>CANSZD010002531.1:0-297963 GCA_947648045.1 Beta corolliflora | reverse complement strand
AATGGGCAACCAAAGCCTCTATTTATACTACCATGATCTACCGTCATAATGTGGCTTTCACACACCTACTACATTATCATGACCCTTCTTATACGATCTGGGACCGTGGATTATGACTACCGATTCTCTTACTTGCGTTTGGGGGCTCATGGTGCTACGGGTCAATTGCTTTGCTATGGGCCAGGGCTTGTCGTGTCGCTTGGCTTCCTAAACCCCAACCCTAACCCTAGGCCCAAACCCTAACCCCCGACCCAAACCCTAACCCTAGACCCAAACCCTAAACCCACACCCTACACCCGAACCCTAACCCTAAAATTATATATCCTAAAACCACTATGGGTTCGGTTTAGTTCTATAACCTTTTGCTTAATAAATGTCTCTAGCTCAAGAAAGATCATCGGGTTAAGTCGATTTGCTCCGCGACTCTTGTTGCTACACTAATTTTACTTTACACACAAGCTACATCCTAAGTGTCACGAATCAGGAGCTACTTTTTTCTTTTGTCTTATTGGACATGATATGCACTTGACAGGTAAAATTGGTTTGGTATTATTTAAAAGACAAAGAATTGTGGATGCCCGTGTCACCTTTGCCGGCATTCTTGTGGAGCGAAGTTGGGTTGTGCATTGCAGCCGAGTGCTCGATGATGAGGTCAACTTGTGTACTGGAGAGCCATTAATGATTTAAAAAGTAACTTAAATTTTCTTATCTTCGCACATATTAATTCGTTTAAAATCGACACTAACTACTATTGTTATATGGTTTTCTTCGGGAGTTTTTTTGGGGGTTTTGCTACCTTCCGTCGGCCCGTTGTCGCGCGTTGTCGGGACTGGTGCAGTCGCAGCCTCGGTTGGAAGCTGCCGGCGATGCCGCCGCCGGCCTCGTTGTCGACTTGCTGTTGCCGCCGGCCGGTGGTAGGCCGTCTGCTCGTGGTGTCTCCGTTGCCGCCGCCGCGGTTGGCTTGTTGTCGTCGCGCTTCCTGGCTGATTTCCGGCCGTTGCCGTGGCCGCTTCCTGCTGGATTTCCGGTTGCCTGCCGTCGGTGGTCATTTTATAATTTTATTTACTTTAGAGTTTAGACTTACTCATTTCGATATGTAAATTATTCATTTGTAAGTGCATTTGATCTTTGTAAACATTATACTATTAAAGTATATGAATATAAGAGTTTCTTTCTATTTTTCCTAATTTACTTCGTTCCTTATTCTCTCCAATATCCCTTCAAATTCAATATAATTTTCCGCTCAACTATTTAGCTATGCACCTTCATCTAAGAATAATTTAATAATCCTACCTTCAAATTCAAAATGATCATAATGTATAAATGTGCGAGGCACATGGTCAAAGCATGCGACTATACTATTAATAAGCTCAAGTGCATTTTGGGAGAAACAAGAGGAGGAACGTTGTTGTTGTCGGTGGTCATTTTTATAATAAGTAGATGAAGTTCCGATGTTTCGTGTTTTTGGGGCATTGGGCGTGGGGGCCGCAACCGAGCTCGGGGAGTCGGGAGTAAAATGTAGGATAAGCTGATTAATGTTCTTTTTCTTTTTTTCTTTCTTTTTTTTTTTAATGGCCGGGGATTAATACTTACTAGTTAATACTCATACATAGCTTGTGATGAGAGGAAGAAAACTGGGTCGGAATGGTTTTGGCCTCCCTGGTTGTACTGGATCGGAATGGTTTGGGCTCCGAATGGTTTTCGTTCGGCCCCGTTCGGTCGGGCCGGGATCGTGACCTGGCTCGGGTGGTTCTCGGGTTGGGTGATAATGGGTTCGGTGAAAACTAGGTTGGGTCACAACCGCAGGGGTTGCTAACCGGGGTTGGGTTGATAACTGGGTGAGCATAATCGTGTCATTTGGCGTGTGCCACTTGGGTGCGGGTTACTTGTGGCTCCTAAATGTGCTTCGGTACGGGTCGCTGTTTCGCGGCATTAACCGATTAACGGGTCCACCTTGGCCGGCCAAGCCATGTTGGGTTGCTAATCCCACGAGCCGGAACCGCACGGGTGGGATCGCCGGGTCGAAATGGGTCAGCTTTCCACCCGACCACTTCTACCCGAATAAGCGTTCCCCCTGGGGTGGAAGCGGTTCACCCGTGGTCGGCCCAGTTTTTGACACTTACTCTGCTGCAGCTGAAGCTGTTGAAAAGATGGAGTAAATCTAAATCACCTAAGAGAAGATTTACAAGAACTCATTCACTGTCTTTCTTCTGTCCAATAAAGTTTAGGGTATCAATTTTTTTTCGGATTTCTTACTTTAGCACGGTGGTAGGATTTGATAGTGTTGTTCATGCCTGTAACTCGCTGCGAGTAGCCGTACTTGTGCTGAGAGGCTGTGTTGTAGCTGGAGAAATTTCATGATAATAAAGAGAGATTAAGTGCTGCAAATTCGGTTAACAGAAATGACATCTCATTTAGTGTAGGACTTTCTTTTCTCTGATACGGGAGTCGATTGTCTTCTTAATGAGATCATGCCCTGTATGGTTGTATGTTCAGAAGCAATAAAGCAGGGGTCTCCCAATTATGTAATTCACTGTGGAATTTATATTAATGTTTTGTATTGTGCATCTTCTATGAATATTGTTTTGCAACGATCTCGAAAGACATCATTTGAATGGAAGAATGGAAGAGGGAGATTTAAACTTAGTTATTACTACGTCCACTAGTTCTTTGATATTAACTACTTCCTCCGTTTCGTTTTAAATGCAACAAAGGAATATTTTATATCTCACAAAAAATACTCCTTTGTTGCATTTAAAACGAAACGGAAGAAGTATTAAGTGTTCTTTTTTGAGAGAGTGGAAATCAGCTTAGAGAATGTCCAATCAGAACTTATGAATACAAGCGGGGCTACTTCCCTTATTGCTATATTGTTTTAAGGTAGAACTTCCTTTGTGTTGTGAAGTGAAATATCTCTCCTTGTGAAGTTGTGATGGGTGTGGCCCCCAGGCCCATATTTAACACAAGCATACGTTGACATTCTTTTTAACATTTTGTCGCAACTGGATCTTTATTTGAAAATTTCCTCTAACCTCTTTAAGAATCTCATGAGAATGACTTTTAAACAATTAACAAGGACAATCATTTATTGGCAGTCATGATCGAACTTATATGCGTACTCTGCCTTTTGTCAACATATTCGGATATTCCTATGTCCTTGACAAGTTCTTAGATGCAGAAATTAGGGCCTCTATACTCTATAGGTATTATTGATAAAAATTCTATGAAGGTTTAAAAATGTAATGGAATGCGTACGATCACTCAGGCCATGGTTTTGCTTTTCATAAACCAATTTCTATATAGAGATGGGCATGAACCATGTCGTGTCAACCCACATGCCATTCTTCTAAATGAGAGTCAGCTTGTTGTGCTCCTACCGAATTTTAAAAATGATGTCTATCAATCCATGTACGACCACTGTTGTGTTGAACTATGTTAACCCTATTGTCAGCTCGACCCATAGTCCCATACACAACTCTACATATAAAGAAAAATCTATTATCTTTAAAGGTGCGTTCTCTTTACCTTAAAAAAAGTAAGTTTCAGGTCCAATCAGTTCAGATAAGTTTCAATAAGGTTTAATCATCTCAATTATACTACTTCCGTTTCAAATTAATCTACACGTTTCACTTTAGGGGAGAACCAAGGAGAAAGTGCAAAAGTATGAGAGATAAACTAAAAAGTGGGTTAAAATATTAAAAAGTGGATGACATGGGTGGAAAAAGAGAAGAAAGTAGATGTGACATGTTAACAAAAATAGAAAAAACAACAGTGTGTAGATTAAAAAGAAACAGACCAAAAAGGAAAGTGTGTAGATTAAAAAGAAACGGAGGTAATATAAGTGAAGGGGGGAGGAAGATGGTGTCTCATTACAAAAAGTCTGATATACCCTTAATGAATTTAAGTTGCCATATATATTAAATAATATTTTCTTCTTCCTACTTGCCATATATATTGAACAACTTAACAATGAAATTGAATTTGAAATTTCAACTAAATATTAAATTAAGGAGAATGCTTTCCTCTTATTACATATGTGTGAAAAACTCTGATAAAAAATTAAATTGGCAACATAATTTGATTGACACAATCAGAAGAAAAATAAAAACTTGAATTTCATATTAATAATTATATTGATAATATTTTAAAACCTAAATGTTGATTATTATTCGGTAATCTTTATTATATATTAATCAAACTCTTCCACTTTACTAATATTCAACGATTAAACTTGACACACAAATTCTTCCACTTTATTTGAGAATAAGCTTTCTTCTGCTTTATATTTCCTTCTCTCAATACTATATTTGAATAATGATGAAAAAATAACTCAGAAAACCAAAAAAAATTGATATAAGAAAAACATATTAAAATAATTATAAATGTTTGTTCAAATCAAATCTTTTGTAACACTGATGAATAACTCATTTAGAAAAAAAAAGACGTTAACATGACACGCACGCATAGCGTGTAAAAAATGCTAGTGTCCAATCAGGTTTGATCAGGTCCAATAAGCTCCAGTCAGTTCCAATAAGGTCTAAATAGTCAATCATCAATAAAGTTTAATAAGTTTAAATCAGGTCTAATGAGTTCCAATCAGGTCTAATAAGTTGAACCAGGGCCAATAAATTCAAATAAGTTTAGGATTTTTAAGGTGAAGAAAACGCACCCTAAACCAAATCTTATACGTGAGTTCATGTGCCGCGCATGCGCCAGCAGCCGTATGAGTATAATACTATTATTTACCCCTTTTAGAGTCGAGCGCCTAGTCGCGCCGCAACCTCTAAGGCTATGCTTAGTTCACCTTATTTTTACTGATCTGAACTTATTTCTTTCTGATATGGACTAATCTGATCTGATCTGATCTGAACTTATCTGAACTTATATTATATAAAACATATTATTATCAATATTATTATTACTTTGTATTTCATTACTAATATTACTATTACTATAATTTTATTAATATGCACAACTTTTAATAATAATAATAATAATAGCATAATTATTATTTTTTTGAAAAAGAACGCATAGTATATGAACATACAATTAAAAATAAAAGAACACATACTTTAGGTTAAAAAAATATATTGTTTATGGTAAAAAGACCATATTGTTCATGTATAAGGTCCGTTTATAATAAGAATTTAGGTAGTAATGAAAGAACATAGTAATGATAATAAAAAAAAAGAACATATATTGAAAGAGCATACATAATATATTTAAAGAACACATTCTAAAAATAAAAGATAGATGTCCCCTCAAAAAAAAATTTAAAAGATATATGTTATTTTTATATTGATGACATGTTTGGATTTAACTAACAACATTTTTTGTTATATCAATCAATTGTTTATTTCATTATAAATAAACCTATAAATATATATAATCATATGATCTTGAATAAAATTGTTAAATATTCTTCTTATATCGTTGTCATGTTCTATATAAACTTTATTTTTAAATATAAGTTGAAATCCCGTGTAGGGGGAAATTTAAAGGTGATGCCAACACCATTAGGTTATCTCTTGCTACTCATGTTTTATATAAACTAGTAACATATACTTTATATTATTCTGCCAAAATTTTTTAAAAAAATAAACCTCATATACTATTACCATGTTCTTTACATGTGCAACATAAAAAAGAACATCGCATATCAAAATTGTTAATTGGAACAAATATAAAAAAGAACACATACAAATGCCAAAATAACAATCTTCTTCTGGAATACAAATAGCTTGAAATAGTGATATCAATGACATTTATAATAATAACAACGACGTTAGTAATAATTACCAATAATAATAATTAATAAGTACAACAACGACAACAACAATAATAATCCTTTTGAACAAATGTACTAGTAAATAGTAGCAGTATTAATAGTAATAGTAATCGTATAAAGTAATACTAATAATAATAGTAATAACAATAATAATAAATAAAATAATAATAATAAAAAAAAAAATAATAATAATAAATATAAAATAATAAAATAATAATAATAATAATAATAATAATAATAATAATAACAATAAAATAATAATAGTAATAATAATAAATATAATAATAATAATAATAATAATAATAATAATAATAATAATAATAGCGTTAGAAATACTAATAATCATATAATCATCATAATAATCATGATACCAATAACAATAATAACAACAATAATAATAACAAAAATAATACAGTAAGTTTTTAAATATAAGCATGATTTGATCGAACGAATAGATTCCTAATATCAAATTTTTATAATTTTTACTTAAGCGAAAATAAGAGATAATAAGAGTTAAATAATCTTTGAAAATGCCTAAATGTAGAAATAAAAAACAAAAAAAAAGAAAAAAAAAGTTGGATGGAAGCCTACCCCTTAGCTAGAGGGGCTGTGGCCTGTGGGAGTAACTGAGTAAGCAGCCGTTTAATGTTAAAAGTTCAAATATGATTTCCTCTCTTCACCTTCCACACTGAAAATAACATAGAAAGATGAACATCACATCAAGAGCACCAAAATACTCAAAACTTCAGAAATCCTTTCTTCACTTAGCAACGCAAAAACCCTGCATTGATAAACCACCCAAACTAGACCCTTCATCATCCTTTTCACCCAAATTAGCCCAAATTGTCGACATCCTCAAATCCAACAACAATGAAAATTGGAAAACAAATAAGCAGCTTTCTGAGCTTCTCTTCTCCGACCCTCATTCTCTCTCCTGCAATCACATCCTTCAGATTACTCGTCGTTTGGGTGATTCCTCCACTGCCATTAATTTCGTCGAACACCTTCGTTGTAATAATTTCCCAGATGCAAATTCTCTTTCTTTTGCATTTCAAGCTGTTTTTGAGCTTGTTATTCGTAAATCCGATTGGAAAGGGAGGCTCTTTGATCTTTACAACACTTCTAAAGAGTTGGGTGTTCCTTTAACTGTCAATTCTGCAACCCTTCTTATCCGGTGGTTCGGGCGGGGAGGAATGATTGAGAAATCGGTGATGTTTTATGATGATTTAGATGCCCAAATTAAGAATACCCATGTTCGCAATGTCTTGATTGGTGAGCTTTTTAGATGTGGGCGTTTTAATGATGCATTCCAGGTGCTCGACGAAATGCTCAAACCAAATGCGATTTTCCCGCCAGATGTGAACACTTTCGGTATTGTTTTCCCGGTGTTGTTGGAAGCTAAGAAGGGTAACAGGGAGATGTCTGAGGAGAAAATCTTGGAGCTCGTGTCGAAGTTTGGTCGATATGGCTTGTTTCTTGATTCTGTTATACTTACTCAATGGATTACTGGGCTGTGTAGGAGTAGAAGGAGTGACATGGCTTGGAAGATGTTGCATGGTTTGATGGAGTTGGATGGACCTGTTGAAGTTGCATCATGCAATGCCTTGTTAACAGGTTTGGCAAAAGACGGCCAATTTAAGAAGATGAAATCTGTTATGGAAGAGATGCAGGTGAAAGGCGTATGTCCTAATGTTGTGACACTTGGGATTAGTATCAATCATCTTTGTAAGTCTTTGAGGATTGATGAAGCCTTGAATTTATTTGAAAAGATGAGACAGGGAAAGATAGGTGCTCTCGTTGAGCCGGATGTAGTCATTTATAATACTCTTATTGATGGGCTATGTAAAGTTGGACGCGTGGAAGAAGGATTAGCTATGATGAGAAAGATGGTGTTAGAGGGTAAATGCTCTCCAACAAGTGTAACTTATAATTGTCTAATTGATGGATTTTTGAAAGATGGTGAGCTTGAGAGGTCTCTTGAACTTTATGGTGAGATGGAAAAAGAAGGAGTTCAACAAAATGTCGTTACAGTGAATACTTTGGTGGGAGGTATGTGCAGACATGGAAACGTTGGTAGCGCCCTCAAATTCTACCGTGAAGTGCAAGAAAAAGGGTTGAAGGGAAACAAAGTAACTTATACTATGTTAATAAGTGGTTTCTGTGGTGTGAATAATATCAGTAAAGCGATGGAGTTGTTTAATGAAATGAAGCAAACATGTGCACCAGATGCCATGGTTTACTATACCCTGATCAATGGTTTATCCCAAGCTGGACTTATGAATGATGTTGAGTCAGTTTTATTGGAGATGAGAAGTGCTGGATTTCGCCCTGACATTTGTTGCTACAATGTGATGATTAATGGATTTTGCAAGAAGAATAAGTTGGATAAAGCTCATTGGTTGATGAATGAAATGGGGAAGGTTGGACTAAAACCTGATGGTATCACATACAATACTTTGATTTCGTATTTCAGCAAATGTGGGAACCTTGAAACCGCTCATAGACTACTTAAACAAATGGTGGGTGACAATATCGTTCCTACGGTTGTCACATACGGAGCTCTAATTCACGCTTGTTGTTCGGTAGGAAACTTTGATGATGCCATGAAAATTTTCAGGCAAATGAGATCATCCACCAGGACTCCACCCAATACTGTGATATACAATATCTTGATAGGTTCTCTTTGCCAGAAGAAGAAGATGAGGGTGGCTCTCTCTCTTTTTGAAGACATGTTAGTCAAAGGCGTGAGCCCAAATTCGAACAGCTTCAATGCTTTATTCAAATGCCTACGAGATGAGAATTGCCTCGAAAAAGCTTTTGAGCTTATGGAAAAGATGAATGAACTGGCTTGTCATCCTGACTATATAACCATGGAGGTACTCACAGAGTGGCTCAGCTCAGTAGGTGAATCTGACAAACTTAGACAGTTTGTCGAAGGATACAGTTTGCCTATGGATACAGATGGCTTATAACCATGGAGGTACTCATAGAGTGGCTCAGCTCAGTGGGTGAAGCTGACAAACTTACAGTTTGTCGAAGGATACAGATGGCTTATAACCTTGGAGGTACTCATAGAGTGGCTTAGCTCAGTAGGTGAAGCTGACTAACTTAGACAGTTTGTCAAAGGATACAGATGGCTCTGCTACAACCCTTCAACTATACTTTCTCTGTTAAGCTCACAATACAAATGTTGGTATCAACTGAATTTTCTTGGAAACTAGGCTGAATAGTAGCTGATTACAAAGCTCAAAGTCCCCTGATTTTGTTGTGATGGTGTATTGTACCCACATTTCTGTTATGTATGATCGTCAATCTGTCAGCAGAGATGCTAACACAAGAGAGGAATCCTTGCTTGCATTAAGCCTGACAAAGCCTACACTCTTGATTTCAATGTATAAACTTTGCATTTACAATCAACAATGGCAACCATAAATTATAGCCATTGTTAAAGCTTTCCTGTAAGAAAGTAAATTTACCAAGTTATTTTAGGTTGTTTTTCGTTTGGGGAAGGTACAAATGGCCTGGACCGGCTACCGATCGACCACGGCCCGTACGTTTTTGTTGGATCACCCATAGTTGAATATCTATGTTAAATTTTCCAGGGAAAAAGAAGTTAGATCAGGAAGAGAGGAATTGTGGATGTTCCCTTTGCAGTTAGAAATTATATTAAGTTGATGGATGGGAATTTCAGAATTAAACTCTTTTTTGATATGCAGTAGTGGACTAGTGGTACTAAAAAAAGTTGCTGCTTCTTTTGTACACTAGTTTTACTCTCAAACTTGGTACTGTAACCTGTAACTCTGTAAGTGGTCTCTGCTCTATAAATAAGCCAACTAAATTTGAAGATGTGCAGAGTTCAGTTAAAAATTAGGCAGTTATTGAAATTGTCCTCCCAAAATAAAAGATGGTGACTTTCATTGGAGATTGAGAACCGACAGCTGTGAACCATGTGTTTCCACAGATTCCATCCGATGGTCCCAAAACTAGCAATTTTTACATTAAACAATCACCATCCCTTTCATAGCATAAATGAAGCCAGAGCAACCAATTTTAGAGTAACCTTTTTATACTAGGATTTTAACTGCAAACCATCCATAAATGAAGAACTAATTAAATTATTCGATATATACCCTCTCCGTTTCTTATTCATGTTCCTAGTTTAACTTGTCCATTTGCCAATGCACATCTTTGAATATGAATATATGTAATTACGTGTTTGTAAAACTTACAAAATTGATGTTATCAATGTACTGATTGAGATGATTGAGACAAATCAAACTAGATTCCACATGACTATATTTTTCTTATATATTGAGAAAAAATTAGAAGATTCTACGTTATTTAAAATAGTGTCAAGATTCCAACTAGGAACATCGATAAGAAAACGAAGGAGTATGACAAATAGTCTAATCAAAGCCACCCTTCAAAATGTTTATTTCGAAAGATCATTAATGGTGTTTAAATTTAAATATTCCAATATCAAAACCTCTAATCTAACGTATATTTTTATATTAAATTCTAAACCTATCTCTATTTAATTCAAGAAGAGGAGAGAAATAAGCATATTTGGTAGTAAGACCACAAAGGTGTTAGACAACTATATTCAATTAATGTAAAATTATAGGCAAATAATGGTGGCTATAGGAATAGACCTATCACAAACTAGAAATTTTTGAATAGAAATTGTTAAACAATTGGGTTCAAGTACTCAATTTGTCACACATGAGAGATTTATCTTAACATTTTTAGTTTATGGCCTTGGCTATGGAAATAGCCCCTTGTTCAGGGGTGGTTTTTGGTCAAAATTTTTTTTTACAATGAGAAGTACAATAAGAAGAAACAAAATCCCCCTAAATTAAAATATAAAAATGTGTAATTGAAACCATTCATCAAAAATTAGAAATTTTCCCTACCGCAAAAAAATTCCTTGTCACCCATTATTATGAGCCTTTCTTACACAAATGTTTGCAACAATGGTTGTCTTAATCAACTTTTTCGTAATAAGAAAAAGCGGAGTATAGAAGATCCTACAAGTAACACAATTTTTTTGTTTGTTTTGTGGATCAAACTTTAATCGCTTGTTTGAAGGTTGTAGCAAATTAAACTAATAATATGCACTTTTATCTAATTTTGTGAGAAGTCCATCTCAATGTATGTGTTAATATTTGTCGATATTCTAAATCTCTTTTAATTTGTAAATTTATGTAACAAAATCATTATCATGTGAGATGTCCGATTTGTTTCAATATATATGTCTTTCCAAGTACCATATTTTCACAATTTTGCAAATACGCGATCAATTGATTCCTCTTTTTTTAAAAAAACTTGCAACATCTAGATTGGACACAAGGTTTAAGAAAGATATTAGAGAAGCAAACTGATAGATTTATTAAACTAACTTGAACACTGGATAGGGGGAGGGTTTTGTAAAATTGTTGTTCACGACTTTTTTATTGCAAAATGAAAGCAGAAGCCAAAAGCAACATCAAAAGCTAGTAAAATCAGCATTTTGTTTTTGCTAAAGACTTGACTTTTCTACACAAATTCCCAAAATGTCTTTTATCAAGCGCTTTATTTAGTTATTGTTAGACTGCGTCAAAAGCCAACGGAAAAGGGTACTCGAAATCATATACCACACACCCCTTATAATCATGCTTATTGTAGCAAACTCCTATGTTGTAATCCCTTAAAAAATTGGACAATGAATTTCCACTGTTTTTCTCCCTTTCAAAACACTGTTTGCTCACTAAACATTTCTACAATTAATCTTTGTTTTTTTTTTTCCTTTTTGACCCTTTTTTTTAATCAAATTCTCAAACCAAATGTTCTAATTAAATGTTCCTACATGAGTTATAAGATGTGTACATAGCTAATTAATCAATATAAAACTCAAATAGTCAAACTCATGGATATAAAACCCTTAAATACTACGGTTTCAAGAATAATTACCTTTAAATCTAGAAGACAAAGTATATATCATTAAAAAAAAAGCATGAAAAAGTAAATAATGAGAATAGTCAATTTGGATAAAAGATGGAATACACCATAAAAGAATTATGAAGCAAGACAATCATTATACTTTCATTAAAAGAAGTATATATACCAAATAAGTAACTTCACTTTTTTTATTATTATCTCTAAGTACTACCACTATACTACTATTCCTCTTCCCTTTTTCTTTTTCCTTTTTTTTCTTCCTCTTTCACAAAAACAAAAGAATAACTATAAGCATATGCACCCAACCATCCCCTTTTTTCCTCTACAAGGTTCTCCTCTCTTGCTAACAATTAATGGACCACTCCCATTACAATCACTTACATATCACCCTTTTATAATTTTTTTTTTTTTAAAAAAAAGGATAACACTTTAGTTGAGAATTGAGATTCTACCAACTAAAAGTCCTTTCTCTATCCTCCTTATCTCTCTCTCTAACTTTTCACTATTAATCTCCACTACCTTACAAATCACAATACCATTGTGACCTTACATAGATTCTCACAAATAGTGAGAGCAATTTTTCCAACTTCCCCTCCACAAAAGCACAAAAAAAAAGTAAAAAAAAATAAATTAAAGTTGACCAAAATAAAGTGGGAAAAATAAAAATAAAAAAAAGCATCATGTCAATGAATAAAAGTCAATCCCACCATCATCAACAACAAGAAACTTCCCCTCCCCCATCTTCATCACCGGAAAATTAACTCAAAAAGTCAACCTCTGCCGGAAAAAGTCAACCTGTCCCGGAAAAGTCAACTCCCACCGGCGGCGGCGGCAGTACTACTGGTACTAGCTAACCAAGGAAACTCCGAAGACGGCGAAAAATGGTCGGAAAATCCATCACTGCCATCTGAGCCGTCGATTTGCTCAAATCCAACATAGAAATCATCATTAAGCATCAAATCAGAGAGACCCATCTCATTATTATTATTATTGTTATCTTCTTCTTCTTTGATTAAGTCATCTCCTTCTGTTTTTGACTCTGACTTTTCGGTCAAAGGAGAGAGACTGGCGGCGGAGGGGGATGAGCATGTGGGTTGCTCCGGCGGAGTTCCGGTGGTGGAGAGTGGTTTTTGTCGAGTACTTCCGGCGAGAGAATTCCGGTGAGTTGGCATAGGGTGGTTGTGTTCTGCTGTGTAGGTGACTATGAACATTTTTGGGTCTGATCTATTGCGTTCTACTTGTTTTCTTGCTAAACATCCCTTTGAACTGCTGCATCTGTAATATCCCCTATTTAAAAACAAAAAAAAAATTGAAAATTAGTGAAAAAATAAAGAAAATTTAAGCAGAATCTGAAAGATAAAAAGATAATTTTTTTTGGTAGGTGAATTTCTATTAGTGGTTTATTTCATTGAACAAGTACTTCTTTGGTGGTTTCACCCATAAAAGAAAGTTTAAAAATGAATTGAGATTTGAGATTCTTGTTCATGTTTGTTTTAGAATTGATTTTGCTTTATAAAGCAAAATAAGAGTTTGAACATAATTTCTATAACTTATCAGAGCTTGTTATCATTAGGTGCTTTAGCATATGCTTCAGTGTAAACTCTATAAATTGACCAAAAATAAATTAAAATTTTCTCCACTAGTTTATGGTAAGAATCAAGCAAAAATGCAAGACCAAACATAAGAAATTTGGAAAAATAAAATTAATAAGAGAATATTCATAGAAAAAAAAATACAATAAATTAAGTAAAAAAAAATCCTACCTTGGATATGGAGAGCCTTTGATGGGTTTTTGTCCATATTTCCTCCATGCCCACATATCAGATGAAAGACCTTCAGCTGGAACATGGCAGACCTTCTTCATCAAATTTTTCCTATAATTCAAAAATCAAAACCAAACCCACAAAAATTAACATCATTTTAGCAAATGGGTAATCCTCAAATTCAATTTTTTCTCATTAAATTTTAATAATCACAAAAAAAATTGAAAAAAAGAACCAACCTTTTCTTTGTTCTTTGAGTATGTGAAGAAGCATTAACAGAAGAAGAATTAGCACCAAAAATGACATGCGAAGGCTTAATTAATCCCCGAAGTTGTGGTTGTTCTGTAATTCCAAAAGATCTTCCAGTAATAACAGAAGAAGGTGAAGAAACAGGGGAAGCTAAAGAAGCAGAGGAGAGAGACTGAAAACTATTATTCTTATTAATATTATTATTATTATTAAGAATGGTGTTTGTATTAGATGTAGTAGTGGTAGTACTTGTGCAAATCAACGGTCTACAAATATCCTGCAACTCTTGTTGACCACCTAAAAACGACGTCGTTGTAGGAGAAGTTTCAAAAGGGTTTGAAAACTGAAAAAATGAACAAGTAGAAGAAAGTGGAGGTGAAGAAAAACATGAGTTTTGTTGTTGTTGTTGTTGTTGTGGTGGTGGTGGTGGTGGTGGTGGTGGTGGAGAAGGTTCTAGATCCGCCGATGAAGTGGTGGTTGCGGCGGTGGAGGTGGTGGTTGTGGTGGTGGTGCAGCAACTTCTGACAACGGCTAGTAGATCCCAATCTGGAGGGGTTTCCATGGATGTGAAGAGGAGAGAGAAAATAACAGAGGAGGAGAGAGAAAGTAGAGAGAGAAAGAATGAAGGATCAGAGAATGAAGAAGGAGACAAGAGAAGGCGCTGACTTTTGGAAGGTTGGGAAGGCGGGATAAGAGGAGAGAGAGAGAGATAATAAAAGAGTGGAGGGTAGTGGGATGGGATTTATATATATAAAAGAAATTTTATAGAAAAGGACATTTCGAGTATAGTATTTTGGGTGCAATATATATATATTGACATTTTATGAATATTGTAAAGTAATTATTTTAAAGGTGGGGAATTATGTTTTGATTGAATTACTTTTAATTCGGTTTTGGCATTTTGTGTTGTAGATAAGGAGGGTTTTGTATCATGTTTGATTTATATAATTTCGTGTTTGGGGATATTCCTTTTGATATTGGTCTTAAATTAAAATTGGTCGAGTTCACTAAGACTTTGTTCTTTTGGACTGAACTGAATTGAACTGACTTTGTCTGAACTGAACTGAAATGAATGAAAATTGTGAGAGAAAACTAAATGAACTGAACTGAACTGAATTGAATTGAATTTTTATTAATTCAGTCCAAAAGAACATAGTTTAAGTAAGAAAATTGATGTGTCATATTTTAATTACCATGGTAGTGTGGTGGATGGAAAGAAGATAGATAAGAGAGAGTGAGAATTTGGACAAGGAAAAGAAGAAGATATACTCTAACCAACATTGATATAACCATGTTGGAGGATGCAAAATGAGTAAAATAGCAGCTCTATACGAGAAAATAAGCAATAAGTATATATAGTTATAGTATCCCTGAGTGTACAATCGATATTTTTTACAGGATGAAAATTAAGAAACTTGAGTGTACTGAGAAATAAAACAAACTTTAGATTAATATAAGAAAACCATAATCTTAATTGTTTTATGGCAAAATTAGTCTCAACACCACAAATTACGGCGCAGGTGCACCTAACACCATCAACTTTGACTAGTAGCCAGAACACCCCCAAATTATTGGCCTGGGTGCAGCGAGTGTCATAAATAGCGCCGGAACTAACTTTTCTTGTCGAAGGCGGGAATTCGTGTTACTTTTTTTTTTCTCATTTATCCTAATTTTTTCATTGATTAGAAGTCTAAGTCATGTGAACATGTGTCGATAAAAGTTAGTTCTGGCATCATTTATGACACTCACTGCACTCAGGCCAATAGTTTGTGGTGTTTTGGCTACTAGTCAAAGTTGGTAGCGTTGGGTGCACCCGCGCCATAGTTTGTGGTGTTGAGGCCAATTTTGCATTGTTTTATTATAAGGTAATAAATATCTACATAGATCAAACTTTTTAGTTAATTGATCCAAAGATATTGTATAATAGTTCAGTTAGTTGCCATATTTATACTATGCATATATGTGATTACGTATTTGTAAAAATTATAAAAAAATAGTATCAAAGTGTTAATTGAGATGATCAAACAAGACCTCATAAGACTATATTTTTACTTATATGTTGAATTTTTTTAAAAAGGTTTTATATTATTCTAAATAGTGTTATGACACCAAATAGGATCATCGATAAGGAACGGATGGAGTAGTTACAATTGATAATGGTTTAAAAGCTTTTAAATATGGTGCTCCGTCGATCTTTAAATTATAACCTTAATGGTTCCAAATAAGATAGTTAATATTGCATTAACGCCATACAAATCTACTGAATTTTCTATGTTCCTTTTTTTTGGTTTCATTATTTTACACAATTTTCAATACAAATATTAATTGTTTAGTATATTTTTAAGTACTTCTTCATAAAATATATGAAAAGTTGATATAATAAACGATTGATATAAATCTAACAAGAATTATATATCAATATATTTTCTTATACATTGATGCAGAATTTATGGTCAAATTATAGGTTTGTATAATATAAATATTACGTTTATAATAAAAGAAAAAAAATCGCAAGTAGTGTTTTTTTTAATTAGAAGATGACTCTCAAGCTACTTAGATATGCGGACACCCGCTCAAAGGCCAAGTATAAAGCCAAATGTAAGTAAGACAACAAGCATGAAGGTCCATTGCCACAAGAAGAATTCGAACCCAAGGTATTACCGTGGAATTCGGAATGGTACTACACTGAGCTACCACCTCTCCCTCAAATCGCAAATAGTGCAACTAAGTTGTTAAAATACTAAACAAACAATAAACAATTAAATCAATAGTGATTTTTATGAGACCTTGAGAGTTGAGAGCATTACGTAATCATTCAAAACTAATTTAAAGAAAAGTGTAACACAAGCTATAGGAATGAACATAAAAATAATTTTATGCAAGTGGTAGTGGGAGAAGAAAAAGGATGGTTTTGTTCTAACTTTCCACTTTCTCTCTCCTCTGAAAAACCAGAGTGGTATAATTCATTCTAATGGGGTTGACTTAATCAAATGTCAAAGGGGCTGGATTTGCGGGAAGAAAAAGGTAAAAACGCGGCTCAATGCTGAGAATTTTGGGTTTATTTTTCAGTTTTTCTCTCTCTTAAAAAAAAAACGGTGGGTCCCATCGCTGCTCGTGACTAAGGGTATACCGACAAAAAGAAAGTGATGAGGCGGTGGGACCCAAACCCTTCTTGTGAGGAGTCTACTCTCTACTCTCTGGTCTCTTTAGCATTTATGGCCCGAGGGGGCGCCCCTAACGATGGGAATTCAAATTACCATTACCCCCATTTTTATTTTTTAACGTGGGTAGTGGGACACGCGCATTATTTATTGGTAATTGGAATTTTGCTGGTTCGGTTTAAAATGAATCAAAGTTTTTAAACCAATTACATGGAAACAAGACCCCCCACCGCCTAACCTAGACGGCAGCAATATCCGAGCCCATATTTGCTCATAATAAAATATCTTTATTAGATTTTTAAGAAGAAGAATAAGAATAAGATAGTTTCACCATAAGTGAGTGAGTCGCACATCTATATATGTAGGGGTGTACATCTCAGATAATCCAGTTCGTTTTGAAGTTCTTGATACCCGAAAATTTAGGAGCAGAGAAAATGTGATCTGAATCTGATACGAAAAAATTGGATATCCGAAAATGGAAATTCTCATATGTATCTAATCTGAAAGTTTTCGGATATCCAATTTGAAATATCCGACCCCAAAAAACGGATCGTATATCCAGTTTACTTGGTCGGATCAGATCTGCCATGTCGGATATTTATGCATACGTCTATATGTATGTAGAAGCTTGTTAATTGACACAACTCACATGGGTATAAGCATCATGTATATAAGAGCGGAATGAGATTTTTATGAGAAATGATAATTTGTCGTATATGTTATTTTATCCAGTGCCGCTGATAGCTCTTATTTTCCCCCTCATCTAATCAAATTAATTGCTTTAAGGTAGTTTATTTTAAGTTGGTGAGTTGGAAAAAATAGAATGGGATAGGTTATGATTTCAAGTTTGTACATATAATATAAGGAAAGCAAGAAACGCTTGTTGTTTGATACAGGTCCTCTATCGGAGTCTTATTGGTGCACACTGATATCTTATTCCTGACCTGCCTGTATATTTCTCATATCGTTCGACAAATTTATTTCTTTAAGCATGATCCTCGGGATTAAATGTATACTTCGTTATCTAAAAGGTACTTGAGATCATGGCATGCATTTATATCTCTTTGCACTAATGAAGCTAATTGCTTATGCAGATGCTCTCGTTAACCTATTTTTATTGGTCGGCTATAGGAGGTGAATATGCGGTCGTCACCAATGTTGTTACAAAGCTCCATAGTCTTCACCTTGGCTTACATTGTCCTCTTTTTTAAGCTATATTGAATATGCGATGTTGTTAAAAGCCAAGTCTCACCTCTTACACGTCCTCTTTTTTAGCTATATTAGTCTATCGTGACATTATCAATGCTATCTACTTATTGGACAACCTGGTGTAGCACCAAAGCCTCCACTGCACCAAACATGTTAAGATAGATATCCACTTTGTCCTTGAAAAATGTTGCTATGGGTCATGTTCCACATGCTTACTCATATGCTCACATTTCACCGAGGGTCATGTAACAATTATTCCTTTTCACCTTCCTCCTACTCATTACAGAGTTTCATAATAGTCGATAACTCGGTAAGTCCTATAATTTTTACATTGTGATCTTAAGATCATTTTTTAACGTTGTTAAGTGGATTCTTATGATTGGAGATTCTTATTGTCTTTTTTGATTCATAAAAGTTAGCCAAATTATTGATCTACGAGGAATTTGATCCAATTAAGTCATTATAAATTTTGTTATGTACTCGCCACTCGGTAATAATTTCAATGCTTAAACTATGTAAAGATGTCTTAGCTTGATTTATCTATATTTAAATGGTTATCTAAAGTTCTAAACATATCATTTGGTAACTAAATGACTAATTTTTTTTTGTAAGGAAAATTTCCTTGCAATAATGGAAAGAAATTGGGATCCTTTTTGTAAGGGGCGAAAATCGAACCCCTAAAATAAAAGGAGAGCCTGATAACTACTAGGCTAATCGAAGCATTTGACAGAAGGTAACTTATACGTACATCAGTACATGGACTCTAAAAGTCTAAATTAATCTTATTGTGACCCTTGTTGTCACTCGCCTATACAAAATTTTCAAAGTTGCAAAGAATGTAGACATGGGTAGCTAATAGCTTGACGTGCCAATCTTTAGATTATTCCATCTCTGCCATATAAACCTTTCCCGGTGTATATTATAATGTGGAGTTTTTATTAATTCGGATAAGTCCGATATTTTAAAAAAAAATTTACTTAGAGATACCATAAGTGGCATTTTCCGTGACACTTGGAGTTCAATAAAAGCCAAAGGACCTTATAACATTTGTTTATACTTGTATAGCCAATCGTCTCCACCTACCCAAATACACGTAAACTTCTCATATATGGATTTTATTGGCCTTTTCCCATGCCATGCTTATATTTAAATGTGAATATACTAACCTAACCTGGCAATCGTTGGTAGTTGATGCCATGGTCAATTTTTTTAATTACATTTTGGTTGTATTTCAATCTACAAATTTTTATATCAATAAAAGTAAGAGCCTTACATGTCAAGTAATAACTATGAGATTAGCATCATCAGAAATTATAGCTGAATCCTTTACTTTCTATCTCTTCATCTCCAATTGATATTTTTAGAAATTACGCGCACAAAGTTTTGAATAATTAGTTATTATTGTACTAATGCTCAGATTTAAAAGCAATATATATACATCGATATTTTAATACTTCCTCCGTTTTTTTTACATGTTACACTTTTGAAAAACACGGTTACTTAGGTAAAATTTTAATTGAAGATTAAGCAAAAGCTATTGGAGTAACGACTAATGCAGTAATAATATTATTCAAAGTGACAAATAATATGAATTATATATATTAAAAGAAAGTAGGGAGTTGATCACTTCATACAACGTAGAATGAAATGGACTTAAACGAAATGGAAAATTTTCACCATGATACATTTAGTGTGAACGACCGAACGTACTCTTTTCGTTCCATTTTTTTGGCAACATGAATCGTTTCAGATTAGTTGATACATTTGTTTCTTTGAAGTTTGAAGTCAAATTTGTTTAAAATAAAATGTAACAACTAATATGGAAAAGACTGTTAGAGTATAAAACTATTCCGACATGGGACTCCAACCAAAAGCTTAAGCTTGATATGGTACCAGAGCCAGCGTGACATAAAGGGTCACGGGTTCAAATCTCATCCACCCCTCCTTTCTAAGTGGAATATTTAGCACCAGGTATGAGGGAAGCTTGTGCTGTATCCACACTTCAAGCCCAATGGGCTTTCGCATGAGAGGGCGTGTTAGAGTATAAAACTATTCTTGGGACTCCAACCGTCAGCTTAAACTTTTGGTTAAGTTGGTCCTTTGACATGGTACCAAAGTCGCCGTGACATAAATGTCACAGTGTCAAATCTCATCCACCTCTCCTTTCTAAGTGGAATATAACTAGAGGAAAAAAGCCCAAGGGTCGGTCGGCCCAAGGGTCGCGTTTTTGACCGCAGCCCATTGGACTAGCGACCCTGGGATTTGGAAGGGTCGCGGTTTTTAACCGCAGACTTTAACGCGTTAAGGGTCAGGTCAAGGCAAAAACCGTAGCCCTTGGTGGGTTAAGGGTCAGTTAAGGGACAAAACCGCAGCCCTTGGTGAGTTAAGGGTCACGCGGTTTTGTCCCTTAACCGCAAACCCTTAACCCACCAAGGGCCGCGGTTTTTGCTAGAACCGCAAACTCTTGTGATTTTTTTTTTTTTTTTTGCATTTTTTTGTCCTAAATGTTCCCAAACAAGCTTATATATATATATTAGTATCATAAATTATGTTTTTTTACACAAATATAGAGAACAATAACCGAATTACATTAGTTCGAGGTCGCCCTCAAGTGTTCGAATTGCAATATATGAGCAGGGATCACAAACACAAACTAGCATTACAACAACTCCACCAAGACTAGCATCCCGATCCCTCGAAAGCAACTTCTCCGGAGATGATAGAACCCGGGCAAATAAAACCAAAATTGCTATAATTTGGAGGTGAACCCGGGGGTGTAGAGGGGGGCGAAGAGAGAGAACCGGGTGCCGCCTGCTAAGCGGGGGGGGGGTGTAGTAGGGGGCACAGGGGGGGCAGGGGGTCGCCGGGCGAGGGTGGGGTGTAGCAAGGGGCAAGTGTGTAGGGCAACAGGGGCGGGGCTTAAAACGATGACTAAATGCTAGAACTTTGGCTTAAAACGAATAACGTGAGTGTTGTAGCATGAAACTTTTGATACACAAAAAGTACACAGAGAAAAAGTAAAGAAGAAAAAGAATAGACTAAAGGTCATGATGTCAATTTGACAATATCGTATAATAATTGTAATACTTTGGTATTCAACAAGTAAAGTGTAGCTAAAACAACAAATTCATTTCAATTACCAAGAATGATGGAGAAATGTAATGTGTAAAAAATATATCAATATGCAAACTAATCATTTTTTCTTGAAAACTAATTATTTATAGTATATTTCAAACATACCCAACTTTTTTTGCATTTTTAGTCCTAAATGAATTTCAAACAATTATATATATATAAAAATATCATTTTCCATTACAAATTATGATTTTTATACAAATGTAAGAAAGTTACAAAAATATAGATGCTAAAATATTGGGGCCAGGGGCAAGTGGGGAAGGGTGTGCAATGGCCGAAAGGGGCTTGTGCAACCGAGGGGGAGTGCAACAGGGGGAGGGTGGCGGTGGTCTAGTGGAGGTCAAGCGGGGGAGTGCAACAGGGGGCAAAGATTCAAAGAATGGGGGAGGGTCGGGGAGTGCAGAGGGTGTGCATGGGGGAAGTGCAAGGGGGGGAGGCCGGGCCGGGCACGGGTTACTATATGCGTAAGAATCTGATATATCATGGTCATCGATCATTCTAGTGACCCATTTGTTAGTTGTGAATTCGAACATGATACTAGCTAGAATCGATTGGTTCGGACAGATTAAGACTAAGCATCATACAGAAGAGGATTCCATCAGCTACATACATGAGGGATGCATCTTCAAGTATGAAAATGATCTGATAATTTAAGTCTAACGTTCAGATTTCTAATGAAAATAATAGCACGCATGCATGCTTATTATCATAAATTTACAACTATTTTATGCACTACTATATACCTTTACTCTTTTTGTCCATAATTAATTGTTATGTCGTTCTAATCTCCCATAACCGAAGTTTTTTTTACATGATTAAACAAAAAAAACAGTTTTTTTCACCAAATACCCCCGACAAATAAATTTATTCACCAAATACCCCAACTTTTTTCAAAATTCACCGATACCCCCGACCTTTAAAAAAATTCACCCGATACCCCTAACCTTTAAAAAAAATTACCCAAAATGCCCTTAATGACTAACGGCGGTTAACTCCGTTAGTCATTAATCCTAATTAACCCTAAAAAAACCCTAATTAACCCTAAAAACCCTACAAAATTCTAAGTCAATCCAATTAACCTAAGTCAACCCAACTATCTCTCTCTCTCCCCTAACCCACCCAAACCCCACCACCCCCCACCCACCACCCCCTCCCCCATCCCCTCGCCTCCCCCATCCCCCCACGCAGCCCACCCCCACCCCCCGCAGCCCACCCACGCAGCCCCCACCTCCACCCCCACCCATGCACCCACCCCCACCCCCCGCATCCCCCTTCCCCTCCCCCGCAGCCCCCGCAATGCCCCCTCACTCTCAACCCCACAAAACCAAAGCCAGACACCGTACGAATCCGCAACCCCCTCCTTTCTCGTCACTCACTCATCGTCAATATCCATCTCTCCCCTTCTCTCTCTTCGCACAAGCAACCCAACGACACCACCAACACTATCGGTTGCACCACCACCATGAGCTTATCTTGAAAAATTTCAGTGGGTTGCAATTGATTTTCGTGGAAAACAGGGCCAAGACGCACAAAGAATTGCAATTAATTTTAGGGGGATGTTACGGGGCGGGGGGGGAGGGGGGAGGCGCGGTTGCGGGGCGGGGGAGGGGGAGGGAGGGGAGCCGCGGGAGGGGAGGGGGAGGGGGGGGAGGGAGAAGGGGGAGCCGATGGGCCCGGGATTGTTGGGGCGGTGGTGGGGCCGGGGCCGGGGTCGTTGGGGTGGTGGTGGGCAAATGCGGGGGGTGGGGTTGTTGGGCGGTGGTGGGGCCGGGGTTGTTAGGGAGGAGGGTGGGGGCCGGTAGGTTAGGGAAGAGAGAGTGGTATAGGGTTAGTTAGGGTTAACTAGGTTCGATTTAGGGCTAATTAGGTTGAATTAGGGCTAATTAGGTTGACTTAGGGCTAATCGGGTTGACTTAGGGCAAACTTGTAAATAAACGCTAACCGAAGACTAACGTTCGTTAACAAAAGGGTATCTAGTGAATTTTTTTAAAGGTCGTGGGTATCCCGTGAATTTTGAAAAAAGTGAGGGTATTTGGTGAATAAGTTTATTTGTCGCGGAGTATTTGGTGAAAAAACCGAAAAAAAAATGTTCTCTACTTACCCCAAATGTAGTTGAAAATGAATCAACAAACTTAGATGATTATAATAGTTTGTCAAATTACATTTGATGACACTAAATGTATAAGATTACATTATACAATCATGTTTTTGCATGAATCAAGAGACAAAAAACCATGAAAACATCCACTTAATTGCTTATTAGGCCATTAAAACACACAAATATCAAGCCGTAACCACTTCATTATCCATGGATCAAGCAATTGAAGTCCTAAAATAACCACTTAGATGCATAGTAGGCCAAGAAATCCCACAAAAATCATTAACTAACTAATATTCACCAACTTTATGCATGAAACAATCAATCAATGCCAAAAAGATTCAATAAAACCAACACCATGATCCCAAAGGGGCTACAATGCCCATACTAATTCCTCGAACAATCATCTTCAACTAAGGGGAAAAGGGGGATAAATAAGGTTCATCCTCGAACAATCAACTTCGGATAGGATGATTCTAATTTCTAAAACATAATCGGAAAAAGAATTCTAAGATAAGTTAATAGAAGGGGGATAATTAGAAGGATGAGATGGTCCGAGATCGAGTACCCGATCGCCTTATCCTTGGCAATAACGTCAACAAATGCAAAATCTTTAAGCATCTGATGAAAAATTCATAAAAGGGAAGAGAAAAATGAGAGGAACAATTAGGTAGTTCATGGAGCTAAAAAAAGGAAGAATCAATTAACAAATTAATGAACACCTTTAACAAAACAGATAAAATCATAACCAATTGTGATAGAATCGAAACCCCAAAATCATAACCAATTATGATGATGATTGAACAATAAGAGTGAAGAAGATGAAGGAGCCGAATGGAGAAGGAGAGGAGACAGCGAATGGCAAGCGAAAATTAAGACCGAAATTGAAATTAAGGTCAGGGGTGTAGCAGGGGGCGGGGTGAGGGTGTAGCAAGGGGGTAGCAGGGGAGCAGGGGGTGGGTGCCGGGCGGTGAGGGGGGTGAAGGTGTAGCAGGGGGGCGGGCGAGGTGGGAAGCAAGGGGGCGAGGGGGAGCAGGGTGTCGCCGGCGATGGGGGCTGGGGTGTAAGCAGGGGGCGGGTGCAGGCGCCAGGGGGTGCCCGGGTGGGGTAGGGTGTCTGGCGAGCTGGGGGGTGTAGCAGGGGGAGCAGGGGGTGTCGTCGGCAATGGGGTGGGGGTGTAGCAGGGGGCAAGGTGAGGGTGTAGCAAGGGGGAGCAGGGGGGCCGCTGGGCACTGGGGGACCGGGGGTGTAGCAAGGGGCAGGGGCGCGGGCGACAGGGGGTGCCTGGCCCGGGTGGGGTGCCGCTGGGCATTGGGGGTGTAGCAGGGGGGGGGGGGTGCAGGCGCAGGGGGTGCCTGGCCAGGCGGGGGTGTAGCAAGGGGGAGGGGCTTAAAACGATGACTCAATTCCCGTAGGAAAGTCATAGTTTACTACCACCCTGCAAGCAACCAAATACAGATCACCATGGAGTTCTCCAACCACTCAGGACAAAGACGAGCAAATTATATATGAGAGATACATATACAAAGACTTTGCAAAAAAATAGAAATATACAGGGAAAGAAGGAGGAACATTTCTCAGATTAGGGTTCAATTGAAACCAATGACTTTGGATTTTTCAAGTAATTTGGTTAGATGCAGATGCTAGATATAAATAAATAAAAAAATGCACCTTGCGGAAATTGGAGAAACAGAAGACGCGTGGCTCGCCGATAAAACCGATGCAACGCCATAACCGCCTTCTTCTTAACAGCTTCTTTAGGATGATTAAGCAACTCAACAACCTAAGGCAACACGGCCGGTATCTTCTCCTCGTTGATCAACCGGCAAACAACATTCAAAGCAGCACAAACCACAAGATAATTATCAGATTTCAAGTCCTTTTGAATAGTATTAACAATGAGGATGATAAGATCATGGTCTTCATTAAGGAAAAGCGTAATGTCAAGTAACCAGTACGTTTAAGGAGAATACTATCATCATGAGTCATACTGAACTTTTAATGCCACATGTAATTCAATGCAGACCGAAATACAAGATAAACATCTACAAAGCTTCTGATCATAAAGATGCTTGGCTGAATGATAGCAGAACAAAAGTATCAATTTAATTTGCACAATCTAACCCAAATACAGTGATGTCTAATCATATACACCCCTCAATCCAATTCTTTCCATATAATCTTAAGATCCTCTTTTTATATGACGGCGAAAACATAATCAATCCACAGCCTGAGCTCGAATATGGACACAATTGCGCATTCAATTCATGTCAAAAAAAAAAAATAACTTCAATCCAAAGTGGATAATTCATGTACCTCTCTAAGGCGAGCCAAAACCGCCTCCCTCTTAGCGACCTCGTCTTCGCTTTCATAAAGACCCGGATTCAACCAAAAACCGGTAATCAAACAAACAACAATCTTTAAACCAAGGTATAAAAAACGAGAATTGCAACTTGAAAAAGATGATCAAGAATAAATAAAAAAAACACCAAACCTTCTCCAATTCACGAGTTCTCCCGCAAATCCGCAAAGTAGAGTCCTCGCCATGGAAATCGGCCGTCACTCCGAATTGCATCACCAATCCATCAACGTAGACGAGGCGAATTATTAAATCCTTCGTCTTGCGTTTAGGTATGTCCGGGTTCGATGATTGATCTCGTGAAGAACGATGCGGTCTTCTTCCGCCCTAAATCGAGCTTCGCCGATTGATTTTACGAGATCTAGGAATTCTTTCGATTGATCGAAACCGCCTCGGGAGCCCGACGATATGTTTTTCACTCCAAAGGGGCGAACGGCAACGAGGGGGAGGAGAGCCGCGAAGAGAGAGAAGGGTCGGGGAAATGAGCCGCGAAGAAAGAGGGGTTTGATGAGGCGAGGGAGGGAAAAAATCGGACCGGGAAAGAGGGGGAAAAGTTGGGGTTTTAGTATTTGGGGAAACGCGCGTAAGTGAAAAGGCCCCGGTTTTAATATGGACCGCAACCCTTCACTAAAGGGTCGGCTTTTCATGCTAACCGCAACCCTTCACTCTTAAGGGTTGCGTTTTGCAATAAACCGCAACCCTTGCACCGCAACCCTCGCGTTTTTCCCCACTAGTATATTTAGCGCCGTGTATGAGGGAGGCTTGTGCTACATCCACACTTAGCTTCAATCCCGACGGGCTCTCGCGTGAGGGCGTGATAGAGTATAAAACTATTCCCCGGAACTCTTACCATCGCCTTAAACTTTTGGTTGAGTTGGTCGTTTGACATGGTATCGCAGTTTAAGCCGATGGTTGGAGTCCCACGAATAGTTTTATACTCTAACAAAGACTAACGGAGGGAGAAAGTGGAGTAGTTAATTTCAAATAGTTGGTTTGTTGATGTTCTTCCCTATTTGTATATATATTAAGCCGTGGCTCATTTCTCTTTTTATATTTTCAAAAAGGTTTGTTATATGTATATCTAACTAAGCATGAAGTATATTCTTAGTATTAATCTCAGTCTCTAAGATCAAATGAAATTTAATTGGTGTAGGTAATGCTTATATAGTAATGTATGCTCATGTCTTTTGTACTTTAAAAACTTCTCATATACTTCCTCCGTTTTTAAAATAGTTGCACCATTTGCATAGTGTTTACTATTCACATCTTATACTTTATTGTCTTTGATGATTTATTTATATTTTATGAAATCCATAGTCATATGGGATCTTAAGGGCTATGTATAGCAATTTCATACTATAGGTATATGCTTAAGGGCTATGTTTAGCAATTTCATACTTCGTAACTTAGTTAATGGAATAATACATCAAATTATCGGCTAATCTCAAATGAATTATTATTGTAAATAATTGTAAATAGATAAATGATGTCAATATTTAAGTTCAATTTCAATTTTCTTTCATTAATTATATAGGCGAAAGTTTTTTTATTTTTATTTTTTTTGAAGTGAAAATTCATTCATTAATATGAAGTCATACGACATCTACAATAGAAGTTAGAAACTAAAAAATACAGATCAAATTAAAAGAAACTTAATTATGAACTGGCAAAACCACGATCGTTGAGCTTAATTAACCTTTCTAAATACCCTCTTTCACATCGATGTCTGATGCAGCATTCTACGAGGGGGTCTAATGATTTGATGTAATTTTGATGTAGAACTAGAATTAATTCAACCGATTGTACGCGAAGTACTGACCGCCTTTGCAATCCCGCACAAAATCTTATCAACAAATCAACCTTCAACTGGAGCCAGGGTCCAAAGCCCACTAACAAACAGAGAAACCAACCTAATACACTCACCGTGAAGGGAGTGACTACCAAAGCCATAAAAGGGAACTAAAGCCATCACATAGATGAGACTTATTGAAAGCAGCAAAAAAGAGAAAACGATAAAAAAATAAACTAGAAACTGCAAAAAAAGGAGAGAAAGAGGGGCTTTCCATGGACGAAAACATTCATGGAAACAACCTCTAGAGGAGAGAGAGAGAGAGAGGAGAAGAGGGGATAGCGGCTAGGGTTTTTTATGTTATGTTTTACATTTAGGCGTAAGTTTTATCGAGTTGCGAAAATGATACTTGGCACTGGGCAAGTTGGCATGTAAGGAAGTTTAATTTAGCATAGTATGAAATACAGAAAAATACTCTTCTACACAAAAGCCAATAGTAATTGCAATTAAGCTACATGCAACGATATTGTGACACACATATGAGTATAAGACACATTACATTACTTCTTTCAACACGAAGCAAATTCATTATCATTATGATCCACGACGTTATTACGGATTTACGGGGGGTAATAAGCTCTCATACTCTTGTTGTATAAAAGCAATGTGTTGGACGAAATAGAGTTTAATTTGCTACCAGCAGAGTAACTAGCTTTACATAACTTGAGTTTCATACTACTTGACTCAATTTGTAATACTTGCACTTAAGTTTGAGTTTTTTAGAGTTTATTTTCTC
Source organism: Beta corolliflora (assembly GCA_947648045.1). Taxonomy (NCBI): domain Eukaryota; kingdom Viridiplantae; phylum Streptophyta; class Magnoliopsida; order Caryophyllales; family Amaranthaceae; genus Beta; species Beta corolliflora. Next base: position 269,679 of record CANSZD010002531.1, on the reverse strand, counting down.
AAGTTTAACTTACCTTGAAACATGAGTTAGAAATTATGCTATGATGTATATTTTTTCATATTTAAATTTTTTTAATGCTACTACTTATTTTGAGTAATTCACCAGTATTGTGCATATTTTCACTATTAGTTTTCAATCAATTTTTATCATATGTTGAATAAACAATAAAAAAAAATTAAAATTTGTTCACAAACTTCTCGAGTCAAACTTAATTGTGCTAATCTCATTAAAAATCTGAGCCGAGCTAGAATAATTCAGAAGTAAAATTGGTCCTTAGTATTCTTAACTACCAGTTACATGCCTTTTGAAATACTAGTCACAATCGAGTATCACAAGCATGGTGCATTATCAACTCATCCATCCTTCTTATAGGCCCATGATAAAATGCAAATTGCAAAACTAGCTGGCAAAAAGAATAGCAAACTAAACTTTTTTCTTTATGCGCCCAAACTCATCCAAAATAAACTAAAATTAAAATCCAAGATCGTTCCATTTTGACCAAAATGGCCAACAAAAACAGTTGCTAGTGCTAAGAGTAGTAAACACCAAAAATAGTGTTTAATATACGCACGACTAACAGCTGCGCGTGGTATATGTGAGTTGGTGGGAGCAAATGTTGAGGTGTGGCCCACAAAATATGAGAAATACATGAAAGAAAAACTGACACCCTGACACATGGTCTTGCATATATTTATGGGGCCCACGCGCCTTCCGCAAAGCCTTTGAGGCGTGCACTGTGGATTACTACAACTATAGGCTTATATGAAGGGGATCCTACAACCCTTTTTTTGATTCTCTTTGTGATTGAGAATCCTATGATAAGGCTTATGCGGTTCTAAAATGCCAATTTTTTCTTCCCATAAGCTTCTAATGTGGTCAATTGGTCATGCCACTACTTATGATCTATGGTAGTTGTTTCATGGATAAAATGAAAGGTCGTAAAATCGCTGATTTTATGCCTAGACATGATTCATCTTGGTAGAATACAGTTGCGTTTAGGGGTGGATTTTACTTGAGATCGAGGATGAGCTTGGCTTCAACTATGAAATGCGTCTCGTGTAACGTAATATGTTACACCATAACTTATCAGCAGAATACGCATAATGACATAAACTTCAACAAGAATGACATGGATTATACAAATAATGACATGAATCTCATGTTATTTTGTCATTTATTTCATGTCATTTGAGTTTTTTTAACAAAATAAGCGGTAGTTTGTGGGTTGTTATACCATATATATTATGGTGTAACGGTTGTACCCAATAATTTGTGTTTAGACAATACACATTAATGAGTTATAAGAATCTTCACATGATAATGTTAACAAAGATAGTATATGAATTGTTCGAAACACATTCTTAGAAACTAGAAAGTATATTTAAATGACAAGTTTATTAGTATCACCCAATAATATACAGGGACACAAACAAAATATAGATGTTTCTCGCCTCAAATCAAAAGTTCAATTTGTTTGCGAGAAGCATTTATTCATGAAAGGAAAGGTATATACTTTTATAAATATGCCATATTGACTCAAAATTACTTTTAAAAAGCGATTTACGCTAATCAACTTTGTCGCTTAGGTAGTGTTTTCCCCAAACCAAAGATAAAAGATGGTGGATTTGTTCTTGCACTTTACGGCTTGTGTTGGCTCAATTGTCCCTTCTTAATTTCACACCATTATAATCCATTTTAGCTGAAGTCTAGCTGGAAAGACACAAAATTTGACGTTTTCAATCGTGGAATCACGGATTTCAGATTACATAACTTACTACCATTTTTATACGCTGCTTATTAAATTAAAGAGAAATTTCCAACCAATTTGCATAAGTGTTGCTTTTTTCACATACTATTTGCTTAATTATACGGATGAATTCGTCGCTTTCCGATTTCGTACATGCATCTCACTTTCACATGTAAAAAAATTGTAAGCAATTTGAATGAAAATAAAACTACTATTATTTTGCATTGTAGATTTATAATGCAGTCCACTCTCTGGCAAAATGAAAGCTATAAATTGGTTGTACTTCACGTCTTATTCTTGTAGATATGGTTGAGATGGGTTAAATTATATACTATATCAAACTTAAAATTCCTCAAAACATTCTAAATTCTAAAAAAAAAAATACATTTTAGGTTTTTTTGTCAGAAAATACCTTCTAAAATACGTTTTTTTTTGTGAAAAAGTACCTTATAAAAAATGTTGTCCAAAAAACCTTATAAAAAGTTTTTTGTTGTTGTGAAAAGGTACCTTTTGCCGGATATTGGGAGTTATCCGACATCTCCAGCGTTGACTTGGTCATGTTTGCATGTGATCATTAAATCAAGCCCAAATCCCTAATTTTGACCCCCTTTTGAAGATTTTGTCCAAATTTCCCCCCAAAACCCCCAATTCTTTCACTTCTCTTCTTCTCACTCTGCTCCTCCTTAATTCTCCATGGAGTTTGGAGGTGCAAGTAAGGTGAATCCATGGCGGCAGACACAATTATTGACTTAGATTAAGTTAAATTTGTAACAGAGGATATGAATGGAGAGGTCGGAGACTGTGATGGAGTTGCTAAAGGAGTCAAATTCGTCAGCTTGGAGTGCGAAAATGGTGGATTCATGGTCAGGAGATAGAGGTCTGCTATGAAAGTTGAGACAAGGAGTGAAAAAGTAAGGTAGAGGATGAGAGGATGGTTGGAGTTGTATTTATCCGCCATTGAAGAAGGAATAGAAGTTTGATAATGGAGGGAGAGGGAAAATGAAGTTTGAATAAGGAAAGGGAGGATTTTGGGTTTAATCATGAAATTGGGTAGAATTAGGGATTTAGGCTAGATTTAATGATCACATGCAAGTCACGTGATCAAAACAACGCCGGATTATTTGGTCAACCCTCCAACTATGACAAAAGGTACCTTTTTACAACAAAAAACCTTTTATAAGATACTTTTTGACAACATTTTTTTATAAGGTACAATTTCGCAAAAAACGTAATTTATAAGGAATATTCTGACAAAAAATCCTACATTTTAAAAAACTAGTACTTCATCCGTTTTGAAATAAGTGAAACACTTCACTTAAAAGCTCTCACATAAAAGAGAGAAGCGTTTAACTTATTTTAAAACGGGGGAAGTATATAATATATAATTTTATATAAGATAGTGATAGAAATTGGTTATTTAATTGTAAAATTCAAAAATAGTCTATGAAGCATATACTTTGAAATTCATGAAGTAATAACAGTGTATACTGCATCATATAGTTTTTTTTTAAGGTAATAAGATGAAGGGAACTCACTTGAGGGGGGATAAAGAGAAATTCTCACATGAGTCCCATGAGGTTTGATCCCTAGACATCAGGGATATGAGGTGGGAAGCGATATCACTACTCCACCGCTTCAACCTTACTGCTATCATATAGTATCTCCGTCCTTTTAAGCTGTACGATAGTTACCTTTTAACATTATACTTATATCTCATTTTGACCTTTTTTTATACTATTTATATGTAAGGAAAAATGTAGTAATTTAAGATCCTCTTAAACTTGTTTCCACATGCATTTTTAAACTACAATCCTTTTATGATTACTTATATGTACAATTAAAATATATTAATTTTTAAAGTTACGTGTTAAAAAACGTTGGAACGACTTTTAGAACACCTATGCAGCAAACTCAAATATCATCGTGATATTATGGACTATGGTTACTAAGAGTCTAAGACTATTTTCACTTTTTTTCTTCCTTGATTCATTTTAAAGAAGTTTGCGTCCACTCTTGCTATTTATGACAAACATCTCAACATAAATTGACAAGTTGGTGCAAGGCACCCTAATTAATAAATATCGTATTGTTTTGCTTTGAATTGTTTGTTTGAAGGGCTGATGTAATTCATGTAAAGGTATGATAATAATTAAAAAATCAGTATATCATCAATAAGGTCAAACATCTTATTTAACCCTTAGAGGATAAGAATAAACTAAATCTCGGATAATTTCTTTGATAATCCAAAGTTAAAGGTGATACAATAAGACTATGTTATTTTAGATTGAACTGAACTAAGTGAGCTGAACTGAAACTGTAATAGCAAACTAGCTAAATTGAACTGAACTGAATTTAAATTGTGCCTAAAAGAACAGGGGCTAACACTAGTTGCTTGTGTCAGCTGTCTTTGCAAGACAACAATATTAGTATATATGTACCATATTTTCTTATTTTGATTGAGTTAATTTTTTCCAACTGTATCTACTACTTTTTTTTTAAGGTAAGATGAAGGGGACTCACTTGAGGGGATAAGGGGAAATCCTCAAATGAGTCCCATGAGGTTTGATCCCTATACCTCAGGGATATGAGGTGGGGAGCGATGCCACTACTCCACCACCTCAACCTCAACTTCAACTGTATTTACTACTTTCCCATGTAAGTTTTATGACTCTTGTAGCACGTAAATTCTTTGGTTTCATATAATCATATGTATTCTAACTTCACCCTCTCCTACTTTTATTGAATTCTACTTGCCTATTACTCTTACTCCTAGTAGAAAGTTGCAAATATTCATGTTTTTTTTTAATGAGCATTTTTTTTTTATAATTTTGTGTTTCATTTCATTAAACCATCAAGAGATAAATAACCTCAACTCTAAACCAGGTATTCCTTCTCAGAAGAAGGAAACTTTTATAGTGGTTGCCACACCCAGAGAAGAGGAAGCCATTTATCTCTAATAATCAAAGTACATAAAATTTACATGATCATGCATCCATCTAGTTTAACTCTATAAGAGCTATTACACCTGATTCCTGCCTTACATTACCATGACTATACTGAAACTAATACCTCCTAAATGATTACACATTACTACAATCAGATGTACAGTGAGGGGAGATGAAAATGAGAGTGAGAATGATCTTGGGGACAGCAGTAGCTGTTTTCAGAGCCACGCAATGAATTCATTTTGCCTGAGAAGCCCCTGCTTAGCAAGCGTATCAGCCACGAAATTGGATTCTCTACTCTTGTGGATGATCTGAATATTGAGGTCTTTCTTGCGTGCATTGCGATTTGCGAATGAAATTCAGATGGTGATTCATGTTCCAAGGCCCTCCAAAATCACTATTGCTCCATAGGACAGCGTTAGACGAGTCCGATTCTAATAAGTATTAGTTTGCCCTTTTTAGTGTTTTTAATGAGCATTAATAATAAAAAAAATCTACACATCAAGTCCAGAATGAGTGACATATTAATCTTATCATTGGCTATATGATTGTCAATCATATTATTCTTGATCATCCTTCTCTATTGACAGTGTACCCTTTTTTTTGTGTTTTAGAGAAGTATAATGTATTGGGTTCCTTATATCTATTATCATATCATTAACCCTTATTTGTGTTTATTTTCAAAATCCTTTTTAAAGGTGAGAATAACAAGGCAAAAACTTATAAATTTGTAGATTGCTTAAAGGCAAAAACCTATGTGAAAGCTGGATTTGGGACGAATGAAACAGAAGCAAGATGGTTTTGGGCCAAGTCTTCCGCCCATAGAAAATCAGCAGTGCAGCACACATCAGCCCACATGTCTTCCGTGGCCCAACACATTTTATTTCTCAAACGCATTTCCATTTTATTACTTATTCTACTTGTTAGGCTATGTTGTTTTGGACTGAACTGAACTTAACTTAATTTGTTTGAACTAAACTTATTTTGTCTGAACTAAACTTAACTGAAGTAAATGAAAACTGTAAGAGGAAACTAACTGAACTGAACTGAATTTTCCTAAACTGAACTGAATTTGTCTGAACTGAAATGAACTGAACTGAATTTTCATTAATTCAGTCCGGAAAAACATAGCCTTAGTTGATGTTTCACAATTAGCAAAAGGTCTAACTTTGAAGTGTTTGCATCATTCGACTAGTAGTTAATTGATCCAGACTCAACCCATTTTGACCCAATAATGATAATTTTGAGTTTTATGATATTTTTTATACTTTCCAGCTCATATTGAAATTGACTTTAGTCAAACCAGAACCCAATCCTTTTATCTGAATTGGCACTTCTAACTTAACAACCACCACTGTCACCACAAGAGAAATTCCCCGAGTTATTACTAGGATGAGAATTTGAACTTTGGGCAAAGCTCCTAAATTCGTGGTGGTACTCCACATAACCTACTACCTCTTTCTCTAAAAGTTATAAGCTATGTAAATAATTTTTTTCATGAAAGCAGAAAAATAAAAAAGTTAAAACTTAATTGTAATAATAAAATTTTCATCTATATGTCAACCGTAGTAATCCTTTATGACTATAATTCTATATTGACAAATTTATGGAAAAATATATATCTATGAATAATGAGGAGAAAAATCCAATAATATCGCACAAGAATATATATTTTATTCATAGATTAACATCAAAATTTGGTCAAAGTTAATTCAAGATAGGAGGCCAACTCAAGCCAAATAAGAATTTAACAAATTCATAGCTGATCAACTTATTTAGGTGAAGAGAACATAAACAATGGAAATTGAAAAAAGTCATTACCAAAATCACTGTAAATTTCACCTTTTATTTTCGTCTTTGGCAATTCTTTTTTTGATTTTTTTGTAAAGGTAAGATGAAGGGGACTCACTTGATGTTTGATCTCAGACCTCAGGAATATGAGGTGGAAAGCGATGCCACTACTCCACCACCTCAACATCGTAAATAGGTGATTCTAACTCGCCAAAAGTAAGAATGGAAATGGAAAGAGATTCTTTAAACCAATAAATTATCCTCTAGACATAAGGGGTTGTTTATGATCGATTGGTAATTTGTAGGTTTTAGTTGGCTTTGTTTGGTAATTTGGAAGCATTACGGAAATATTGGCTTTTTAAGTTGGTATTTAAGCGAAATTTCTTTCGCATTGTTTGGCAAAATTAATCGTAATTTTTTAGAGTGTTTTGGTAAACATTTTCAATTAGAGTTTGTTGAACAATGCCAAAAGAAAATACCAAAGTAACCAAAAGCCAATAACCAAACACTTTTTTTTTTTGGCCAAATTAAAGCCATTTACAAACAGGGCCTAGTGTAGTGTGTAAGAGACTAGCGTGATCACCCAGACAGTTATTTTTCCGTATTTGGCAATCCAGTTTGAGTTTGAAGCATTGCAAGAAAAAGGAGTTCCAAATCTACAAAATCCCAAATCCCTAAAACATGTTCCCGCCCAACCCAAAAAATCCCCCGCAAAATCAAAAATGAAAATTTCAATTTCAATTTCAATTTCATCTCCACCTCCATTACCAATAATCCACTCTTTCCTCCTCTTCTATGGTGATTTTAACCAGAACCAAAAACCCTACAAATTCACTCTTTCTCTCTCCTCAAAATCAAAACCTCCATTCTTCTTCTTCTTCGAATGGGAATGGTGGGACCCAATAGCTTCGCCAAAACAATATGTTCCATTTGCTACGAAGATCTAAAACCCATTGTTGAAGACCTTCAAGCTATCTCCATTTGCGGCCATGTCTTCCACGAACTCTGGTACTTTTTTTTTTTTTCTTTTCTCCTTTTTTTTGATATTCTTTTTAGATTAATTTGGATTAAATTGATTGAAAATGTGATTGAAATTGTAAACCCTAGTTTGCAGCAATGGTTCGAGTACTGTACCAACACAAAAAAGCAGACTTGTCCTGTATGCAAGCAATGTTGTACCCACAAAAATGTGGGTCGTCTTTATTTTCAATCAGTTGGAGATCCGATTCTTTCTCAAACCCAGGAATCTGGCAAAAATGGGGACGCCGAATGCCCGGAATTATTACGAATGGAGGTCAAACGATTGGAAACTAAGGTTTCTGGCCTGGGTTCTGCTTTAGAATTGCATCAGAATGATCTTAAACAACTTAATGATGAGGTATTTTATCATGTTAGTGTTGTGATTATTGGTTTTGTATATGTTTGGAGCGTCAGTGATGGACCGTCTTTGATTTATAAGATTGGTGGCGAATGCGAGTTCTTTAGTTTCAAGCTCGTGTTTTTTCTTGATGTTATTGTGTTAGCTAATTAATGAGATTGTTTTCTCTTGATATCTTTGAGTTTGTTTTGTGTATTGGAGCATTTTGTTTAAGTTGGATGTTTGATGTTTGTGTTGCATTAATGTTATTTTAAACACTTCTTGGTTAATGCTTTCTTGATCTTCTTTTGGTCTGGGGAGATCAGTTGATGCGATTGGCTTTTTATGTGTTTCAGCTGGAAGTTTGTAAAGAACAGTTATCCAAAGAAGTGAAATTAAAGATTGAAGCTTTGAGGCAAAAGGAATGCATCCAAGCAATGCTTCAAACAAAGTCTAGTGTGAGTTTTAGCTTTATTGTTTATTTACTAATGTTGTCTAATGCGTCAGATTTCAGCTCAGCAATTAGCTTTGGTTAAGAAGCTTAGAAACCTTGGTGAATTGTGATATAGGATCTAGTGAAATCGAATTTGGAATGCTCGAAGTTGCAAGAGAGGAATTTGGCGTTAGTCAAAGAGATGGCTGCCCTGAAATTGTTAGTATAAGGATTGATGATATGTTTAGTGATTTTTGTTATTCTTTTCAATGGTATTCTTACCATCACACTGTGATTGAACTGTGTGTTTTCTTGGCTTTGTCATTTGCGCTCAGGGTATCTGATTGTAATCTAGAAGAAGAGGAGATTGCGAAGCTTGCTACCGTGGGTCATGCAAACAATGCTCAAGATGCAATTGATGTACTCAAGAAGTCATTGGTTATTCGTAATAAGTAAGTGATGAATGTTGCCATTTTTGTGTTCTGCAATGTATGCTGATATGACAGTCTATCTCTTCATTTCATGGCAAGGCCTCTAGCTTGCACATCGTGTTTGATTATTTAGGCCAAGTCTTGGCATCAACTGACTGAACTGTATTCTTTTTTTTTCTATACTACTCCTAGACCCTAGTTGTATAGTACAGAGTTGTGGTGGAGTTTTCACAAGTAGAGGCCACACAGTAGGATGGGAACATCAGAATCTTTAATGAAGCTTCAATTCTGCTATTTTGGTGGCCGCTGAGCAAGTGCAATTTTAACCCTTCATGGCTAAATTGGAATTTCTTTACTTCGCATCATATACCTGCAAGGGGTTGTTTCTTATATGGTTAGAAGTTGTCATTATCTTTTTGTCTTTTGTAGTATGTTCGTAGTTCACGAGCTCTTTACCAAGGAACTTTATCGACAACTCTTATCTCACTTTTAATCCTGATCTGTTGATAACTGAATAGCCCAGACCAATTTCCTCCTTCCTCCATTGCAAATATCCTCAATAATGCATTCTGTTCTAATTATTTCTCTAAGCGGTAACATAAACTTGTGAAATGAAATGAAGTCCTTTGTCACCTTTGTGGTTTCAGTTTCATGGTGGTTTCACAATAGTTGCCTGCAGAGCAGCATTTGTTTTTGAATGAAGCAGTTCCAACTTACGCATAAATCTCTCAGCTGTCTATTGTTACTCGGCACCCAATAGCAACCTTCTGTAAGGGATTAAATTGAATGAAACCGCCATTTATCTTTGATTGTTGACTTAATTTTGTCTCATCTATGACTCAATTAGAATTGTCTACAAGTTTAAAACTTAAAATCAGGAGTTTGGAGCTAAAACATGTGAATCTTTTTAAAAGTTTGCTTGACAACAATGATAAAATGATTTACTCCTTGATAGTAAATATCTATGATATAGTGTTTTCTCTTCCTGTCTCTTCTTCTGCTAAAAAGGTCAGTGTATATACACCAGAAATCTCTGATATAGTGATATGTTTCTCTTTTGGATCCAATTTTAAGAATTTACTTGCAGCAAGTTTATTTTATGTTACTTCAATGCTGTGCAACTTGTTTTGTATTGTTATATAAAGGACGCTTTGCCTAGCATCCAAAGAAAATGAAATAATGAAATAACATTATCTCATAGGAGCTACAAAGAATTGATGGCTAAGTGCAATTCTCTGGGAAGGGGAGAAGCTCGTTCCACAAGAAAGCTTGAGAAGGCAAAAGAAAAGATATTGAAGCTCAAGGTAATCCAATTATTATTATTATTTCCAAATGACTTCATACAACCACCCAATTGTTGACCTTCATCTGATTATGTGCTTCTATTCTACTGCTATTAGACTAGAGTTCAGGAATTGGAGACAGGTATCGAAGCAAAGGAGAATGAAGTATTAAGGTCCTTAAAAGCTTCCAAAAAAATAAACTGTAATGATGTGACTTTCCCAAGTGCTAACAAAAGCAAAAACCCACCATCTGTTTTCATGCATTTACCTGTTGAGCAAAAAAGCCAGTCCCCAACATCAGTGATTGATTTGGATGAAGAAGAAACTGATAATCCTTTTATGGTTAAGGAAACAAGTAAAAGTGATGCCACTGCTAAATGCAAGGGTGATGGAAGAACACTTCAACATAAGGAATTTAAACAGTATGACTATATAATTCATGATGAGGATGAACCACAGAAGTTGAAGACCGTGGATATCTATTCGAAAGCATGTAATAGCAAGGATGGATCTTATCAGAAGGGTAAATCAGTGGAGCCTGTTGATTTGGGACACACGGATGATCCAATGCAGCAAGCAAATGAGCAATGTGGGTTGTCGGGTTTTGCTGGGAGCGAAATGCTCAATGATTATTCTGTTGCCAAAGGAGCTTCTGGGTTGCTTCTTCAGGATATAAGACAAGTTCAACCGTCGTTTAAGACCAACATCGATATCTCTTCTCCAATTCCCCTTGCTGAGCCAGGCATGTAATATTTTTGCAAATCTCTAGTCTAAAGGCAATTCTTAGTTTCGTGGTCTTATTAATTCGCCAAGACTGTGCTGTACTTTTAAAAATGTATAATGAGTCATGATAAAATTAATCATTCTGCTATTATAATGTGATGATTGCCCTTATAATCTCCAGGAAATCAATGTTTTACTGGAGGGCTGCTTGGACCGGACGGAGCTAATAGGTACCTTGGAAAATGGTGCAAACGGCCACAAAACAAGCCACCGCTGGGATCAAGCAGTGATACTGAGAGTTTGATAGCTGTGGGAGCAGATGGAAGGGGTGGCAGGGTTAAAGTTCTGAAATCTCTAAATCAGACTAGTATGGTAAGACTGCGTCCTCTAGTATTGGTTTTGGTTTATGAAGTTCTCTGTTGGCTTTATAAGCATATCTTGTGTAGTATTTTGGGTTATTGAGGGGTGTTTTCAGGAACTTGTGCTTAAAAATAGGCAATTTTGGGTTTTGTGGCTGCTATATACAAAATATGCTTTTATCATAAATCGCGTGAGGGCAATTAGGGGTGTTATATAATATGCACAAGTATTATCTGCATGAGGGCAAACACGTTCTCGGGCTGTTATTTCTCGACATTTTGTATGTAACATTGCAATTTGGTGTTCCTAGTTGATAGGGTCATCATCCGAATCAAAATTTAATCTCAGTTATTTCTGTTTTATGTAGGAGAATCCTTTTGTTTCTCTAGGAAATAACAGATCCACAGCTTGACTTCATATGCATAATTTCTAAATTTGAATGCATTTATTCTGTGAACACAGGACTCTAAGGATAACGTTGGTTCAGCAAAGAGATTCAAGTTTGGAACAAAATCAAGCGGCTTGCAGTCTCAAGGGTGTCGACAAATAGATCATTTCTTCAGGAAGGCAAATGATAATTAGGTCATAACTGTATATTTTTTTTGTTATCGTATTGGAAAAGAAAGAACCTACGACAAGCCATGAGTGTAGAACCTACCTATCTCATCCTTGCGAATGATTTAAGACAACCCGGAAATGAAAGAATCAGACCAACTTGAAAGCGTAGGGAAAATTTTGTTAGGTCATGAATGTATATTAGGTGGGATTTTGGGTTTTGTAACAAAATTTTGTGTAGCCATTCCTAGTGCATTTAGACATGGCAAAGGGGTGGTAGAAGGGTACAATTGTTGTCCTTGTATGCTTCCATTACAGTTGGGTGTCTTGAACTTTTTGTTGGGACTTAAAATGTAAATAGCATGGAAAGAAAACTTGAAGCTCTAAAGAATTTTCTCTAATTTAAGTTTCATGTATTATTTTACCTTATATATCATTATTTATTAAACGAAAAATATATTGGAGAGTTCGAAAAGTCTTTTCTCATGATCGATCTTTATTATTATTAGTGCAAAGACATTGGGTATTACTTCTTTTTCGATTATGTATCTTTTAAGGTTTTGCATAGTTTTGTAGAAGTTATTTTTTAATATTTTTTGATTTTTACCACCTTATAAGTAGGTTGTTTTACACTTTACCACCTTTTGTTTGTTTTTTTCTAGTTTTACCATCTTAAACTTTCCAACTCACTAAAAACTAACACCTAACTCGTGCTCCGGCCAAGAATCCGGTGAGGGAGAGTCCACATTTCGGATAAAAAAACTTTTTCCCTGTTTTAGTCTATCTCTTCCCGATTTCTTTCTTTTTCTTCCTTCACCATTCCATTTCCTTAAACAATTCACATTTTTATCTTCAACCTCTCTGTAAAATCATCAACTCCTCTTGGATATTTACAGAGATTCTTTTACCCTCTCTCCCCTCCACTTCACCCAAAAATCCAGAATACCAAGCTCTTCTCTCTTTTCCTTTATTTCGACTTTTGCAGCAAGAGGAATTCCATAGTTGCACTTTTGGTGGTTACAGGAAGAAGACTGAGACATTATGGGCCTATAATAATGAAGATGAATGAAAACCAGAGCAAGAATTATCTTAAAGAACACCATATATGCCCCAATTTAGGCCCAATATACCAAAAAATTCAATGAACAAGAAATGCCCAAAATTGAGGAAGAACCTTAGCCTATTAAACTGGGCGGAGAAATCATAACTTTAACAATAGCGGAATCTCCAATTTATCCTTTGATTAAAGTCGGATTTACAAAAGAATGGTAAGCCCTAACTTGATTTAAATTTTGATCAAAGAAATTTGGGTTTTTAGGGCCTGTTCTCCCAGCCTTATTTTCTGGTTCAATTCAATTCGATTCGATTCGCCTCAATTCATTCGATTCGGTTGGTTAAGTTGTTTTATGCCGAAGAGAACATACCCTTAGAGGGATTGAATGACAAAATTGAGGTTTTAATGAGGAGGAAATGAAAAATCGAGGGTAAAGGGGGAAAATGGGGGGAAATTAAACATAAAACAGTTATTTGAGACCCCCCTCGCCGAATTCTTCGTCGGAGCTAAGTCAAGGTGGTGATTTTTAACGAGTTGGAAACCTTAAGGTGGTAAAATTGAAAAAAAAACAAAAGGTGGTAAAGTGTAAAACAAGCTATTTATAAGGTGGTAAAAATAAAAAAATCCTACTTTTTATGCATTGTAATTAAAAAATGATGAGTTACATTTATGCATTGTAATATATTTAATTTGATTTTTTTTCCATTTTATAATTTATAATAGTATACTTTGACAGTTGTTCAATGTATGTCTTAGACCTTCAATGCATATCTTGTACCTTTTGAAGTTTATGTATTCTCTTTTGCAAATGCTTTCTATTTTAGTTATAAAAGTCTTTGAAGGCTATAACCCAATTTGGATTGTTTTCACATTGCTAATTATACTCAACTTTATACACATTGTACGTCTAATAAGGGTGTGCTTTCTTCACCTGAAAAAACCTGAACTAAACTTATTAGATATGATTGACCTTGATTGACCCTTATTGGAACTTATTTTTGAGTGTTGTGTTCGACCTGATCAGACCTGATTTAAATTTATTGGTTCGAAAACTTATTTTTTAAGGTGAAGAGAACACACCCTAATAAGGTCATGTTCCTTTTAACTTTTGAAAATATAGTCTTGCTAATTATCAATTTTGATCAATAATCAATAACTTCATGATGCAACAAAAATTATAGGTGACTAGTAATTACTTTAGAAGGCATGTTAGACTAAAAGTGAATTGCATACATAAAAATTGGCTTCTCAAAGTATTGATTTCAATTGTAGTAAACTCCGTAAATTGAATTAATACATCGTCATTTGCCGATTGCAGTCTACCGATTAAAATGGGATTTTATATCCAAGTCTCTAATATTATGTTCACCGTCTATCTTTTTTCTCATTAGAGACAATTCAATTCAAATAATTTTTTTCTTTCCAAGATTCTGTTCTTAGGAATAGAACCAACTACTAGAAAAGTGAGCCAGAGATTGACCATGGTTCTTCCACATTGACATACTGATGCTCAAAGAAGTAAGGTAAAACAAGCAACTATATCTACATTGACCTCTAATTTCCACATGCCACAATTTCAACGAATCAGCCCCCGCCCCCCCTTTCTTACAATTTTGTGTTACTCCTTTTATAAAACAGAAGATTTAATCTCTTCCGTAATTTAAATATGACGATATGGACCACTAACATTAAATGACATGTAATGGTACAAAAAAGTGGAACATAAGTGTACCCCTTCGATCTTCTTTCTTCATACAACTAATGTTTTTAAATTTGATGTTTTGATCTTGAAAAATGAATTATATTTGCTTGATATACAGTATCATTTTGAATGCCTTTAGTGATGTTTTCATGACAATTATGATGTCAATTTGTCATCATAAATTATTAAATGTGATATAAGTGGAGCATTCTTGAACTTCCTAGATTTGTTTGGAGAAGTAACTTGGTCCAGGTGTTAGCACTGCCAGCTGCATGATTAGATCATATTCATATCCATATCTAAGTTGATAGTTGATCATATGATAGAAACTGTTAATTAGCGTACCGTAGTTGATCTATCTTTCTCTTTTCTGCATGATAGTGGCTTTCATTTTCATTTACATTACTATTTGTTAATTAATGAGTTTTCATATAACTGGAAAAGTTCCCCTAAAAAAAAATATATATATATATATATATATATATATATATATATATATATATATATATATATATATATATATATATATATATATATATATATATATATATATATATATATATATATATATATATATATATATATAACTGGAAAAGTAAAGGGAAAGAGCAGTGAAGAAGAAGCTGTCATATAAAACTAGGACTATGTAAACCCATTGATTAAGAAAATCTACCAGCACATATGACTATGAGGGGGTTGTTACACAAGCCAATAGATTCAAATTTCAGCATTTAATTCAATCGAATGCTGCATGTTGCGCGTACTGTCAGTTTGGTTAATGAACTGCTCGTTGAACTGAACAAACTGAAATTTTAACTGAATTAAACTGAACTGGGAGTAACTGTAACTGAAATAAATTGTAAATGAAAAACCAAAACTGCACTGCAACTGAACTGAAACAAACCGTATCTGAAAATAACTGTGAAAAACCGAAAAGTTGATCGATCAACTGAACTGAACTGAACTGAATATTTAACTGAATTGACTGAACTTATTCAAACTGAAACTGAACTGAAACCGATTTAAACTGAAACTATTTTAAATTGATTTTTAACTATATCCTAACCGAATTCACATATTACCCAAATTCATGATAGTACTCCAATTCACATACAAATCTTATCACGCTAATTTTTTTTATTAGTACTTGAATTTATGACATATATAACTTAATTTCTTGATAATTTTCAACTATGTCAAGTTCACTGATTTTACATTCCAAAACAAACTTACATTTTACCCAACTTTATGATATACTCTCACATTGAAAATTTATCATGATAAATCTATTACTATATGAATTTATGACATTATAACTTTATTTCATGATAAATTGATCGTTTCAAATCCATTAAACTTTTACAAAAGTATGAGATATAACTTTATTTTAATTATAAGTAATAACTACCTTGACAACAACCACTGCCATAAAGAAACTTAAACTTGAAATCAATAAAAAGAAATTGAGATCAAAAGATTATAAGAGCCAAACCTTCAACCACCAAAAGAAAAAAGAAAGAAAAACGAAAACAATCAAAAACCAAAAACAGATAAACTTTTCATAATGTAGAAGGGGAAGCATTTCATCAACTGAAAGCAACAAAACCATATCTGCCATAAAATATTTACATATAACAAAACAACAAATGCATCCAAAACGGAAGGCCACCAATAAGGCGAAAGCCCAACAAGCGCTGCCACAGCGCCACCCAGATTTTTGAATCCCCACCAGAACAATAAAGAAAAATAATTATTTTCAAAAAGGAAGGCCACCAATATGTTCTATTTTTCAATATTAAAAGAAAGATGAAAGAAAAAACAGAAACCTTGGGATATTACACCCATGAGGCTGCCATCGATACCGCAAATAGCGAAGATCAGTGCGGCCATTGTTGAAGCAATTGAAGGTATAATCAAGAAACGGGCAAGACCCAGGTGGGTAAATCGGGTCAGAATTATCCAAAATCCATTTCCCATCAAATATATCACAAGAAATTTTCTTCTTGTTAATAACAAAATCATGCTCTGTTTTCAATAGTGTTCTTGGAGAATTAGACCCATTTTCATCAAATGGGCTAGGAGAATGAGAAATCTCCACATACGAACGCGTTTCGATGAAATCGAATGTTCGGGCTGCGATTATTGAGGAAGTTTTGGCGAGAGAGGAGAGAGAAAAAATGTAGTTTGAAGCAACTTAAAGCCCTTGATCTAGCAAATAACACCGAAAACAAATTCCAAAAGAGAAAAGAAAGATAGAACAGAAAGAAAAGAGAAATATAATGGTGATGGTAGCCGGCTTGTTGATCTCCGACAGAGGTGGTGAGAGGGTGGAGAGGTGGTGAACAAGAGAAGTGGGTCTTGGATGTTGGGGTCTTATGGTTCAAGGAGATTCACAAGGAAAGAGAAAGAGAGAAAAGAAATCAAAAACTTTACCTGGCATTCTTTTTTGGAAGTACTTTTGTTGGAGTTTCCCGCTCTATTTTCTCCTGGTAAATACATTCACATTTTTGGAGGGAAACTTCCCCCCTAAATTTTCATTTTATACCCAAAATTCCATACTCCGAAATCCAAATTTCTAAACCCCAAACCCCAACTTTCATACCCTATAACCCCATTAACCATAATAATTTATGTTACTTAGTAACCAAAATTTTCATAATTTATATCATTTGTTTAACCAATATTTGCTTGCGTCTATTGTCTCATTTGTCGGTAGATGATTTGAACATCCCCGGGCAGCGAGATCCCCGTGCTTGGTTAATCGAAGCGTTAGATATTTCAAGGCATATCACAACAATTAGCTTATTATCGACTTATATCAATAAATTGACCTAATCTAATATCAGCATACATTACTCTTATGTAATAACAAATTGTTTCAATTTGTTTATATGTTTAGATGTATTCACATAACTTTCATCTATTTGAATAAGTTAATAACAACTTCACTAATCAACTTGTTTCGCTTTAGTAATATGTTTTGTATTCGAAATAGATAAAGCTTAATCAAGGTTCACTTAGATGGATCATTGCTATTTTCAGTTACCTTATTAGTTTACATTGATATATAATATAATCCAGTATGACCTTGTTTCAGTTTAATTAGATATTTGAGTTTCAAAATAATTGTAACTTATAAATGATCAACTAAATCAGAGTGTTCTTATCTTGATTTAGGTTATCGATTCACATTGATACAATAATCTAATGATCCGATACTAACTGAAGTATTATGTTTCAAATTCAAAATGGAGCTCTATTATCTTCAATTATCTTACCGGCTTATATTGATATATTCATTTAGTCTAATATCAATGTATTTCAGTTTGGCTTAGATAAGTGAGTTAAAAAAATGATTATAACTTGTTAACAATTAACTTAAATGGAGTATACTTATCTTGATTTAGTTTATCAATTTGCATTGATACATTGATTTAATATCCAATATCAATTTGTTTCACTCCAATATTATGTTTTAAAATCAAAATGGATACAACTTAATCTAACTTTAAATGGAGCACAGTTATTTTCAATCACTTTACAGACTTAATTACGTTGAAACATTCATCTAATCTAATATCAATTTATTTTGGTTTGGCTAAGATGTATGAGTTTCAACTTGAATCTAACTTGTTAACGATTAACTTAAATAACGGAGTATTGTTATATTTAACTTATCGATTCACATATATATCTTGATCTAATCCAATGTTAACTTATTTTACATCGATTATATGTTTTCAGTTTTCAAATGCATATAGCTTGATGACTAGTATAGTTATATTAATCCATTGATCTAATCGGCTTTTTAAAAAATATCTATCTCGTCTTTCGAGGAAATTTATAAGAATTTATACCAATACCAATATGAGGCGTCCTTTTTAACCAAACATGATGTGATTTGCATACAACTAAAAGTTTGAATATCGACTTATATAAAATTATCTTATTCTAAATTGTCGAATATATCGGTAAAGTACACATATATCGATGTCACTTTCATAACTTTTTGGAAAGTACAATCGTTTTTTCGAGGCAAGTGTCGGACTACACTTATCTGCCACGTCAATTTTAACCGAACTTGAAAAAATATTTGCCAAAACCCGACATGAAGTTCCATTTTTCCCGAACAAATGCAAGAATGTGACAAACTTATATCCGAACCGATGCGATTATTGTCGAGCTTATGTAATTTTCGTCAATAACTGAAATTAACTGAAACGAAACTGAAAATAACTGCAACGTGTTTTAACTGCTACGGATTCAACCGTTGGTTGGTTTAACTGTTCGGGTGAAACCGGTTTAAACTGCAACTGAACTGAACTGAAACTGGAAAGAAAATAACTGAATTAAACTGAACTGAACTGAACTGTTAATAATTTTAACTGTTGTAAACTGAACTGATATGAACTGAACTGTTTGGATATAACCATAACTGAACTGTTGAACTGAATTGACACCAGTCGATGTTTAATGATTTGTTAAAGTTTTTACGGGCTTGATTTGCTTTTGCACGGTTATCAAGATCAACTTTGGATATATATTTGTGTATTATTAAGAGTTGCGTAAAGTTAATATTTTTTTTTTCTGGCAACGGCACAAGATTTCACATCATAATATTTTTTCTCATAGCTAAGTATAAAAAAGTGGTCAATGTCGTTTATGAACTTTAATCTAAAAATAAAATCGAGCAAGTAAATTAGACGGAGGGATTAATAGATAGACAACCCCCCACTTCACGTAAAGTTTGGCATAAAGGTACAAGTTTGTATATCACAATTTTAAGTTGTTGGATTGAAATCTGGCTTACTAGGGGCAATTTGGAGGTGAGGATTCCCCTTCTGTACCTCTTTCTAAAGGGGATATTCATAAAAGTTAGGCCGAGATGATTTATGCGAGGTTTTAGTTTGGTAATGCACTTCTCCTTACCAACCAAAGAAAACTCTCTACTATTATATGAATATTTATCATATATGTCCACTTAACTAACTTGTAATGTTCTTTACTTCCTCTATTCTTTTATTATCACTGTATATGTGAAGTAAACAATAGTATTAGGGCAATGGAAAGGTCAAGACAATCGTGGTCCTAATACTACGTGTGAAAGTAGATATGTGAAAGTGAAAAGGTGGTTTGAGTGGTAATGTAGATTCAAGAAGAAAATTTTTATTAGCATGAACAATGATATAGACATTTTCCTGCAAAAGTACTCCAAAATATATTACCGTTATCTGTAATATTGCTAATACAGAGAGGAAAGTGTTGTACGTACCGTATAGTATGGGGTAGTATTTGAATCTTGAAAATGTGTAACACGCTTGAACACCCTCTTGATAGAAACAGTGGTAAAAGAATTATATGTAATTTTGTACAGAAAATCATATGTTAAAGTTTATTGTTACTCCTCCTAAATATATGTGTTTGTTTGGTTACACATGTGAAGTTAAAGTTTCCATGAATTAGTTGCCTTGAATTCAGAAATCATGGAATTAAACATGGGAAGTCCTACTTACCTAGGTACTGGCCTACTGAGCCTTAAGTAAACTCCCCTGTTTTTTAGAAAATAGCTAGATATTCCTAAAAAAATTCCAATTTAAATGACAACCAAACAACCTCTTACTTTTTCTTCAACATTTTCCATAATCATTCATTATTATATTGAAAGACAACATTAAAATCTATGATCTATTTGAAACAAAAGTTGTATTACCATGAACATAAAACTTCTTTTGCAAAATTACATATACATTTATTATAGGCTATATTGGTCTCAACACCATAAACTATAGTTTGGGTGTACCCAATACTCCAAACTTTGGCTAATAGTCAAATACCAAATACTGTTAATTTGAATATGGTACGTGTCATAAATGACGCCAAAGATATTACAACTTTTTTTACCCCCTAATGAAACATCTAGTTAGAAGTGTAGGAACGAAAACTGGTAACTAAAATAATAGACTTAACTGACCACCGTGGCGTGAGAAGATCACTGCCCTAAAGTTGAATTTGCCCCGCAACAACACACAGACTCACAGCAATCAACCTCCAGGGATACACGGTCTCTGAGTTTCCGGTGTTGACAGAAAAACCAACGAAATCAGAACGTGGCTGAGATCGTGGGAAAAACGGTCACATAATGGGAAGAGTCATGGCCTAGATTATGGAGAGAGTTTAGGGGAGAAAACGGCATTAAAAGAGAAAAACGGTAAGTTAAGTTTCTGACCCAAAACTATAGTTAAGTTAAGTTTATTCCCCAAAGCCCAAAGCCCAAAGCCCAAAGCCTTATTGCTACTCAACTCAAAGGGTAGATGAAGAGTAATGGTTATAAACCTTACTCTTCCCTTATATTCTTTCAATGTGGGACAAAAGGAAAAAATGACTCTTCATATTCTTTTGAAGCAAACTTAAAGTTTCTAATAAAAACTCCAACAAGAAGAACTCGTCGAGTAGCGTAGCATAGCTTGACTTTTTCGGTGCAAAGTCTCTATCAAACAAATTGCCCAAAGTATAATGTTTCCACAAAAAGAAGAATAGGATTCGTGTTTGATCTACTTGGTCGAATACGGGCTCATTTGAACACTCTAATGAGTATTTGACTATTGATGATTGACTATTAAGGAGGAAGAGAAGTAGCTAGTGCTCGCCAACTAAACTGATAAACTCTAAGCTGAAAGCACTGTAAAACACTAGCTTATAGTATATTTTTTTGAATTAGTTTTGGTAAGAAAACACTAACAAATTATTGTACTTCACTAATAAGCAAAGTTTGGCTCAGTTGATAAAGAGTCTTACCTTAAACTCACGAGGTTTGAAGTTTGGATTTTACTAAGTGTATTTGAAATTTTTATTGGGAAAGACCTATTAAAATAACTATTTTGTTCAAAAAGATCAAATAAAAACTTTTTTTTGTTGAAAAAGACTTATTATAATACTTCACTTTGTTACTTAAGACCACCTCAATGTTTTCCGGCCAAAAAGTCAATTTTTCCGACATTGACTTGTTTCCCCTCCCTTTCTCAATAAATGGGACCAACCTATTTTTTTTCCAACCATAATCTCTTCAAATGGGAAGCAAGATGAAAGGGTTTGGTAGGATAAAGGGATTAGGATAGAAAAAAATATGTTGGTCTCACTTAATGAGAAAATGAGGGGAAGAAAAGTTAATGCCAGAAAATTGACTTTTTGATCTTAAAATATTGAGGTGGTCTAAACTCTTATGTAACTAAGGGAAGTATTATAATAGGTCTTTTTGAACAAAAAAGTTTTTCCTTTTTTTCACCAGGTACCCCTGAGGTTTCACGAAATGCACACCAGATGCCCTTGTCATTTGCATAAAATGCACCAAATACCCTTAATGACTAACGGTGTTAAGTTTCCGTTAACTTTATTTACTATTTTGCCATTATTAACCCTAGCCGTAACCCCTAAATCCTAACCCTAAACCCTAATCCTAACCCCCTAACCCTCCCCCACCACCGCCAGCCCCCCTCCCCTACCCTCATCGCGACTCCCCTCTCCCCCCCTCCGCAGCTCCCCCACCCCCGTCGACCTCCACGCCCTCCCCCACCCCCGATTCCCCCCCCCCTCCCCCACCCTTGTCGAATCCACCTCGCGAACCGGGCGAGTTGATGAGCGAGGCGGTTGCAGCGACGAGCGAGAGGTTGGGGAGGGACCGAGTTGCGAGCGACGACGAGCCGGGCGAGGCGGAGGTGGGAGGCGGGAATTCGGCAGGGGGGGGGATTGAAGGGATTGGGGGAGATGCGAGAGGGTCGACGGTGTCTTTGTGGGGGTGTGTGGGAAAGGAGGTGGGGCTGCGGGGGTTGGGGGAGAGGGGGCGTTGAGGGTGGTGGGGGGTTGGGGTGGGGAAATCGACGGGAGAGGGGAGGTGGTGGTGGGTGGTGGGTGGTGGTGGGGTTAGGGTTTGAAGTTAGGGGGTTAAGGTTAGGTTAGGGTTTGAAGTTAGGGGGTTAGTATTAGGGTATGGTTATAAGTTAGGGTTTAGTTAGTTAATTAGGGTTAGAGGGGTTAATTAACCCTAAAAGCTAACGAAAACTTAACACCGTTAGTCATTAAGGGTATTTGGTGCATTTTATGCAAATGACAAGGGCATCTGGTGCATTTCCAAAACAACGAGGGTACCTGGTGCATTTCGTGAAACCTCAGATGCACCTGGTGAAAAAACCAAAAGTTTTTTATTAGGTCTTTTCCAACAAAATGACTATTTTAATAGGTCTTTCCCAACAAAAAGTTTAATGTATTTGGAGATAAAATCCTTTTTTCTTATGAGCTTATCCCCCCTCTATTCTCAAATATCTGACCTATAAATATTGAACTAAAATTCATAAGAGTTAAATTTAGTCAGATTTGTTTTGCAATTAAAAAATAAATAATACTCCACTATCCGTCCCAACATATAGTGCTTGATTCTCCTAAAGTAGTTAGAATCTAGAGGAATAAAAGAGCTTTTGTTTATTAAGTTAATCTACGTTATACCTTTGTGTTTTTTCAGTTTCTACATTATGCCCCTATCCTTTTAAAATTATATACAATACCCTCAAACTTACCTTCTTTAATGCACGATGCCCCTACCACTAATTATACATCATTAATTTTGTTTACTTTTTTTTAAGGCAAAATTAGACTCAACACCCTGAACTATAGCGCGGGTGCACCAAACAGCCTCAACTAAGACTTATAGCCAGAACACCTCAAGTACGGACCTGATTGCAGTCCGTACCTTAAATGAGGTCGGCGATCGGAATTCTCACCGGCTATAAGTCGAGTGCTAGATATTGGGCAGCCATAGAAGTGTTTTCCTTGATTGTGGTTGAACTTCCAAGTAGTTTGGACTACTGCAGGCAATAGATGTCGACTATAAACCTACCATTACCTAAACTGGTATTTGAATTCTTCTTGAAACGTGAAGATGAAGCTGAGCTCATTGTTGTTATGCAGATTTCACTCTTTCAGAATTAATGGTTCATTTGGGAAGAAGGAGGGAATTTGGGGAAGAAAGTCTTTGTCCTCAAGTGAGGAAGGAGAAAATGAAGGCACATGCCTTTTTTTTGTTTAAGGAAAAAATTAGGGTTAAAAAAGAAGAAAATAAGAAAGGGGGGGAGAATCAGGTGAGAATTCCAGGCACCGACCTCATTTATGGTACGGACTGCACCCAGGTCCGTACTTTGGGGTGTTCTGACTATAAGCAGTAGTTGGGGTTGTTTGGTGCACCCGCGCTATAGTTGAGGATGTTGAGGTCAATTTTGCCTTTTTTTTAATCTAGTGGAACTAATCTAGTTTGTAAATATTACCTCCAAAAGTTAAACTATGTATTAGTTAAATTAGTTCTATCGGATTACGAACAATAAGCAAAATTAATGACGTCTAGTTGTACGGCTTTGTGCATGGAAAAAGGTAAGTTGAAGGGTATTACGTAGAATTTTAAAAACGTTGGGGATACAACATAGTAACTGAAGAAACACAGGGATTTAACGTAGGAAAACCCTTGTTATTTAAATAAAAAACAATGAAACAATGATGGGGATTAAGGAAAGAGAAAATTTAAAGAAAAGGGTCAAAGATGTCATATTTCATTCAATAATATTAAATATGGGTATAATTTTTCATGATAAAATAAGGATACGAAAAGGCTTTTTTTTTTGCAAGGAAGGTATATTAGGGAAAAATAAGTTTTTAAATAGTAACAAATATACTCTGAAATAGGGGTGAAAGTTCAGTGTACGGTTTGGATTAGGGCCTAATCCAATCCGATCCGAACAAAATTTGGATTTTAATTTTCCAATCCGAATACAAACCAATTAGAGTTTGAATCCGATCCAATTCAATCCGAATTTTCATACTCTAGATTGGATCCGATCCGAAAATCCGATTTTCTAAAACTTAGTTTTTCGATGAAATATATTAAACACAACAACAGTCTAGTAGATTTAGGAAATGAGGAATTAAGTGCTGTTAGGGTTTTAGGATAAGGGTTGAAGTACTACGCCTACTGGGGTATGGACTAGGCTTTTTTTTTATAAAAAAATTCAGTTTAGCACTTAAGCCCAATCCAGATACATAATACAAGGCATATTACTATTTGGTTATATTGGATTTTTGGATCCAATTTCCCTCAACCCAATCCGATCCGAAAATTCAATTATAATATGAATCCAATCCGAACACAGTCCGAATCCGATCCGAATTACTAATTCGGATTGGATTGGATTGAATTTTGGATTTTATCGGAATAACTTTCACCCCTACTCTGAAATACCAAAATAAAAATCAAATCAATATATATATATATATATAGGAGGAACTTTTCGGGAGCTTAGGGAGCTCCTCAAGATTTCGAGCTCATAGAGCGCGCCACGTAGGATTGCCACGTCATCAATTTATATTTTTATTTTTTTACAAAAATAGAGTTCTAGATGATTTAAATACATATAAACAGATTTGGATAAGCGAAAATTAGAGTTTGAATTTGAATCAACAACCTAAATTATTATATCATGAAAATTGTGTATAACTTTTGCTACATAATTCGGAATATTATAATTTTTGTATCATTGGAGAGCATTCGAAATATGCTTCGAAATAAGATCCATTTACAATATAGTTGTACAACTTATGAAATATAGAGCGCCATGTAGGATTGTCATGTCATCAATTTTTCTTTTTATTTTTTTTTCTTAAAATAGAGTTCTACATAGATTTAAATACATATAAGGAGTCTTGGATAAGCAAAAATTAGAGTTTCGTTTTGAATGAACAACCTAAATTATTATATTATGTAAATTGTGCATAACTTTTGCTACCTAATTCAGAATATTATAATTTTTGTACCATTTAATAGTGCTCGAAATATGCTTTGAAATAAGATCCATTTACAATATAGTTCTACAATTTATGAAATAGAGAGCGCCACTTAAGATTGCCATGTCATTAGTTTTTTTTAAAATATATTTCGAGCTCATAGAGCGTGCCACGTAGGATTGTCACGTCTTCAATTTATATTTATATTTTTTTACAAAAATAGAGTTCTAGATGATTTAAATACGTATAAAGAGATTTGGATAAGCGAAAATTAGAGTTTGGATTTGAATCAACAACCTAAATTATTATATTATGAAAATTGTGTATAACTTTTGCTACATAATTCGGAATATTATAATTTTTGTACCATTGAAGAGCATTTGAAATATGCTTCGAAATAAGATCCATTTACAATATAGTTGTACAACTTATGAAATATAGAGCGCCATGTAGGATTGTCATGTCATCAATTTTTCTTTTTATTTTTTTCTAAAAATTGAGTTCTACATAGATTTAAATACATATAAGGAGTCTTGGATAAGCAGAAATTAGAGTTTCGTTTTGAATGAACAACCTAAATTATTATATTATGTAAATTGTGTATAACTTTTGCTACCTAATTCAGAATATTATAATTTTTGTACCATTAAATAGTGCTCGAAATATGCTTTGAAATAAGATCCATTTACAATATAGTTCTACAATTTATGAAATAGAGAGCGCCACTTAAGATTGTCATGTCATTTAGTTTTTTTTAAAAAATATTTGATAAAATAGAATTCTACATATATTTAAATACATAAAAGTGTTTTGGATAGGGGGAAATTAGAGTTGCATTTTGAATAAACAACCTAAATTATTATATTATGTAAATTGAATTTAACTTTTGCTACCTAATTTAAAACATTATAATTTTTTTTACCATTGGCGAGTGCTTGAAATATATTTCAAAATAAGATCTATTTACAATATAGTTTTACAACTCATGAAAATATATTAAATTAGATGCATTGTAGGACATTATTTAGTCTTTTTTTTAGATAAATATAATAATGGCTATAAGTATTAAGTATAGTGTATTATATGTGATTATAACATTTGATTATAGGTCCAATTTACATGATTAAACATATTATCTTTCAAAACCTCAACCTTACTCAACCAAACTAAAACAATATAGTATTGCAACAAAATTTATTGACTAAAATCTATAGCGATAAAGTTACATATATATAATTAGAGTTTTGGATTATGTAAAAATTAGAGATTGATTTAAATAAAACAGCCTTAGAATATTATAAAGAGCTCCACCTAATCATACCATGTCATTTTTATCAATTTTTAAGAAAGTATTCTTTCTGTCCTGCATCTATTAAATTATTACCATCTACTTTCTTAAAGTATCATTCGCGTATTATTCATGTTAAAACTGTATTAGCTATTGTTAGTCATGTCTGTTATTGGGGTACCATTTAATAATAGACTTAGCTACAATATTCAATTGAATATTAAAAATTATAAAATTTATATATCAAAATAACAAATCTAGAAATTATAGTATAATGACAAATACTTTCTCCGTTTTTTTTCTACTTCAACAATTGGTTTGGACATGGTTTTTAAGGAAATAAAAAATGGGTAGTTTAGCATAGAGGTACCTCTTTAGTTAACTAAAATATGAGACAAATAAATCCTTATTAAAGTAAACGCAACTTTATAAGGCAATTCGGGTAATTAATGATTGTTTTATTAACATAAAGTAAAGATAATATTGTCAACTGTATTTTCTTTTTTTTACCAAAAGTGAAATGGACTCAAAAGATGAAACTATCTAAAGTGGTAATTGTTGTAATAGAAAAAGAACGGAGGAAGTATGTAAATACAATGATCTTGAAAAATCTCATTTTACAACAACACAAAATCAACAATAATATTAACAAAAAATATACAATAAAATAAACAACAACCCGTACAACGTACGGGCTTCAAACCTAGTAGTACTATATTTTGAGATAAAAGGAGTATAAAATGAAATAGGGAGCATCGGAGGCCGGAGCAGAGCATGGACTCATGGAGGATGTCTTTTCTTCCAAGTAATTTGACAAGAAGGTATGAGAATGCCAATTTAACTTTCCCTAATCATCACACCATGTTGTCGAGTTCTTTTGTCGCACTTTGTTCTAAAAGCTACTAATTCTCCACTGCTGACTTTATTTTCTACTGTAATAATTTATGGAGTTTTGACTCCATTGGCCTATCGGTATTAGGTGTCTTTATGTAACGTATTGTCCAAGGCTAACTTTTCTTTTTTAATTTTTGTAAAAGTTGGCATGAACACACTATTCTATACGAAGTGTATATGTTTTTTTTTTATAAGGTAAGAAAAATAGATTTTTAGAGACCCTCCTCGTGAAGGGAACTCCTAAAAACTCATTTACAAGAATGGAATGAAGAGGTGAATTGGTACAAGGAGTAATATCAAAATTAGATTGAACTAAATGTCCTACATTAGCTATCCAATCTGCATTTTTGTTAGCTTCCCTATTGACATGATGGATCTGATAGGACTCCAATTGTTGAAGTAGAGCGTGTATATCCTCTATGATAAGTTGTATCTGCCAAGGAGCCTTCCATAGTTTTTTACCGCGTTGATTACAAGAATATTATCACCTTCGATATGGGTATTCTAAATGCCATGATTCAAAGCCAAAAGAAGATCCTTCTGAACTTATGATACGTGTTATATGTGTGCAACACGATATATCTTTCGACAGTTTTAACTACCTTCAAACGTTATATAAAAAATTAATGTAAGTAAAACCCTAAATCATGAAAAGGCCAATCTTGTAAAAAGTTAAAATGTAATCTGGAATATGATCTGTAAAATTTGGGAAATTAAATATATTGGGGTTGTTTGGCAATCGACTGTTGGCTGTTGGCTTTTGGCTGGTTTAATTGGCTTGTTTGACTGGCTGGAAGCCTTGGCTGTATGTATTGAGCTTTTTTAAGTTGGTGTTTAAAAGCGTTGTTCAAAAGTGTTTGACAAAATTAATTGTGGTTGTTGCCGTTTATTAGAGAGTTTGTGGGCCAAAAAGCCAATCCAAAAAGCGCTTTCCAAGCAACTTTTTTCATTTTGGCCAGTTCTAGAAGCCGCTTTTTGACCAACCAAAAAAACCAATAACCAAACACTTTTTTTGGTTGTTTGACCAAATTGAAAAGCCAAAAGCCAATGAAAAAGCCATTTACCAAAATAGGCCATTGTGTTCCAAATACACGATACACCGTCGGCACGCATGAAGAGCTGATTGATGTTCCCTCTCATTTTGGTATTACAAATACACTACGGCCTCATCACCTTCATCATGTTTACCTTGTTTTTTTTCTATATGTATGAAAAACAAATAGGGAGCAGACAAAGAATAGAGGAAGAAAAATATTTGTTACTTTGTTAGACTCTTTCTTTATTGATAAAAAAAAATTAGTTTATTTAATTTGATCGTTTTTCTTAAAAGAAAAAAATTTGAAAAGTAGAATGCCTATACTATATTATAAGTTCTATAGGTAATATATCTAGTCTAACTTTGTAGGTTAAACTCTTGAGAAGGGGAAGGATGAGAGACATCCTCAAAAACGGCCGTTAGTAGAAATCACACCTGTGAATCTGTGATCAAGTTGAAATTCCTACCAATTATAATATAAACTCATGATCAAATTTATATATCGGAGACTGCGTAAAAATATGGACCTACTATTTTAGGATGGAAGGGTGACTCTAAGTCAAAGTTTGAGTAGTTTTGAAGACTCTTGATGAATTTAATACTCTATTTATGTGTCTACCTATATAAGTCAAAGAAACAAGTGAACAACCCTGTACACCACATTCCTCTTCAACGGATATGATAGCATAGCCACGTACTACGTACGGCATATAAGATCAACTAAAACACGTTCTTTGGTTAAGCCTCACAAATGCTCAAACTCGTGTAAACTTTTCATGCATCAATCATCAATTCATCATAATTCATAAACATGAACACATGGTTAATGACTTATGTTGCCTCGGAATAAAATTTCTTTTAATAATAGATTTTCACTTTAATCATATATTTATTCTATAAATTCGCAAATTTAAGGAATTATGATGCTTAACAGTATTGATATGATTATTTTAGTTTCAAATGTTTTCCTCATCCATTAAGCCACCGTATAGTTTCCAAAATGTGTATGTGTATTTGGTGTCGATAGTGTACTCCCTCCATTCTTGTAATTTTTTCTCATTTACTGTAGCTACAGTCAAATACCAAGGTAAGAAAGAGAGAGTGTGCAAGTGGATCCTTTTTGTTTATTTAAATAGGAGAGAGAATATGGTTGTGAGAGAATGTAGAATTATGTGGGTCCAACAAGTGAATAGAGTACTGTAAATAGGGAACAAAACTTTACCAACTAAGGAATAAAGCAAAAGAGGGAAGAACTTAAATGAATGGATGTAAACGAAAAGTGGGATGAATTTGAAAGAACGAAGGGAGTATGCTATTATACACTATGTTAGCACTATGGTAATTTTTGTCAATGTATCCACACGGAGACATCCTGAAAGATAAGGGCATAGCTCCGGCGGCTCCTTGGTTTTTAAATACTAATATATTTAAATATTGATGTCAATATAAGAAATTTTTTCTGGTTACTTTGCCTAATTTGTATGTAATTAGATGAAGTCATTCTTACTTAATTCTATTAAGTTATATTAATTGATAAAAAATTGATTTCACTAGTTAAAAATAGTTCTACTACCGATAGAAATTGATATGTATTGATTATTTGATTTGAACTAATTTTCCTAATTAAAAATTTATCTTAGCCAATTTTATAATTTTGATAGAATATATTGTCATTAACAATAAGTTTTCTATTATTTATGGTAATATCTAGTACTTCTTGTTCTTATTTTTTACTTTTTTATATAACTACTATAACTTAATACAGTACTTACTACTATTACCATGAAAACGCAACCCACAGGCCACAACATAGTTGTTCAGATATAGAGCTATATATATATATGGACGGAAGGACGACCCATTAAATCAAAGTGGAAATGATATGTGAGTTAAGACATTGTTCTTTTGGACTTATTTTCAGTTCAGTTCAGTTCAGTTCAGTTACTCTCTGCATTAGTTTCTCTCAATTTAGTTCAATCCAGTTTAGTTCAGTTTCTCTCAATCAAAAAAAAAAGGCATAAATTAGACTTCATAACCATAGTACAAAATCAAAGTGCGTAAATACGTCATTTGTGATTAAATCGAGGAGATTATTGTGCATGCGTGTAATGCCTAATCTGAAAGCTACATACCCAAATTAGAGTGGGGAATGGCCACGTTGAAAGCAGTTTAAGTACTCTATCCACATTTTTGGGACGAGTGCGTGGTTGATTAAGGAAGGATTGGCTATTTGGCTATGATGAGTCACATAGTATTAGGCTAAGTCCATTCACTTGGTTTTGAAAGTCTATACGACAAATGAGCATAATTGTTGACTCTTTTTTTTTTCCTAATAATTTTTAAAGGTTCTTTTTAGCGTTACTTAATCATTTATACGGCGGAAAACAAGTTGGTGTTTGGTGAAAAGCAAAATCACATAAAAAATAACTTGATCATGGTTTAGCTTTTTTAACCACATACCATGGAATTAAGATCGGTATTTGTAATTTTTTTTTGACAAATTTGATTGTAATGAAAAAAGTGCTCCTTAAACTTATAATATGATTATTCTCTCCTAAACTGTACCTACTCTCACGTGTACTGCAAACAAGAAATTCAACGGTTTTTTATTTTCCCCCTTTAATACCTATCATAATAATAATAATAAGGCAAAACATACGACTTTTACTATATCCTAGTTGATCGAATTGGCATTGGTTTATTGTATGAGGTTGAACAACTTCAAGAAGCAACTTTTTATAATGTCATAAGAGTAAATACATTGTGTTGAAGTTATGATGTATAATGCATTATCCAAACAACACATGTGAGTGTCTCACTTTGATAAAAGAAGAGAAATGTGTTCACTTTATAAGGCTAAGAGGCTACTCCCTTTATTGTCATATGGTTTTAAATTAGAACCTTCTTTGGTCTTGTAAAGTGGACTATCTCTCCTACTGATGGAGGCAGTGGCGGAGCCACGTGGTAACAAGGTGCTACCCCTGTTTTTTTTTTTTTTTAAATTCGAAAAAACGCAAAAAATCAAGAAACCTAAAACTTCCTTACCGCCGTTTTATTTGACATTTTCACTCTCTCAAACTCAATCACTCTCTCAAACTCAGTCACTCTCTCGGAGATCGCACTTCGCCTCCTCTCAGTCGGCCGGTCGTCGCCTCGTCGCCGTCGGTTGTCGGAGTCTCGGAGAAAATGGTGAGTTTCTGTTTCCTCAATTGTAATCCGAGATAAATTTTGCCCTAAATTTGAGTCTCCTCTTAACTTTGATTGTTAGAAGATAAATCTAACCCTAAATTTCGTGATTCCTGAATTTTCTTAATCCCATCTTAACTTTCTTTCTCTGTCCTCTCTAATGGCAGTTTTGCTATGTTCTGTAAATCGGTCGACGATTGAAGTCAGTCCGAGTGTCCGACAGACCGACAGTCCGTTCAACTGTTCAAGACTTCAAGTCAGCTTTCACTGTTCAAGTAACTTATTTGCCCAACGATTGAAGATTTGCCATTGTGCTGGTTTAGTTGGAATTTTGAATGTTAGGCTGAATTTTGATTGTTAGTTGTGATTGTTGTGAAGTATGATTGTTGGATGGGTTAAAATTTTGATTGTTAGTTTGAATTTTGATTGATTGTTGTCATTTTTTATTGTTAGTTGGGATGAAATTTCTATTGTAGTTGTGAATTTTGATTGCTAGTGAATTTGGGAATGGTATGTTATTGAATATTTGAATTTGTGGAATTTGAGAGTGATATTTCACATGTTGAATTTGTGGAAATTTGGGAGTGATATATGATGTTGTTGAAATTGGGAATTTGTGGAATTTGTGGAATTTGTTAGTTTATTATTGTAATTGTGGGAATGGATGATTAGTGAATGAGAAATCTATATTTCAGAATCATGAAGAGAAAACATGGGAGGGATATCTCAAGCTTTTTTTTCCAAAGGAACACCTAATGAAAATCAAGTTGATTCAAGTTCACCTATTCCTCCCACTCAACCAAGTCAACAAAATTCTTCTCCATTAAGTACTAACCTTCCATCTCAAAATGAAGACTTAGAACTTGGAGCTACTTCACATACTAGGTCTCAAATTCCAAATCCATTAAAAAGGTTTACCGAAATGGAAATTAAGAGTCTTCCTCAGATCCGGGAAAGAGGAGAAATATGAGTGATTTCCATAAAGATGATAGAGATTATATTAAGAGATTCTATATTGATAGAGGACTTTGTCAACCGGTAAACCATGACTTTCCTTTTAGAGATTTTGGGAAAAGTAGTCGCCGCTTCAATCCCACTTGGTTTGAGAAGTATGACACTTGGATTGAGTATAGTGTGGAAAAGGATGATGCCTTTTGTTTTGTTTGCTATTTGTTCAAGAAAGACAACGAAGGTTATGATGCTTTTGTTAGTGAGGGGTTTAGAACTTGGAGTAAACCAGATGCACTTAATAAGCATGTTGGTGGACATATGAGTGCTCACCATAAAGCCATGATGGGTCTTGTTGACTTTAAAAATCAAAAGGATAGTCTTCCATCTGCTTTCAGTAATCAAACGCAAGATATGGCAAGCAATTATCGGAAGCGATTAGAAGCTTCTGTTAAATGTTTGAAGTACCTATTACTTCAAGGGTTGTCTTTCCGTGGGCATCTTGAAAATTCTGATTCTTTGAATCAAGGCAATTTTCTTGAACTCCTTAAATTTCATGCAAAAGATAGACTTGCTGTTGAAAAGGTTGTATTGGAAAACGCTCCGGGAAATTGTCAAATGACTGCTCCTTGCATCCAAAAAGACATCATGCATGCTTGTGCAAAAGAAACAAAGAAATCCATACTTGAAGAAATTGGTAATGATGTTTTTGCTATCCTTGCTGATGAATCTGCAGATATATCTGATAAAGAACAAATGGCTCTTTGTTTGCGATACATTGATGGAAAGGGTGGATTGAATGAACGTTTTCTTGGTTTGGTACATGTGCCTAACACCACTTCTTTAACTCTTAAAGAGGAATTGAATCATTGCTTATGGAGCATTCTCTTAGTCTTTCTAGAGTTCGGGGACAAGGATACGATGGTGCTAGTAACATGTGAGGTGCAATAGTGTCCACAAGCATATTATGTTCATTGTTTCGCTCACCAACTTCAGTTGACACTAGTTGTCGTTGCCAAGAAAAATTCTGATTGTTGTTGGCTTTTTCTTGATGTGCTTCCATTGTTGTTGAATCTATTGGTGGTTCACCTAAACGAAAAGAATTTCTTCGACAAAGTCAAAGAACACGTGTTGTAGAAGCTTTATCCTCGGGTGAAATAAAATATGGAATTGGTTTGAATCAAGAGAAATCTTTAAGTAGGCCTGGTGACACTCGTTGGGGATCTCATTTTAAAACAATTGTGAATGTCCTTGATTTGTATCGTCCAATCCTTGAGTCACTTGATGCTATTGCTGAATCTTCCATTGAAAAGGCCGACAAAAACAAAGCATGTGCAATAATCAATTTGTTGATGTCTTTTGATTTTGTTTTTGTGGCATACTTGATGACATCTATTTTTGGGATCACACATGAGTTGAATTTGGCTTTACAAAAGAGTGATCAAGATATTGTGAATGCTATGACTTTGGTTGATGTGACTAAGAGGAATTTGCAAAAGCTAAGAGATAGTGGGTGGGATGCTCATATGACTAAAGTATCTTCATTTTTGGCAAAACATGACACTGAGATTCTAAACATGGAGGGAATGTATGTTGCACCGGGGAGAAGAATGTTTTGTGGTAATACTTCACAAGTGACAAATCTTCATCATTTTCGAGTTGAGGTTTTTCTAAGTGTTATTGATCAACAATTGCAAGAAATTGAAAATCGATTTAGTGAGAAAAGTAAGGAATTACTTATTTGCATGTCTTGCTTTAATCCTACTAATCAGTTTGCATCATATGACAAAGAAAGATTGCTTAGGCTTGCTGAGTTTTATCCAAATGAATTTTCAAGTGCGGAAATGTTCTTTTTTGAACATTCATTGGATAACTTCATTGAAGATGTTCGAAATGATGAGAGGTTTTGGAATGTGAAGACTCTCAATGAGCTTTCTATAAAGCTCGTTGAAACAAAAAAAATGAAACTCATTCAAAAGTTTATTTGCTTTTGAAGTTGGTGTTAATTCTTCCTGTGGCAACTGCAAGTGTAGAAAGAGCATTCTATAGTATGACTATGATCAAAAATAAATTACTAAATAGCATGGGAGATTGATTGCTAAATGATTGTTTAGTTACTTTTCTTGAGAAAGATTTGTTTTGTGATGTAGAAGTTGATGCGATTGTAAATCGGTTCCAAAATTTGAGAACCCGACGTAAACAATTGTAATTTTCTTTTATTATTGATTTCAATGTTGTATTTGGATTTTATAACATTTTGAATTTAGTAATGACGAACTTTTTTTTTTGAGTTTCTAGTAATGTACCCTTGGTTTGGAATCCTGGATCCGCCCCTGGATGGAGGTGGCCCATACCCATATCTAACACATTGAAACAATTTATTTACACAACATTATAAGAAGATTTGAATGAAAAAACTAAGGGTCTGCTCTTTTCGGCATAAAACAACTGAACTGAATTGAATTGAACCGAACCGAACTGAATTAAATTATAACTAATTAATAGTAATGATAATAATTTAGAAACTGAACTGAACTGAATTGAATTGAATTGAACTGGACTGAACTGAAAATAAGCTGGAGAGAACAGGCCTAAATTACTAAAAATCCCAATCCAGCATTAATTACATGAACATAAATAACTCAAATTCGACACTACTGTGTTTATCACATTTGGGACAAGTATTGATTAAGTGTTGACCTAATTTCAAGAACTTATAAGTACCAAGCTTATATTACTTAATTAGAACTCAAGATCGAAGTATTTTCTCCCCTTAGCTTATAATGTCACACATGGTATTTTATACTCTTTATCTACAGTTTCCATTTTATTTATTTGAGTAAAATCCGAAAATATAATCATAAGCAATATATTAGAAGGCGTTCCTATAATAAACATGTTTATAATATCATTTAAAAATATTAACAATGTGTAGTTACTAGGATTTGAACACATGACCTTTGAAATGAAATATGAGAGTTTAACCACTAATCCACTACAATTTCAATGCTTAATGTTTCAAAGTAACGCATAATAAAGTCTTATAATTATATGTAATTATAAAGACATAAACAAGTTTTTTGATCTCTAACACTTTTATTAAGTAATAAATTCTCTTACCCTAATTCCATTGAAATTGTTATTTTTATCCTCAATTCCATAAAAGTTTTTTTTAAAATAACTTATCATGTCATAACATCCATTTTCATATATCGCACTAGACAGACTATTACGAAAAACTAATAAAATCAATTATGAAATTCAAGAATAATAATATATTTGATAATTATAACTGACCTGGGGGCATTGCGCGGGCCAAAACACTAGTTACATAAACATGCGCCGTCCAATCCAAGTACAGGAAAAGAGAAAAAAGATCTAAAGATAGGAACAGTCATATTTTCTGCGACAGTTTCATGGACACATGGCAATTAGACATGGGCTTTGACTAAATTGCGTAAATACTACTCCCTCTGCTTTTTTTTATTTGCTACATTTGACTTGCACGGTTTTCAAAGCATTATTTAACTCTTAATATCTCTTATTTCGCTTAAGTAAAAATTATAAAAATTTGATATTATGAATCTACACGTCGAGACGAATCTAACAAGATCACACATGGCTATATTTTTACTTATAAAATAATCAAAATAATCGGTCAAAGTAGTGGCTTCATTCCCAAGAAATCAAATGTAGCAAATAAAAAAAAGCAGAGGGAGTATACTCCATTTATTAGTGAGTAACAGTAGTTGAGGTAGTTCCACTATACTGTAAAGATGGATTACTTTAGAATTAATTTCATAATATTAACCGAAAGCAAAGCAAAATGGTCCACAAACGTGTCCGGATCCGCGGTTTGCCTGCTCATATAGACGCAGTATGACTCAATACAACATGTACACCGCCTAAAAGTAGTAACAACGGATCCCAAAATGATGTTTGGCCTTTGCATTTTGTAGTCATCAGTCATACTCTCTTGTTATGTTTCACATGAAACTTGATTTTTCATCTTTTCAGATGGAGATTTTGTTTTTAGGAATTTTTCAAAAGTGTTGTTTGTCTGATGGGTTAGTGTAGAATACTAACATGTATGAAAGAGAGAGCCAGAAAGGGAAGTGATAATATTTTGGGATGACCATTGCCACAACATCAATAATGTTAAAGTCTTAATGATATTAGAAAATTTCGGCGGAGTGAGTCAATATCTATCTATATTAATATATTAAAAGGCGTTCTTAAACAAAGAACGATGCACGTGACGTTCTACACAGGGCGTGTTCTTCATGTAATCCACATATTTTTTTGTTTAGAAATTGCATAGTATATGGTTTGATCTCGTGACGCTCAAGTTTATATATGCTCCTTAACCACTTAGTAGGCCAGGTAATATTTAGTGTTCCAATCTTAAAGTATATTATTAATAAATGAAAATTTTTCCTTAGGGCATGGCAGACCTAATAATTAGTTTCATCTTCAAAAGTTGGTTACTATAACCTCTACGACGGCACTACCTCGATTTCTTATTGCATATATATATATATATATATATATATATATATATATATATATATATATATATATATATATATATATATATATATATATATATATATATATATATATATATATATTTTGGGCCCTTTCGGGAACCCGTGGTAAGATGAATTTTCTCCAATTTCCTCGCGCACAGCGCTACTCACCAAGAGGCCAACAAGCCCCAAACCCCCCCTCCACCCAACAATATTGAAATTTTACCTCCACCAAGATTTGAACCTTGTCGTCCCATGTGGGAGATAGGAAGTCATCCCATTGGATCCAAGGGTCTTTGGTACACCGGGGGAAAAAAAAAGGAAGGGCGGCGGTTTTCCAGGAAACCGCAACCCTTTTAGTGAAGGGTTGCGGTTAACCGGAAAAACGCGACCATTAAATCTTGTATAAAGGGTTGCGGTTTTCAAGGTAACCGCAACCCTTTTGGTGAAGGGTTGCGGTTAGCCAAAAACGCAGCTCTTCGTATATACGAAGGGCTGCGTTATTGGGCTAACCGCATCCCTTTATGGGCTTTTTTCTTTAATTTTATTTGAAAAGAATTCAATCTCGCGCGCGGAACGGTGGACTTAAAATGTTAAGCGGCTAGGGTTTAATTTCTCACAATCTCCCTCCCTCATTCTCTCTCCTCTCTCACAATCTCCTTCACTCATTCTCTCCCCTCTCCCGATTCGCCGCTCGCTTTCTGTTCTTTGCACCAAAGCCGACGCACGCCGGGAGGACCGCTTCCACCCACCACGGCCCGGCCCCCACGCCTCTCTCTCTCTCTCACTCACGCTGTGGTCACCGCCTCGTAACTGTTGTTCTCCTCCTTCCCTCACTATTCTCCACCTCGTTTTCGTCGCTCGACCATCGCTGCTCTCCAGCTCTCCACAATTAGGAACAGTCGACTACATCGGAGATGACGGTGGAGGTGATGAAGATGGTAAGCGTAGGATTTCTTACGTTGTTGCTTCAATTGTTTTGGGAGGGGTTGCTGATGATAGATTTTAGGGTTTTCTAAAGATTGTTTTTCTCTTGGATTTGGTTGGTTGATTTATGAATTGTTGTATTAGATTAGTTAATTGAGAGATTTGTTTGTTGTTTCCAAGTTTTTTCTGCAAATTCTGATTGATTATTTTTAGAGGAGCGTCATATCTGATTGATTATTGCTACATAAACACTACTTCCATCTTTTTTCCTTTTGATTATAATTTTGTATATCATCTTTTGTCGAGATATGCAAATTCTGATTGATTATCTTTGTTTACGTTGTTTTTGTGTCAATTTGACATAAAAATGCAAAAAAAAAAATTATTTTTTTGGGGGTCAAAAGGGCCGCGGTTTTGGGCCAAAACCGCAGCCCTTCTATATAAAAAGGGCTGTGTTTTAGGCCCAAAATTGCAGCTGCGGTTTTGGGCCTAAACCGCAGCCCTTCGTTGTGAAGGGCTGCATTCAAAAACCGCAACCCTTCACTTTTGCCGAAGGGCTGTGGTTCAAAAACGCAGCCCTTAAGGCTGTTTTGACCGCAACCCTTGCGTTTTTCTCTACTAGTGGTATATCAAAATCTATATGCTCTAGCAATTACCCTACATTTTTTTCATGTCATTCTTACGCTCTATCCTTACCCGATTATCCTCTAGTAGATGTTCAATTTCACAAGCCTAAACAATGATGTAATCGATTACCTTATCATACCCTTTATATCCGTGCACAACTTCCACCTTCTTATTCTCAATATCTTTATTTTGAATTATACCCCTTTAAGGGTGACCCACATATGAATATAAAACATATACATCTTTGCTAATTCGTTTTCCTAATATGATCTTTATTAAACGAAGATCCCACAATCTGACCCAATAATAACGTCTGTTGAACAATAATCGTCTGACGTCTATATATAGATTTTTCATTCAATATATATGTGAGCGACATCTTGATCATTTACTCTGCTTACGAATACTCATTCATTGTTGGTCCCAAGTTCGGGAAAATAAGGAGGATTGTAGAGTTCATGTAGTATAGGTGACTTCCAGCGGTAAATTAGATCACAACGAGACATATTTGCCACAAGATAAACAAAATGGGCAATATTAGAATGTTCTAATATGTAATGATAGATATCAAGAGTCTAATCGCTGAAGTTTTTCACGGAACAACTTCATATTATATTTCAAGTGAGTAGAACTTGGGAGAACGAAAAAGTACATCATTACCATCTTCACATACAATTCGGTAATCACTGACATGTCCTCTCTTAATGTCTAACTCCTTTGCTTTAATGTTGAGAAAATACTTTTATCATCTTCATCATCTAATTAGTCGATTCCGTACAAATATGTTCATCTACTAATGGTTGTCGTGCATATATAGATATTCATATTAATCTTATAGTATTATGATTGTCACTACTATTTTGAGGAGAAGGTGTCACTACTAGTTCTATTAATAGAGAATTGCTTGGAAAATTATTATGCCAAGAAAGAAAAGAGGAATAATGATAAGAACATAATACTAGACGGAATGAATATTGAGTATTGACTAGATAAGTAAAAGCATACCATACATCTACTTTCTTCCCCTCACGTGCTTAAGAGAAATTAAAGTAAACCAAGACGCAAGCAATTACGGAATTAAACCGGCCAACCTCGACAACATTTTTTTTGAGGTACATATGGGTCCATTCTTCTTACTACCTTTTTTTTCATCCTTTATTATATAGGTTATGCTTAGGCAATTTCCTAATTTATTATTTTTACTTTTATTATTGAAAAATAATAATACCTTTCTAAAGGTTTGAAATGGACTTTTCATTCATTTCTTAACCTTGATTTCCTTATAAATACTTGGCACATTATACCTTCTTTCTTATAATTATCTCTTATTCTTCTTGGTCTTTGGTCTTAACAACAAAACATTATTCCTTCATAAATTTTCTTCATTTTCTCTACTACCATAACAACTATTATCCTCTAGTTTCCTTATACCCAAACAACCACCTAACCACCAACTCTCACCAAGTTTTCATAATAAAAACTCTTAGTATTAGTTGAAAATATCTTGTGTTTTTTCTAAAAAATGGAGTCATCAATGAGTAAGGGTGCTTACCATCATCAACAACTTCTTTCAAAGATAGCAACCAACAACGGTCACGGCGAAGATGTGGAGTATTTTGATGGATGGAAGGCTTATGATAATGATCCTTATCACCTTACCAAGAATCCTAATGGTGTTATTCAAATGGGACTTGCAGAAAATCAGGTTTTTTTTTTTTTTAACTTTGGAACTTTTCATGTAATCATAAGTGAATAATCATACATATAATGTCATTAATTCATAATATATGGTCTTATTACTAACATGTGTTTGTATTTGTCATTGCAGCTTAGCTTTGATTTGATCAAGGAATGGATGGTGCAAAATCCACAAGCGTCGATTTGTACCCATGAAGGCGTCGATAAGTTCACCGATATTGCTAATTTTCAAGATTACCATGGCTTGCCTGAGTTCCGACATGTACGTTGTTAAACATTTTCTCGTATACTCTCATTTGAGAGGGTTAACTCGTGTCCTTATTTACATTTCTCACCAATATATATACTTCATCCATTCTGAAATAAGTGAAACACTTCTCTCAAAAAGTGTTTCACTTATTTCAGAACGGATGAAGTATATATTTACAGAATTTACTAAAATAGATTAAATATACAAAATATGAAATATATATATTTTTCCTTATACTAAACTTTTTGTTTTTTTTGGTACGTAATAATAATTTTATGTGTGATATTTCCATATTGACAGGCTGTCGCAAAATATATGGGGAAAATGAGAGGTGATAGAGCTAGCTTCGACCCGGAACGAATAGTAATGAGTGGAGGAGCAACCGGAGCGAATGAAACAATCATATTCTGCTTGGCAGATCCAGGAGATGCTTTTTTGGTCCCCTCTCCTCATTATCCAGCGTACGTATGACAAATCATCATCATAATTTATTGCAATTTGACATTAAAAGAATTTCGTAGACTTTTTCTAGTAGTCCAGATTAAGTAGGTAAAGATATAATTGAGTTGTAAAAGTGCAACTTCATATAATACTAATTTCCTCATTTGTTGAATCTTGAGTCTTAAGGAAAGATAAGTACAAGAAAATGCTAGTATGAAGTATAAGTTTAGGTACCACTCACAAGAAATACGGTGTTTCAACCTCTATAAGGACACAAAATTAGTACGGACAACAAATGAATTTTTGCATTAATTAGAGAATATATATTCATTGTGACACTGGTTGCAAAATAATTTATATAACTAGTGATAGACAATCATTAGATTTTTATACTCTGTCTGTCTTGCAAAATTTACCCTTTTGTTTTTCCATACTTTTTATGACAAGTATTTAACCAATATTGTTATGTTGTGGATTGTAATCAACTTATTTTAAATATGTAATTTAGTCCTTTATTTTCAAAAAAATAAAAATAATTTAACCACCATTATATCTACTTATGTATCTATAACCATTGTAAATTTGTAATAGTTGATGTTTTCATGATGGAAGGAGTAACAGTATTTGAGTTTCCACGATCAGCCATGCATTATAATTAATTATTCAGGCCACCTAAAAAGAAGGATGTCTTATAGTAACGTTATAGAGGTCATAAGGTCAATAGTCAATACATGTATTTACCTTGGACTATGAGGTGTAATATTTGAATTTGACTTAGGAAGTAATAACCTAGAGTAGTCAAAATGTGTAGTCAAGTACGTGGGGCAATTATAATACACTTATACTAGTATGTAATTCCTCGTATATACTTGCTAGTAATTTTAATGTCAGCCAAAAACTTCAACTAAATAATATTCCCTTTAATCAAGTCCATATCATATCTATGTCTCAAAGAGATGGCTGTTGCAGTCTTGCAGATTTGTACACAATCTAATTAGTGGTGGACAACTATCTAGCTAGCAACAAAATCTCAAACTTCGGTTATCTAATTTAGATGATTTCCCAAAGCTCACAAAATCTTAAAGAGGGAATATTCAATTTTTGGCTGGTCTTATTAATCGGCATAAAAGTTTCAAAAGATTAATTAACCCTTAAACAAATAAGTATTGACATGGAATTAAATTTCTTGGCTTTTTTTGTCTTACAAATTGTCAAAAAGAATATTAATTAATACTAGACAAAGAAGTTCCTTGTGTCCTACAACAAACCAACATATAACTTATACGTGTAGGAAACATTGAAAATGATTTAGTAATAGTACTAATTAATGATATGTATTGTCATTTTCATGCAGATTTAATCGTGATTTAGGATGGAGAACTGGTGTGAAACTAATTCCAATTACTTGTGAGAGTTGGAATGATTTCAAAATCACTAAGGAAGCCTTGACCTCAGCTTACGAAGATGCACAAAAGAAGAATATTAGGATTAAGGGAATAATCATCACAAACCCTTCTAATCCCTTGGGAATTGTTCAAGATAAAGACACCTTAACAATGTTGGTGAACTTTGTTAATGACAAAAGGATTCATCTAGTATGTGATGAGATATATGCAGGAACTGTCTTCAGCTTGCCAAGGCTCACTAGTGTGGCTGAAGTTGTAAAAGACATGCCCAACATTAACCTTGACCTAATTCACATCATTTACAGCTTGTCTAAGGACATGGGCATGCCAGGGTTCCGAGTTGGGATTGTGTACTCTTACAATGATCGAGTAGTGACCACTGCTCGTAGGATGTCGAGTTTCGGCCTCGTTTCCTCC
Source organism: Beta corolliflora (assembly GCA_947648045.1). Lineage (NCBI taxonomy): Eukaryota > Viridiplantae > Streptophyta > Magnoliopsida > Caryophyllales > Amaranthaceae > Beta > Beta corolliflora. The sequence goes on along the minus strand of CANSZD010002531.1, from coordinate 226,833 downwards.
CAAACGCAACACATGCTAGCAGCTATGCTCTCTGACGATGATTTCGTTGCACGGTTCCTAGATACAAACAAACAAAGACTATCGCGCAGGTATATACATGCTAGACTATAGTTCTTAAGATCATATGGATATACATAATACATGCATGATATGATGATAATACTTTACTATGTGTAGTTCCCAATACTTTACTATGTGTAGTTCCCATGCATAATAAACTTATAAAGTTGTTTACATCTTTTGTTATACATGGCAACTCTTATCATACGCATTACACGCACGTCATAACCATAAGACAAATTTTTCTAGCACATCCAAGCATATGATGATTATTGTATTTGTTGACGTCAATCAATCATACTTGTGATGCTATATATAGTGAAAACATCCACATTTAAGTTGCATCACATTCTTCTTCTTCTTAGAACAAAAATACTAAATTTTCTCGTTACCCTAATTTCCATCTTATGTAGGCATCAACACTTCACAAGCGAGTTAGCCCATGTAGGAATCAAGTGCCTAAAGAGCAATGCAGGGCTCTTCGTATGGATGGATTTGCGACACCTATTGGAGGAGGCGACGATGGAGGCGGAGTTGAAGCTATGGAGAGTAATCATTAACGATGTAAAGATCAATGTATCACCCGGCTCGTCTTTCCACTGCTCCGAACCGGGGTGGTTTAGGGTGTGCTTCGCTAACATGGATGATGACACCGTAGAAGTTGCCCTTCAAAGGATTAGAACCTTTGTAGGCCACGGAAAAATGGAGGAAAGACCAAAACCTACGCTTAAGAAGCGAAAGGAGCAAATGAAGCTCGGTCGTCTTAGCTTTAACAACCGAAGATTTGAGGAGAGTCTCATGTCACCACACAACAACTTGGTGTCACCTCATTCTCCAATTCCTCAGTCTCCACTCGTTAAAGCAAGAACTTAAAACATATATATAGTTTTCTTTAGAAAATCATATATATATACAAGTATATTGTAGTTTGTGTGGATCATTTGTTTGATCAAAATAACTTAGAAGTTAGTTAAGATTCTTTTAAGGTGAAATTTTAATGATTTTTGTAGCTTTTCTGATCACCCAGATTAGCTACTATTGAGATTGTTGTAAGCTTATAGGTTGAAGATAGAAGTTTAAGGGGTCAACGATCTATTCCGAGGCTATTTTTTTCCTAGACCATATGTTTAGGGTTGCAATGTTACATGTATTATATGGAGTATGCCACAAGTGTTTACTTGCTCATGGAGTACCTATTTTTTGGGTGATAACCATTGACCAAGTTATTGATCCCTTAATTAAGCTTCATTACTGCTTTAATAAATGAACGATACAGATGTGTGTGTGTGATAATTTTCATTTAGTTATCAAGTTCTTGATTTGATTATTGATGTTGGACATTTCTCACGTGTTTGGAGATGAGTCGTTTCATTGGATGGGTGTACAAAGAGACCAGAAGAGATGAAATTCAAAGAAAAAGAGTGATAAATAATACGGTACGTATGTCTATTATATGGTGTATATGGGAGCACCAAATATTGTACTCCCATTTTTAGGTTCATCAAATTATCTTAAAATGAGTTTCTAATTGGCTTCTCAGCTGGAATAACACCAAATTACAAGCCTGTTATAATAATTGCTTTTGGGCCTCTGACATACATCCAAAACGAGAACTGCACACATGCCCTTTCAGATAACTTCTTTATGGGCCTTGGCCCTTGAATGTGTATATTTTGTACCATTTTGTACAAAAAAAAAGAAACAAAAAACTATATAAAAGTGAAATCCATAATGGAATAGCTAATTAAAATATGATTTGTGATGATTACGCATATATTTAATTACAACCTATGTTAATATATATGATCGTTATATCATAGTGTCATACACACTAATTAACAGCACATGCTCTTAGAGGATGACTGTCCGAACTCCGACCTCCATGTACAGTGGCGGAGCCAGGAATCTCAAAGTGGGGGGATAAATTACGGACGTCGGGCATTCGAATAAAATTTTTAGAAAAAAGCACCATAACACAAACGGTTTAATACTTACATTTTACATCCGAAATTTCAAAATGCTTATAGTCTTACAAGAAATGAAAAAAAAAATACATAAAGTAAAAATGAAAAAAAAAATACATAAAGTTATAAACAATCAACTCTAAGGCTATGTCCATAAAAAAAAATCTTAAGGCTATGTCTGGTTACCCTCCCACCCAAAATTAAAACAGAGTAAGTTCAGTCAAGCATTTTATCGAACACCATACGAGCCTATATATACCATAAAACAAGTAACCATCAAAAGTTGAAGAATAATCACCTCGGCGCAGACATTGACAACCTGGTCAAGTTCATCTTTTGATAATGTCTTCAATAGCTCGATTTTGAACTTTTGGGTTTCCTGCAAATGCGCAGATAAAGCCGTGAATTTCTTTGAGGAGAGAGAAAGTGAGAAGCTTACGTCATAGCGTTCAGCTTCCTCTGCGAGCTTGGCGAGGTAGACCGTCGTTGCCTGACTGGACTGGACTGGGAGTCGGCGACTGGTGGCTCCGGCTCCGGCTAGGCGGCTTCATCGACCGTCGTTCCTCAAAAACGACACCAAATACAACAATAGAAAACAAATTCGTTCACTAATTCATCATTTTCTAGCAAAATTTCACATAAATTCAACACAAAAGAAAAGCAACAAACTGTACCAAGCTCAAGCAAGAAATTCCTCAAAAAGCGACATAAAATACAACAATAGAAAACAAATTCGTTCATTAATTCATTATTTTCTAGCAAAATTACATCAAAATTTCACAAAATTTCTTGATCTAACCAAAAATTAAAAGATCAATTGAACGCTTAAAGAAAAACGATAGAGAGAGAAACATACCAAATCGAAGAGTGAGGAAGAGAGAATAACATTAGGAGGTAGTGCGGCGGAATTTCTGTGAGATTTTTGTCTGAGAAAGTGAAAGAAGAGAGAAAAAGAAAGAAAGAGGAAAGTGTGAGAGAGAAAACAGCGATCCCTCAAATTCTCTCTCTTCCTTTCAAACTTTAGTTTCACGCGTCTTGACTCTCCAGCCCAGCGTCTTTCCTTATTTTTCCCTTTTTTTGTTTTTTCGTTTTTTTTTTTTTAAAAAAAAAAGTGAAACTATTTTTTTAAAGTGGGGGGACATCTGTCCCCATGTCCCCCCTGCTGGCTCCGCCACTGTCTATGTAGAGTGTTAAGTATTATTCATGTGCTGAATCAGTAGGTGCTGTGAAGTGATATGTCTGTGATGTGCAGATGCAATTGCTAATGTTCATATGGTCATCTTATAAGGCACATGCTACCCGTATACTACTATGAACATGGTGGTTTCAATAAATCCCGAAATCATAATTATTAAGTCTCATATAAAACCGTCTTATCATGATTTTTGGTAAGACGTGGTTAACTTGCTGTCATAAAGGGGTCACTTATGGTACAAGTAACCTCTTTAAGAGACGGTGTGATCCATTATCTAAAAGTGACCCCTTTAACTTACAAAGTGACCCTTTTAGGGAACAAAGTAAAGTGAACTTACACTAATTTTATGGAAGGGCGCGATTTGGACAAGTTTTTGGTGCAAAAAACTTCGATAAAAAATTGTGAGTGGTTTAGATATCCAATAATTGAGCTTCAATAATCAATCACCTGATATTAGGGGTGTAAGCGGACTGCGAAAAGTCCAGAGTCCAATCCAATCCAGTCCAAACTTGTCGGACCTGGGACTGACCGAAATTTTTTTGGACCGGACTCGGACTCAAATTTTCGAGTCCAAATATTTTCTGACCGGATTTGGACTCACCCTTTGAGTCCAATAAGTCCAGTCCAGGTCAAAATATTTTTATATATGATATATATTTAATATTTATATATATAATGTATATATATTTAATATTTATATATATAATATAAAAGATGTATGTGACTTATTTTATGGAATGAATATAATGAGCTTAATTTTTCAAATTCAATTATGAGAAAACGTTGTGAATCATTGAATCTAAATCGGTGGAAAAAAATAATATAATAATCTGACCTGACTCGACCTGGATTCGGACTCAAAAAAAATTATCTGACCTGACCTGACCTGACTCAAAAAATATTTGAATCCGACTTGACCAATTTCTCAGTTCAAAAACTTTGGACGGATTTGGATTTGTGAAGTTCAATCCAAATTCAATCCACTTACACCCCTACCTGATATAGATAACCAGTTAAGGAAAAAAATCTTCATATTAGGATAGCATAAAGATAACATAAGGTATCTCTTATTATGATCAGCGTACCAACTACCAACAAATATACAATAATAGGGTTTTGCTTACCAAAAAAAAAAATATGGTACATTACATGCTACATATAGTACATGGAGAAAGAGAGCAAGATATACACCATCCTTACATCAGAAAGACAACAATTTCGCCTAAAATTTTGACATTTTGCTGATAAGGTCATGACTTGGCTTATTGTATATTGTATTATAATTTATAGTAGTGTAGTTTTGTAGAGTAGCTTAATTGGCGTTCGCTTAATTCGTCAATAATCGTCACAACTTTTGGAGCAATTCAAATTAATTTATGGGATATGATATGGCATTCCAATCATTCTAAGGCCAAATGAATGCTTGTGACTTGTGAGATGGATGATGATAGTGTCGTCGTCAAACATCCCTTCTGCTCTTCTAACAGCCACCAAAATCATTCTCTCTTCGTCATCGATCATCAGCCTCCGTATAATAAAAGGTCATGATTTTATCTTTTTGTGAACTTGCCTATTTTCAGAATAAGGCAAACGTTATGCGTAACATTTTAATTCTAAGTTGTCAATTATTGCAAAAATCCACGCTCTTTCACCATTATATCAGATTGTATATCAAAGTATATTTTCTTTAAATTCTTATTTAGGGTTTTTTTTTTTTCCAATAGGTGTGTGTCATGCTCATGCACGCGTTGTTATATCACGCATGCCAGCATCAATATGTGATACTACTGCACACGTTGATAAGAGTCAAAGCCTAGATTATACATACACATGGAAGTATAATATGAATAATTTCAATTTTGTAAAATTTGAAATTTTCTTTTATTAATGTAGTTAGGAAATTTAATTATGGTCAAAGTAGTATATTTGAAGACGATGGGAGTATTACTTTGTGATTCATCGGAGCACAGTCCTCTTAACTTGTAGTGCGCCTGATGCTTGAACTTTGTTACTTTTAGCAACTACTCTCTAAGTAGGTTCTGCTTTAGGAGCCATCAAGTATTTGCATTTGACAATTGACATTTTCATATTGCAATTGACCTTCAATCCTCCCCTCCTAAAAAAAAAGTTAAAATAAAAAGAGATTTGAGGTAGTATATTGGTAGTTATGGTTGGACCAAAGCAAATGTATGATTTGGGAATTCATTTTCTTTAATTTACTAGTTGAAGGCAAGACAATTTTCAGGAATGATGATAAAAAAAAATTGTGGCTGATAAGACTCTCTCCCTGACCCACCAACATGCAATTGATGACATTTTTGTTTTGTTTGCCCTCTTAATCACCTTTTTAAGTGTTTTAACCGACCTTCTTTTTTGCATGTAGAATAATAGTGCTTTCAATTGTTTAGATTTTGCGTTGGTGACAATTGACAAGGACGTTGAAATTTCCTTTATTTCCCTTTATACTCCGTCTCCAAATAGAGTTCTCATTTATTTTGAGCACAAGTATTAAGGAGAAATCATAAGTGAGACTTTAGTTGTATTAAATCAAAATTAAAAATTGAAGTTGGTATAATATTCATTAATGGTTTATTGAGGAGAGAGAATGTAGGGAAGTGGGTAATATAATAAAAAATAAAAGCTAAATAATATTTTAATTGATGGACCCATACCAAATAAGGAAATAGAAACTCTATTTGGGACAGACATAAATGGAAAAATAAAAACTCTATTTAGGGACAGATGGAGTAATTGTTGTTATTTTTAGTTTTTTTGAGTATAATTGTTGTTATTATTTGTTCGTGAGAGGCAAGTTTTAGGTTTAGATTGAATCGTGTTTAATCATTTAGATATGATCTCTCTGTTTCTACTTAACAGAAGTATATAAAAAATTAATTTCAAAATAAAGTGTTTTACAGTACCTGTGCAATATTAAATACAAATTCGTAATGTTTGTATAAGATCACAAGTTACATTAGCTTGTATTGGTTCTTCAATCTTCGGTCTCCAATTCTCGGTCACTAGTTTTTTTTTTTTTTTTTTTTTACAACGGGGAAAATGTGCATTAATAAAAAAACTAAGATGCATTTTAATGCTTAATGCAACCAAACAAACACAAAGAAACTAAACTGAGCTATACTCGCTCTTACATAACAATTACAAAAACATAAATAACTTAAACTAGGATATAACTGCTCGATCTGGAGGTCTGAATTGATAGATAACTGTAGTGAGATTCTTCTGGTGGTGGATGACGATCGCCAGAACCCTGATGAAAGGAGTGGGATGAGATGGCTGATTTCACAAGCGGGGTAGCCAAGTACCAGCGAGATTAGACCTTTTGTCACATGGGATTCTACGATCCGGTTTCCTGAAAGAGTCACATTCCTGTGTGACTCAATACCCTTTTGGAAGGGTATTTCAGGCTTCTCCTTTAAGGATAAGCTCAAATGAATTGACGCGCTATAAACCCAATTGACAAATTGGGGAGCCGCCTTCAAATATCGTTTTGTCAAGGCAATAATTGATAAAATCATTACCAAGCGAGATTGAAATCTAACCAATGTTAGATCTCGAAGAACCATCCGATTTTCAAAATCGGATAAAACAAACCCCAAACATGAAATCTCTTGCCACGCAAAACCTAACCAACCACATAGACCAGATCCAACCTTTTGAAGACAAAGACTACCTCCAGCAAGTAACAAAAGAATCAAGCAGATTGATTTAACAAGCAACAAAACCATACTAAAACAACCAAGAACTAAACAACTGAAAGCAAAATAACTAAACTTAAGGGGAGGGGGAAAGGAGGACGCACTTCCAAGATCCAACGAAACACTAGGTGAAAGGGGGTAAAAGCACAACCACCGGAAACGGACGGGGGATGCACCACTAACAGGGGAGAGGGGAGGGAAGCCCAAAAGAAAACCGGGGGAGGGGGAAGGGTAACTCGACACAACACTAAAAGGGGAATGGGGAGGGGATGCCCTACTACTTTACTTGTCGGAACTAGGGGAGCGGGGAGGGGTAAGCCCAAACGGGCAACCGGGGGAGGGGGAGAGACACCGACCCACTAAACAGGGGAGGGACGAGACACCAAACCACTAAACAGGGGAGGGGGGTGGGGAAGCCCAAAAACGAAACCAGGGGAGGGGGAGGGAAGCCCAAACTATACTTACTCAACTACTAGGGAGGGGGGAACCGACGACGGGGACTTGGACGGGGAGCCGAATCACGGTGGAGACGGTGGAGAATGCGGAGACACGACTGGAGCAAGGGAAAACGAAGGGGAGGTGCGTCCAGGAGTTGACGAGGTTGGAAGGTGTAGCTAATAGGGGCCTAGGCTCGCAGGCGACGAGGCTGAGAGGTCAGTCCCGGCGAGCCTAGGTAGGAGGGCGGCAGAGGTTTTGTTTTTTAGGGTTAGGGTGGGGATGGTTTTCTAGAGAGAGAATAGGTTTTCTCGGTCACTAGTTGATGTCTTTTAACAGCACATGATGATTAGTTCGTAGTTCCTCAGTGATCACCAAAAGCTAACCAGCTGATTGTCATGCACATAAGGGAATAAGGCTGAAACCGTACTTATACCATGAACCAGCCTATCAATTGCCGAATCGAATCATACTCTACAATTTATCTTAGTAATATTTTTTTTTTATTCGTAAGGAGAAGTGCACTAATAAATCAAACCTCGGAGCAGGAGAAAGGTAAAGGAATCCACCATTAAAGTGCCTCTAGTGGGGTTTGATTCCATAACCTTAAGGTTTTGAGATACGGACCTTACAACTAGACCAAGTACTACTTGGTATTTTATCCTAGTAATTATTAGCGAGCTTAAACTTATATATGTACCATTATGACATTTAAACTATTTATAAAGAGGGTAAAAATTATCTAGCTAACTGGTACCCACTAGAGATAGATATTAATGTAGAATACAACTCATCAAAAATATTATTTTATAGTTGTTCATTACTAAAGAGTGATTTACCTGCTGAATAAATGTATCAATTTCCTTTTAAAAGGTGCCAATTTAGAATTAAAAAGAAGGAAAATTACTTTCATATATTATGTTATTGTTGTATAATTTCCACCTTTTCTTTTCCCGATCCATACATATGTATAAGGTAAAAAATAAATTAGTTTATGTAGAATGGTTCCGTAATCCGTATGTCCAATTATAAGATAAAAGATTAGAAGAAAGACAAACTAAGGTAGTAGAATGGTTCTACAAAGCCCTAGCCGTTTTTTCCTCTCATTCCCTCATCTTCCTCCTCGAGCCTTCTACATGTTCTCAGGCTAGGGATGGCCAATTATGGTCATTAATTCCTAGCTTGTTTCTTTTCATTTTCTGTTGTTTTCCCCCTTTCCCTAATGCGCTTATATTTAATAAGTTAGTATGTCTTTGTGAGAGTTTCTCTCTCCTTGTTACGACAGTTTTTGTCTCCCCTCTTATGGGGGTTGTCTTCTCCTCCTTTGTGGGAGTTGTGAGTAATGCTTGTTGTTGTTTGAAGATCTAAGAGTATCAAGTCAAAGGTTAATTTGTTGATTGGAATATGCACGGGTTGCAACAGATGTCATTTCTTTGTTTACAATGAGTTGAATTAAATCCAGTTCTACTTTAAAACTACATCAGGTCGATAGGCCCCCTCGTAGAACACTGCATTAGACAACGATGTAAAAGACGAAGGCTTTCAGAAGTGTTAGATCTACTCAACGATCGTAGTTTTGTCATATTAGAATTGTGTTTATTTAAATTTAATATGAATTTATTAGTTTTTGAGTTTTATTATAGATGTCGTATGACTTCAAATCTATTAATGACTTTTCACTTAAAAAAAAAGTAGTAGAATGGTTCTTAATAAGATATTGCTGGAGGCATGATGTGCAGCACGCATGCATGGTGTAATGCTAGTGGCCTAGTGCTACCAAGGGCGACCATCAAATTAAGTATTTGGTTAATTTGCTGCGGCATGAGATTTCTGACCTTTATAAACCAATAAAAGTGCAATATACCCGTTCTCTTTATGGCCAATCCTTAATAATTTTAGCTTCTCAAAAGCCATGCTTCTTTCTACAGCAACATGTTCTTCCTCTTGCAATATAAAACAAAAACTTTGTCTTACTCCGCAGCTAATTTAAGTATATATACTATTTTCTTTTGCTAGCCCGGAATGGATCAACGTACGCCCCCTCCTCCCCACCACAATCTAATATTTTTATCCTTATTGGAAAAAAAAGAAAAGAGAAACTCATCAGCTCATTTATTTGCTTTCTTCAAATTATATGATTTTCTGAAATTTGGATGAAGAAAATATTTTGCCTAAAATAGATGGTTGACATAAAAAAAACCAGAATTGTCTTATTATGAAATACTCTAAAGCACGAAATAATGTATATGGTTGATATAGACTCGCATAATAAATATAGAAATAAGTGTCATTTCTTTTGAAATTAGTACTATTTATCTAATGAAATAAGTAACTTACCTATCCCTAATAAATAAGTGAATATTCTTATGAGAAAAAAATAAATTTTTTGCAACGAAAATTGCTATTATACGTACAAGTGATACAACCAATTGACTACTAAAAAAAGCAAGGGAAGTGTCCGATAAAAAAAATCATAAGTGAACTTTTTGTCAAGCGAAAAAATGGGGTAGAGTTATATTATTGGTTGACATAAACACAAAATGTGCCATTCTAAATAAGTGAAACTTTTTGTGAAATATTTTACTTTTTGTACTCAACCGTACACGGTACACCTTTTACTTAGAGCTTTGCCCAGTTCTAAACAGTGCTGAACAATTTTGACTCAGAACATATACAAATGTTGTATATTAAAATTTACTATCTCATATAACTAACAAATGACATTGATACTTGATTTTCATATACAACTTTTATGATTCTTTATACAACATTTGTAGTTGAATATACAACAACTAAATATTTCGAACAATTTTTGTTTCGTGAACTCCTCTTTTACTAATACTTCTATAGGAAATAAAAGATCATGATAATTAATTATTAGAGTCTGTATCACGATCCAAACCAAATAAAGTGTACTGAACCAAATCTTGATTCGAAACAGGATACTGAATAGCAGCTAAAGAGTCAGCTATAACCTTAATCTCACGCAAATAACCATCCATAGGTTGAGAATCACCCTTTTTAATGTGAGAAATACGACCTTTCAATTTTCATAGATCGTGCCATACTAGCATGCATAAATCGAGTTTGCAAACGATTCCAAATTTCCACAAAAGTAGATAAATCATGCACATCAACAAATACATCACGAGATAACGTTGCAAAAATCCAAGATTTGATTTGTTGATCAACACGTAAATATTCATAAAATTGAGCATTAGGAACCGAAACACCATTTCATCAAACATATAAGCAGGAGGAATAAAAACAGTGCCTTCAACCATACCAAGTAATTGATGGGAAAGAAGCAAACAAGTGATCTGCGTTTTCCATAATAAATAATCTTTAGGAGAAGAAAGAGTGATGGTTACCAAATTTGTAAGATTCGGAGCCGATAATTGCGGGAGAGCAAAGTTCGAAGGCTGCACCAAAGAGAAGGCCGAAGGAACGACAGTCGATGTGGTGGATGGACGAAAACCAGGCGGAGTTCGTGGAGAAACGCGGTCGGTTGAGCCTGACGTGAAGAGGCTGGAGCTTGGTGGCGCGCCATAGAGAGTGGCGGGCAGCGTGGGCTGTGGCATCGATAGGCCAGCAGCGTACGCGAGGGAACCAAGACTGGTCGCTGATGAAGCGAAGCCATGAGGGTGCTTTGCACCGAAGAGGAGACAAAGCGAAGTGGGCCGAAGGAAGAAGGCCACGCGTGGGCTGCGACGTGAAGGACTAAGCAGCGGCAGCGGAAAACGGCGTGGCGGAGGCGGCGTCCATGGTGGAGGACTGCAGACCAAAGGAAGGAAACGTGGAGAAGGGAAAAAAAAAATTAATTTAACCTAAGTTGTGATACCATGTACAAGTGTGGAGAATAATTGTGTTAACCTCATTAGGTTAATCCTGGCATTCAATATATATAGGTTTTATAATACATACCTATGACTATGAAAAGTCCCTTCTATACTTTTACATACAATATTACTCTAATATTAATTTATAAGTATTTTTCACTTCTTATGTTGAATTAACTAATCTAGTGTTAAGATTGGAATTACCTTACCATGATCAAAGACATACAACTTGTATCATATGAGTACAAGTCTAGACTGTCTAGCCTAATGTACTAAAAGTCTAGCTGTTCTGATGTTGCAAGGTGGTTAATTAGGTGCATTATGCCTGCATATTATGGACCCCAACTAGATTCGTGCGTACAAAAGAAAAAAGCAACAAATCCAGGGTCGGCATTTCTTAGCAGATGCCCATGCCCATAATAAGCATGAAGATGGAATTACGATAGGAGAGACTACTAAATAATGCATGGCAGAACAAATTGTCCTGAATTGTCCCACCAAACATCTTGCAATTTGGGCGTACGTTGTGGGGATTGTAGCCTACGATCCACCCGTGAATAAGTCCTTTATTTTTTTTTGCAGTTCGCCCATCCATCATCTGTTGTTTTAGGTTCTACTGTTCTACTGTTCTAGTTCTATGCCCCCACAAACCAAGAACTAGAGGAGAAAGCCTAAATTCCTAGGCTTTGTTATTTGTACATTCAATATACGGGTAAAAATAAGTTGGTATGAATTGAATTTGTCTTGGTTTGGTGAAGTTTGAAAAAAAATTCAAACCTTAATATAGATTGAGAATTTTGATCAATTTAGCTTAATTAGTTCACAACTCAAATGCAATTTGAGGCGGTTCAGAGTAATTCAAATAAAATTTATAAAGTTGTAACTAAATATATATAACTGTGGTCGATTGTTTGCTAATAATTTGCTAAATTAACGAATTTACATTTAAGTATGTATGTGTCAGACATAAATTGAACTATTCATAAGTAAAATCAAGGTCACAAATTAAATTTAAGTCAAATTGAGTTTGGTAGTAATTGAATTCAAGAAGCTTAGTTATGGATTACCAATTGATCGTTACTTTCATGATTTTCCCTCATTACCTTTTTCAAAACACCAAATTCCATCTACATCGACTCTTACTTATCAGTTATCACATCATTTACTCACACGATGATAGAAAAATAGTGAAAATTAGCCATACAAAAAAAAATGTATAACATCTTTTAGATGTACGTTTTAACCAACATCTATCACATCAAAAAAATTACAATCACATCACATATATATGCACGTCATCCAACTTGAAATTACAATACTTAATCTATCAAAAACTCACAACATACGCAAATTTTATTGAATTATATTACACTCTAAAGAGACATCTTACATTACCCCAGGAAAAAATATCTACAAAGGTCTTGATAGGAAACTAACAAGATTAAGATACTAACTATTAAGCTAACTACCAAAAAAAATTATTTAAGGTGCTTTACATGCAATTGATCATTACCAACTGCAAAACAAATAACAAAAACAACCACCAACTTACTATACAATTTTTTTTGTTTAAGAATCATTTGCTCTCAACCTCAAATCCTCTTTTGTAACTAAAATCTAGTTACAAGGAGAATTAGAGAAGGGTTTTAGGAATACAATTTCTTAAAAATAGAATTCTTCCTCTTTTTTTAAACCAATTTGTAAAGGTCTGGTTATTGGAGAGAATCCTTGTAGTGATAAAGAGGATATTCCTCTTTTGTCAACATATTGCACAAGCATTTGGGTTTTCTTCTATGCTTTGGACATAATAATATGTAGTCATTTGAGGGTTATATTGTTTATAAGCTTTCACAAGCTCTAGCACAGGATCAGGCTTCTTCTCTTCCTCTTTTTTGCCCTCTTCTTTCTTTGGCTCCTCTTTCTTTTCCCCGTCTTTCTTAGGTTCTTCCTTCTTTGCTTCCTCTTTCTTCTCCTCTTCCTTCTTTGGCTCTTCTTTCTTCTCCTCTTCCTTCTTCGGCTCTTCCTTCTTCTCTTTTTCCGGCTCTTTCGCTGGTCCGACGAGTACTATGTCCGTTGTTGGCCAATACTTACGCAATTTACTCACTATACTTACTGGATCCACCGAACCAATGACAGTTAATTTCCTCTCCTTCATGTCCATTGCAATAGAGTCAATCCCTACACATTTAACAAAATTTAACTTTATTTCCGGATTTCTAGGTTGAGTCAGAGACTCCTGAATGGATTAGCAAGTTTTTGAAAGTGATACACAATATCTAAATTTCTTGGTTACCATTCAAAATTGGCTTAAAATCCGATATCTAGGAAATAGGAACACTCCTAGAAACCTTAAATACCTTGCTTCTTATCATTCATCAATTCTCAAGTTAGGTAAATGTGGAGATATAGAGGGTAATAAAGTTTGGTAACATTCCAAACACAGTTATATTTTGACAAACCGCAAGCCAAATTTGAAAAACATAAACGTTGTGATGGGATTGAACAAAATTTTGGACTATTTTGACCGTTTAGTTTATAGAGAGACAAAACAAGCTACCATTTTGAAGGGCAATGTGGGCCACACAGTAAATCAAATACAATGGCTATAGGGAAATAAGTGAATAGTGAATAGTACTGTAAAATTTTTGGGGGAACACATCCCTGATAAGTGATAAGTAAGCATACAGCAACGAACTATTTCTACAATTTGCAGGAAGAATAAGTTTTCATTCATAGATATAATAAAGTGGGTTATCTAAACAAAAAAATTGAGTTTTCTTATAATTTCAATCAAGTTTATAATAATCACCAAACATTATTAGTTTGAAATGTTTGTTTATGACTGCCTACCTATTGTAGATGGGTACCATCATAACTTGTTGAATGAACACAAATTCTTGTATCAGATTTTAAAAGTTGTTAAACAAAAAAGCAATAAAAGTAAAAAAAAAAAAAAAAAAAGAGTTAGTTTACGAGAAAAGAGTTGCACAGAAAAAAAACCTTAATAAAAGTTTAAAGATAAGCAAAATACATAAGGAAAAAATGTCGTGCGACACGGTCAGACAGTAGACAACCTAATAAGTCTATTAGTTGAAAAATCATATCTCAGTAAACTTATCTTTATCTATCTCTATCTCTATATTTAATTAGGACTACTACGATGCAATTTCTTAACAAAGGTCTAATATAAAGGGGGAAATAATTCACCATATAATCCATGTTTACCATGCTCATAGCAATTTTGACAATGATACATGCTAGCTGCCGGCTTCCCTCATGTCAAATTGTCAATTTTACCAAAAATTGATATGCCGATAAAAGTATCCATCCTCAGACATGTCCTTGTCGACTCTATAATCAATAAGATTATCTTGGGAAGCACCTTACTTCTTTGAAGGTAATTCCCAAATAAACCACATACTTCATAAATACACACATGAGCTAAAAATTCGGGTGTATCGTGGGTCCGTCTTTGAGCATGGTAGTCACAAAGTTAATTTCTTGCTCAGTAGATTCAAAAAACTCCAAATGAATAAATAAGCGAATTAAGAGAGGTTTTGTATGAGTAATTGAGCTAAAAAATGACCTTTAATGGGCTTGTTCAATTCAACTTATTTTTGCTTATCTGAACTAATTTCGTGAGAATGTCAGTCCTCTGTCTTTTGCAAATCACATAAGTGACTAATGAACCTTACTGATGCAAGACTTTTGCTTATTATTGTTGAATTGTACTTATCTAAACTTATTAAACCTTATATATATTATATACCTAATCTAAACTTATTTTTCTGATAAAGATTGAAAATAGAGTGAACACAACATACCCCAATATCCTTTAATATATGAATAATTGCAAATGAGTTTAAAAAAAAAAATCATTTCAAATTCAATAAAAATTAAATTTTGATTGATGGATTACTTTTTTTCCGCATATGGAGAAAATATTGAGTATTACCCCCATAAAATTTTACTAATTAAACAAGTTGACATCACTGTTATCTATCGATGCAAACAAAAAAAAAATACTACTAGTTGACACCACGAGAATTACTGGTGATTATCAATCATTCAATCAAACGCAAGCTTGCATCACAAAAAATATTCCATATAGAATGATAGAACTTTATAATAAGTCAAAAATCTAAGAAAAACAATTAATTTAATTAAATCATCCACTTAGAACACTTAAGCAGAACTTCAAAATATTCCAGGTGTTGTTTGGCAATTTCAGGTACCTGGAAGAGTAGAAACTGTCTTAAGAGCTTTCTGCTTCGCCTTGTCATCATGCAAATCCAATTTCAACACAATTTTCTGTCAGAAAACCAAACAAACAAACATCATTTCACAATTAAATTATTTTTGAGTTCTGCTATTCAACGCACTAAAAATACGTATTTAGGGCGTTAGTGAAAAGTTTTAGGACGGTGTTTAGCAACTCAGTTAATTTTCTATACTGAAAAAATATTGATCATAAATTCCCCAACTTTTCTTTTCCTCTTTTTTTTTTTTCAGCAAATCATTTTACATTTAGCACAAACATATTAGCTCAAAATCAAAAGGGTATGATAAAAAAAATGATACTAAAGCTTAAAGAAATATTCCTTTTAAGTAAAGTTTATTCTTTGGAAAGTTCTATTATAGAATCTTAAAAAGAAAATTTAAGAAAAACCCAGATTCGATGAGAATCAGAATCAAAGTGGGTATTTGAGAAATTTATACCTTCATTATTTTTTTTCAGGAAAAGATTGTTACTTTATCTTTTCTGGATCTGAAGAAGAAACTGAACTCTGAAAACAGAGGAAGAGAGGAGAGAGAAAATTGATGTGTTTTTAGAGAGTTAGAGAGAAAGGAGGATACGAAATCGAATAAATTTTGAACTTTTATTGTAGAGATATGAGTGACATTTGGACTTGAAAGACGCAATAATAAATTTTAAGGAGAAAGAAAGTTGCAAAAACAAACAAGAATAATGGCAGAAAGAGGAGAGAGAAAACGTGAGGAGGGAAAAAAAAGAGAGGCAAAAAACCAGTGTTAATAAGTGGGGGAGTTATGTCGTTGGTGGAAACTTCCTCTCTTTTGTTAATAGAGTCCATTAGTTTCATTTGGATGACTAAGCTTTAAAGAAGGATTGCTTTCGGGTATCAAATTTGACGTGGTTGATGAATGATGATGCATCATTCTATTGGTGAATTAGAAACCGCCCTTGGAAAGGCAATCCGCTATTTTAAAATTAATCTGTAGAATTATTATCACATCATTAGAGATTGAATAGTTGAGCAATGTTTATATGGTACATTCGAGAGTGTTGAGGCCTTGTGTTTTTATGCTGAATTGAATTGAGTTGAAACTGTGAGAGAAAACTAGTTGAATTGAACTGAAATAAAATTGTGAGAGAAAACTAGCTGAATTGAACTGAACTGCAACCGTGAGAGAAATCTAGTTGAGTGACTTGACCCATGGAGTAAACTACCAAACCGAATCGAAATTGTTCCCAAAAAAACAGGGCCTGAGAATGGTAATTAAGCGTGTGTAAGGCATGACATCACACAAGCACTGACAAGTACATTTCTTCTAGTACATCTTGAGTGCAATCCTTGATCCTCGTGCTTTTTTTTATTAATTCGCCAAAAAGTGGTAGGTCTACCATCTAAATCAGAGTATGGAGTTCCAATTAAGAGTTAATATCATGTTCTACTATTATACGAGCTTAATTTAAAGGAGTTTAGGGTTTTCAAATAAAAGAGAAATTAGCTCTCTAAATTGTCCTCAATCAGAGATTGGATAAGTATAATTGAAAGCTTACCAAGATGACAATAAGTTAAACCCAATGAGGCATTCAAAAAACACAACCTTAACATATACTTCCTTCCATCTGTTCTAGATGAAATAATTATGCTTTCATTCCTAAACTAATAAGTACCATTTTAGAAAATGTATTTGATACATATTGTTAGCGCTTAGGAGTGCATATAAAAAAATGTATTAAACTTAAGAGATATATATATATATATATATATATATATATAATTGTGATAATATTAAAATAATCAACATGGACATATTATTCTATATGCTAAATGGTCATTTTTTTATCTGGATAGTTTCCTACCTTGTGTCAAAGTTTGAACTAGGAAGATAAAGGGTTTTGCTATTTGACGCCCTAAAATTTCCTACTAACGCCCTAAATACAGTATTTTTATACTTAATACATATACCATTATACCTCCATTTCTTTTCTCTCTCCTCCTTTCCCCCACTTCACCTTCCCCTTCCCCCTTCTTCCACACCATGACTGCCACACCACTGTCGAACTCCATCATCGCCGTCGTACCACCACTGCCGTCGACATCATCGCCGCCGTAACACCACCACGAAACCGGACGCCCCACCAAGGGAGTTGGGAGACTGAATTTTTTTTTTTTTTTAAAGGAAGGCGTCCATGGCAGGCGCCTCACCCTGTGGTGGAGCGCCTGCCATGGACGCCTCCACCGGTGGTGGGCCGTTCATGGTGGACGCCTCTCCCTTTTTTTTTGAATTTTTTTTAAATCAAAGAAATGGTTAGAAAGGGGGAAAACAGAGAGAAGAAGGTTCCAGTACTTTCAGGTCGCCGGAGTTCGAGTACTTCGTGTCGCCGGACTTCGAGTACAGGGCGTTCGCTTCGCGTTGATTTGCCGGACTTGGTCTTGCTGGAGTTCGCGTTCTTTAAGGACGCCGGTCCAAAGTCACCGGAGAGGGAGATCTTCTTGATGATGTAGTGAGAGAGAGTGAGGGAGAGTGAAGAGAGAGTGAGGGAGAGTGAAGAGAGTGGGAGAGTAGGAGAGTGAAAGAGAGTAGATTATAAATAGTGAAAATACATGTATTATTCGTATTTATACAGGGCGTTAACTGGATATTTTAGGGCGGCATTTAGCAAATGAGAAGATAAAAGCCGCATTATCTAAAAATGGTGGTAGATGGATACATATTGCATCTCCAAGTTTGACTAGTGGAATAGTTAATAATTTTACAAGAGATAATTGATAAAGTAATAATAAGAAATTGAACAAATGTCAAATAATAGCACACAACATATAATATTCAAATTGTAATTTGACCTTTAAACGTTTAGAATCCATCAAAGTTACTCAGGTAGATTTATGCGCCATTTTCACACTTGTAAGAACTAAGAAGAAATGGATATATAAGCAATTCAGCACCCTTGTAAAGGGTTTAGCTTAATGATCCAATTCCCTCCCACAAGAGGACTTTATGTTAAGAGTATAACCTACATGGTTACATGTAAGTTAGGAAATGGTTGTCCCATATTAAAAAATTAGAGAAAAAACGACTAAGATATAAATTAGGCGGTTCTCTTCGGCATAAAACACTGAACTGAACTGAATTAAATTATAACTAATTAATAGTAATAATAATAATTTAGGAACCAATGAATTACTCCACCTATCACCAATTGATTTTAAGATGGAACCTTATCAATCTTGTATGTGGTCATACCTTTTTAAGTTCTAATATAGTACTACTCAAATCTTTAATGGATTTCCCATCATCAAATATGACTTGGGAGTTCGGAGTGCTACGTACTTTGGTCAAATACAAACAACCGCATCACCGCAAAACCCCCTGGGCGGCTGGGCTCTTAAAAACTCAACCACCCAAATGACCCTCTAGTAATTAATACTAGTACTACTATATCAGATCTCTGATTGTTACGTTGTTTTTTCTTTTTTACCTTCAAGACAAGAATTTAACCATTAACATCAATCTTTTATCGTTTACAATTGGAACTTCTTCAAAAAAATTATGCCGAATCATACAATAGAGTATAAAACTATTCGGGAGTTCTTCTATTCAATCATTTTCCTTCTTTTTGTTGCTGGATATCTCGTTCGTACACATCTTCTCTTTGTTTTCCGAGCCTCTAGTGAGTTACTGACAGAGTTCGAAAAGGTCCAATTTTGGATGATTCCATCATACAGGATTGAGTTGCGAAAACTTCTGGATAGGTATCCTACATCGGAACCGAATTTCTTTTGGTTAAAGAATCTCTTTTTGGTTGCTTTGGAACAATTAGGAGATTCCCTAGAAGAAGTATGGGGTTCTGCTTCTGGCGACAACATACTTTTCTTATTATCTATCTCTTTTCACTTTTTTTACTATATTGTGTAACTCTAAATATCAATCTTATTGCGAATGAGTTGGTCGATGGTGCGCACGAGTGTAGGTAGAGGATGGTGCGCACCATCCAAAACGCAGGTACAAAGCACATAAAACGCAGAAAATTCGAAACCAAAAAAATCCGAAAAAACATCTTCAATCTTCCACTGAACAATTAAAAAAAAAAAGCCACGTTGGCAAATTTTTTTGAAAACCTCCTTCCAACTTTATGACTCTTCATTTCCCGCACAAATTCCAAAATCTCACCCTTTTACTGATCAAAGCCTTTTCTCTCTCATCAAACTCTCTCACCCTTTTCTCTCTCATCAAAGTCTCTCACTTCTCTCTACATTTCTCTCCCCAACCGCCATTATTTTCTTGAAGCTTTTTCTCTCATCAACTCGCCATGGCCGGACAGTAAGTGTTCTTTGATTTTTTTTTTTTCGGTTTGCAGTTTTTTTTATGCACCAACTTTTTTTTCTTTGCAATTTTTTTCCCCGATTTTTAATGGGTTTTTTTATGAAAATTCTCTGGTTTTTATAATTCCAAAATTCCAAATTTGTAATGAATTTCTTTTTCGCTGCAGTTTTTTTTCAAAATTATATGAAGAAATCTCGGGAAAAGAAGAAAGCAAGCCAACAAGCCCAAAAAAGGTAATGTTTTTTTGTAATTGTATCAATGTTTATTTGAATAAAAGATATTTTTTGGAAATCTAGTTATGGAATAGAAATAATTTTGGCACGTATGTTAATATCAAGAATGTTCACTAGAATTATGGTTTTGTTCACTGACTTTCAAGAGGATTTAAAAGTAGGGTTTTGTTTGGTGTGTTTGTGATAATGTTTATTATATGAATCAACAAAGGTATTTGTTATTTATAATTCTATCAATGTTTATTTGGAAAAAAAAGATGTTTTTTGGAAATCTAGTTCTATAATAGGAGTAATTTTTGCATGTATGTTCATTCCAATCATATTAATTCCAAGAATGTTCATTAGAATTATGGTTTTGTATACTGACTTTGAAGATGATTTAGAATTAGGGTTTTGTTTGTGATAATGTTTGTTGTATGAGTGAAAAAGGGTTTTTGTAATTTGTAATAGTATCAATGTTTATTTGCACAAAAAATATGTTTTTTTGGAAATCTAGTTGTATAATAGGAATAATTTTTGCATGTATGTCCATTCCAATCATGTTAATTCCAAGAATGTTCATTAGAATTATGGTTTTATTCACTGACTTCAAAGAGGATTTAGAATTAGGGTTTTGTTTGTGATAATGTCTATTGTATGAGTGAACAAGGGTATTTGTTATTTGTAATTGTATCAATGTTTATTTGGAAAAAAAAAATATTTTGTGGAAATCTGGTTCATTCCCATGATGTTCATCAGAATTATGGTTTTGTTCACTGAATTTCATGAGGATTTAGAATTAGGGTTTTTGTTTGGTGTGTTTGTGATAATGTTTATTTAAAAAAAACATGTTCAATGTAAAAGGTGCACTAATCAAAAATAGTGTGTGTTAATTATCCAGTTTATTACTAGCACGTTCATTTTAGTCACATGCTCGTTATTTTTGTTCATATATAAATATATATATTGTGTGTGGGAGCATGTTCATTGTATTATTAGAATGTGTTAATTGTATGTTTGAAAACTTATGTTCATTGTATTATAAACTTGAATACTTTTGTTTTAACTACTGCTATTTCCTTTATTGTATCAGTTCAATTCGACTAGTTCAATCGCAAATGGATGGAAGCTCAAAAGCAAGAATATATTCTTAATGAAATCAATAGTGTTTAATTAGCAATACATCACTAGTAGAGAAATGTCGATTTGCGTCGGACCTGAGACCCCTATTTGCGTCGGACATAGGTCCGACAGCACAGGTCTCGACGCAAATGACCAATAAGTGATCTGCGTCGTATTGGGAAACGACGCAGATCTGTTAACCATTTGCGTCGCACATAGCATACGGTGCGACGCAAATGACCCTACTATTTGCGGCGCACAATACACAAGGTGCGACGCAGATAGCTCTCCCAAGTACCAACAAAGCAGCCTGGCCAATTCCCAGCGGTTGAACCATGCCAATTCCCATCAGCATTCATCTGCGTCGCACACAACACAACATGCGACGCAGATGAGTTTTAAGCTTTCATATTTTTTGTCTTTTTTCAGCTTTATATTTTTGTTGTTTTTTTCTCATATACTAATGCTTAAACTAAACGAACATTAATAATGTAAAGAATTTGGAGGCAATGTGAAGAGGCAATGTCAAACATTAGTAACACGTATTTTATTTTAATAATGTCAAATATGTATTACAAAATTTAGAATGAGAGACAAAAATATGTAAACTAGATATAAACAAATTACACTGCAAATGTAAAAAAAAATGTAAAACTAAAACTGAATCTAGAACAATCGAGGACGAAAGTGAGCAGCTGCCGACATTTTCCGGCGAAGAAGACTTCGAGAAGAACCAAACACAGATCTGCAAATGAAAATAAGAATTTCAGAGAATTAAAAAGAAAATCCTAGACTAGGATAAATGCCAAAAAAAAGTAAATAAAAAATCAGATATAAAAAATAAAAAAACAAAAGGCCATAATTTTCAGATGCATGAACTGAATCTAGAACGTTTTTATTTTTCAGATCTGAAAATGAAAAAATGAATTTTCAAATCTGATAATTAAAACATAAAATTAGAGATCTAAAAAATTAAAAACGAAATAGACTACGATAAACGCCAAAAATAAAACAGAAAATTAGATTTAAAAAATGAAAAAACAAAATTGTAGACTACGAAATTATAAAATCAGATTGAAAAAAAAAACCGAACCTGTCAAAGTGAGAGAGAAAGAATGGTCATATCAAACTCGAAGAATATGGATCTGCTAGTAATAGTTTTCGAGGAGAGAGAAAGAGTATTCATCCATGGCGATGGAATATACGTGTTTTGCGACGAAGTCGCCGGAGACGCACGAAGAAGCCGATAAGCGTTGTTCGTTGTTCGCGATTGTACTCAAGATCTTCAATTTTGTTCGCCGATAAGCGTTGTTCGTTGTTCGCGGTTCGCCTGAGGCGTACGAAGATAGGGAAAGTAGAAGAGGTGGAGTGGTGCGGCGGTTAAGAGTGGGAGAAGGAGAGAGAGAGAGGGTGTAATGTTAGGGTTTGAGGGTTTGAAAAGCAGAGAGAGACATAAGGTTTAAAAAAAGTGTGAGGGAGAGGCACGGGTTTAAAAAAAGTGAGTTGGGAAATGTGGGCTTTTGGGCTGATCTGCGTCGGATGGGCCAAGGGGTCCGACGCAAATTAGCCTTTTGCAACGCACATTACTTAAGTGCGACGCAGATAGGGCTTCAAATTTTGAATGGGCCAAGCTATATGCGTCGCACATCAATAGGGTACGACGCATATAGCTCGTATCTGGTACTGCAATAATGTTTTGCGTCGCACTTTTCATAGCATGCGACGCAAATTATGTTTTTGCGTCGTTTTGCCTTTCATGCGACGCAAATGGGGCGACGCAAATCGCCCTTTTTCTACTAGTGCATGTTCTTTTGTAAGACCTTGGTGTCCATATGAGATATATTGTATTGTTTTGGTTATATTTCTACATTTGGGTACATACTGCATTTTGAATTAACCATCTTTTGTAATTACTTATTTTTTTTATAATTATATAACTATTCAGTTGGGTTATTCATTATAGATAGTATGTTGTTCATTGCAAAATCATATTTGTACATTACATATAATAATAATGACAACATAAATATTTATCACAATGAACATATAAGTAATTTGAAAGAACATTTTGAAGAACTTGGATGAACAAACAAACATTTGAATCAACAATATGTTAAGTGAGAAATGAACAATAGTAAATTTGGAAAACATTTTGAAATTTGAATTTTGAAAATCACGGCAATTTTGAATTTTTAAAATTCGAAAATATATTGAATTTTGAAATTAGTCGAAAATGTTCAATCCAAAAGTGCAATTGTTCATTCAACAGAAAGAATGTGTTTATTACACTAAATTTTTTATAAATGTTCATTCCAAAATTCCAAATGTTCAATAAAAAATAGTGTGTGTTCATTATACTACAATGTCCATTGGAATAAACTGGATGTTTATTGGTTTACAACACACATGAGGTGAAAGTTGAATGTTCATTCCAAAATTCCAAATGTTCAATAAAAAATAGAGTGTGTTCATTATACTACAATGTCCATTGGAATAAACTGGATGTTTACTGGTTTACAACACACATGGGGTGAAAAATTGAATATTCATTCCAAAATTCCAAATGTTCAATAAAAAATAGCGTGTGTTCATTATACTACAATGTCCATTGGAATAAACTGGATGTTTACTGGTTTACAACACACATGGGGTGAAAAATTGAATGTTCATTCCAAAATTGCAAATGTTCAATGAAAATTAGCGTGTGTTCATTAGACTACAATGTCCATTATTGGAATAATCTTGATGTTTATTGGTTTACAACGCACATGGGGTGAAAAATTTGAGGAAAGAGAAATTGAGGTGGGTTCCACAAATGTTTATTGGAAAACTGCAGATGTTCATTGGAGACCGTGCGCACCTAGAGGAAGGTACTTCCGTGCGCACCTTCGAATTTTCGATTGTGAATAGCATGTAGTGTTATTATTTTGATACCATGCAATTAACTTGTTTTTTACTATCTATAAGACTATAAGTCCACTACTTAAAGAGAAAATTCACCATATTTTTGGAAGGATACGTTTAGTCTAATTTTCTTAGGGATAATGAGTGAGTATCAAATTTGGAGATAGGAAATTGCAGGTTCAGAAAAATGAGATTAGAGAAATTGAACTACAAAGAGAGGACAAATTGCAATTTTTTTTTTTTAAATTAGAATCTCAACAAGTAGCAAGAGAACCTGGCATGTAAAATTTTATGCTGTAAAATTTAAGTTTAGATTTTAAGCTTTGAACCTAAAATTAATATAAAAAAATAAAGCAAACTATTAAAAAGTGTGGGAGTAATATTATTCCTACTAATGTCAAACACCCATAAATACACAAGTACTGTATAATCATTCTGATCAACTTTCACTCGAGATATTAGGAAAATTTTTAATGACTGTACCAATACAGTAATTGTCACTCTATGACTCAATCAAAAGATTTGAGGTAGTATATTTGTGTCGGCCTAGCCGCCTAGCTACTATTGTAAAATTTTCAGATTTGATATACTTCCTTACACCATAATAGGACTAAAATTTAGGGTGTTAACTTTGCATTATTGCATGTGATTGTTTTCTCAACAAGATAATCAATTATATCGAGACACACTTCTTCCGTTTCAAATTATTCTCTTTTTTAACTATTTTTTGTGAATTTTATATAAGGAAAAATACAGACATGTGTAATCTTGTTAGACTCGACTCAACATATACTTTCATAATATCAACTTTTTATAATTTTTCCTTATATGAAGTTAGAGTTATTAATGGTTAAAAATATACATTAACAAACGTGTCGAGAGAAGTGTGTTAAGTATTTTAAAACAAATGAAATATATCCAGATGTACATGTACTTGAGATAATGCATTTGTACTTTGTATAGTGTACACATGTTGTGGTGTATGACCAAATTGTTTGGTATAGTTGGTTGGAGATTCACCTTATAACCTTAAATTCATAAGGTTGAAACCTCCCAACCGCGATACATGAGGGTTGGGGTGTGCACCGGTCCATGACCGGACCGGACCGGTGGACCGGAATCTACCTTTTTCTTGGACCCCGGTCTTGGACCGGTTGGACCGGAATCAATATTTTTTAAAAAAAAATTATTTTATTTAAATATATGTATAAATTAGATATAATTTTTAATAACAATAATCCTAAAGTAATAAATAGTAGGTTTTTAAATTTCTAACTTTCTACCTTTTTATATTTTTTTAACATATAAACTTTTTTTATACTAAAATAATAGAAATTCCGGTCCAACCGGTCTGGACCGAAATTTTACAGGTTTGGACCGGACCGAAAACCCGGAATCGGGAATTTTTGTGGACCGAGGACCGGACCGGAATCTCCGGTCCGGTCCAAATTCTGGTCCGGACCGGTTTGTGCACACCCCTACATGAGGGTAAGGATTCCCCTTACCTTCCCTCCTACTCTTAAGTGTCTGGCTGCAAATGTTAGACCAAGAATACCGTGCGGGTTGAGGTCTAGATATTTTTTTAAGGTAAGATAAATGGGACTCACTTGAGGGGGGATAAGGGGAAATCCTCAAATGAGTCCCATGATGTTTTATCCCTAGATCTCAGGGATATGAGGTGGGGAGCGATGCCACTATTCCACCACCTCAACCTCATAGGCTGAGGTCTAGACATGATCATTCTCCTTACCATATAAAAAAATGTTACGGCGTATGAGCTACAGAGCTACAGCCTACACATATAGTAATGTAGCACGTGTAGCCCTGTGTTGTGCGAATATATTGTGGTGTAAAGTGTAGGAGTTACAGTAAGCTAATTATCATCCATTTCGAATGCATATCCCATTTTCGCACAGCAAGGTTATGAAAATCCACGAGAAGCGACTGGACGTATTGTATATGCCAATTGCCATTTAGCTAATAAGCCTGTGGATATTGAGGTTCCACAAACGGTGCTTACAGATACTGTATTTGAAGCAGTTGTTCGAATTCCTTATGATATGCAATTAAAACAAGTTCTTGCTAACGGCAAAAAAGGGGGTTTGAATGTGGGGGCTGTTCTTATTTTACCTGAGGGATTTGAATTTGCCCCACCCGATCGTATTTATCCAGAGATGAAAGAAAAGATAGGCAATCTTTCTTTTCAGAGCTACAAGGCCAATTTTTTTGAGAGCCCAAAGGTATTAAAGTAAATGTTTGTTTAGTCATATTGTTTAAACCCGAGATTTATTTTGTCAAAGATATTTTAATAATGATTATTTTACAGAATATATTTTTACAATCTATGCATAATATCTTTACATTTAGGGCCCAACTTATAATTAGTGTAGTGAAGAGTGATATTTATATCACTCTAAACCCCTTATTTATCCCTATATTTAACCTTTCTTTTCTATTTTACCCCTTTTATATGTTTGTTTTGCTTGAATTGCACCTTTTTGTTTTACTAGTTCTTTTTAGATTTGTGTCTTTGTTTTACTTTTCGAGTTACTTTTTACATTTTTTTCTTGGTTCTTTGTAGGTCCAATTAAAATATACTTTTGATTTCACCTATAAAAGCCAAAGGAATGCACAAATGAGGAGTAAACCATGAATAATGAAGGGACGAAGGCAAATGGGAGTTGAAGAAGCAAAGTTCACAACATGGTCCACTTCGAACGACCATATCTTACAGACCACAAATCATATTGCATTGATTCAAATTGGAGATTAAAATTTGGCTCATTATCTTTCCAACGATAGGTCACATGCTTGATTTGGATTAAAAACGAGAAAGTTATGGCCGTTTGAAGTTGAGCTATTTGCCCAGTTTTCTTAGGAGCGCCCGCTCCCTGGTCGCTCCCTGGTCGCTCCAACTTTCTGCCAATATCAGTTTCCTTAGGCGGCCCGCTCCTTTCAAATTTTCCGGACAGCTCTGTTATTTTCGCGACTCATTAATGATGTAAGAGTTGTACATATAAATAGGACTCATCCCTAATTTATGAGGGCAGACCCTAGTTGAGGGGGGATTAGGCTCCATTAGTCTTAGATTAGGATTTTAAGTGAGAGAAAGTCTCAAAACCTAGAGAGAAAAAGTGAGAACATCAATGAAAATGGAGTATTTTGGATAATCATCTAGTGACAAGAAGATTTGAAGTTTTCTTTTCATCTATCAATGAGAATTTCTTACTCTCTTTCCTCTTTTGTTTTTTATTTTAATTGTTTTCATTAGATTAATTGTTCATGCTTAGTTTAATTGTATGTGGTTTATTTTGTTTAGTTTATTGTTAGATTAATGAATATTATCATGTTATTAGTGCTTAATTTCTCTAAAGTCCTCATTTTTGTATTTATGGAGTAGTTTGTTGGTTAGGGTTTGGGTGAAAACCCAACAATGATTGATTTGGGTGTTGGAATATGAAATTAGGGGGTTTGATTGGGCTTATTAATTGATTAATAGCATGATTACTATTTGCTTGCATTCTAGTTGGCTACTTGGATGTTTGTTTTATTGATACCTTAATCAAGTTGAGAGAGGAGATTAAGGTTGACATTTATGCTATTATCTTGCTTAATTAAGGTTTGTTTTCTTTGGCATAAAACAACTGAATTGAACTGAATTGAATTGAACTGAACTGAACTGAACTGAATTAAATTCTAATGATAATAATTTAGGAACTGAACTGAATTAAACTGAACTGAACTGAACTGAACTGAACTGAACTGAAAATAAGCTGGAGAGAACAGGCCCTTACTCATGAGAGTGAGATTTGAGTGAGGGTTTTGTGGATTGACATTGTGATTATTCCTTGGTTGCATGTTTGAGACCATGAGAGTGGCTTAATTATGTAATCTAGGTAATTTTATGCACCCTTGAGAGAGGGCTTAGAGCTAGTTAAGAGTCAATAACCTCAATTAGTTGCTTGGTTTTCTTTCCTCCATGTTTCACCATTCTAATTGCCTAAATCATGATTGGTTGGTGTTAGATCCCTTTCCCTAATCCTATTTGATCTTTGGTAGTTAGTTTAGTTTAATAGACTTTAGCTGGTAATTGACACCTCCCGACTATTTTTCGGCCTAGCTTATTGTTTGGTTAACACATGTTGATGTTCCTTAGTCCTTGTGGAAGAATGACCCTTGCTTGCCACTTTACCTAGGTTAGTGGACTAGTTAGGTAGTTTGACCTTAGGTGTTTTGTCCAACGACCAAAATATCCGACGTCACGTAGAGGCCCTAATATTTTCACAACGGCCTGGGTTATTTAGGTACTAGCTTTTTATGCACGCGATGCGTGCGATGATATTTTTGGGCATAACAGTTTTTTTGAAGCCTTGCTTTAGTTGAAATTGGTTTTGTAATTTAGAAAGGGAGGGGGGTAAAACAGTCTCTTCAAATGGGGACACCATAGCTCCCCCTTCCCTTATATAATAGAGATATATAGTGCCATATTATTCTTTATATTAGTTTTGATTTTATATGTTTATACAACACATAATATAAAGAATGATACAATAGTGATGAAACAATTTATAATCACTTATTTTGAAATCTATTTTTTAAATGTTTATTATATTATAGATCAATCGAACATAACAATATCATACAAAAAAAAAAGGCAATGAAATAAGGGCATAAATTTTTTTTTTTGACAGGAAGGGCATTAATTTTTGATGCATAAGAAAACGCTTCAAACTCAAATATAAGTACAAAAGAATATATTTTTTTTCACTTTTTCGACTTCTGTTCTAGATATAATAGACCCTTTAAGATGCATATAAACTTGTAGATGTATGCAACATCATGAATATGATTCATGCAGATGAAGGGTGAGGCAAGGCAACACATGGGATTATTCATTTTGATGCGAAAGTCTGCGAACACCAATACCAGTTTTGATTTATGCAATTCCAACCAAGTCATTAATATTCAGCTTCGAAAGAGATTCCAAGTCATTAATCAGAGAATTGAAGCATATTGGTACAATCTCGCATATGAAAGCTACAAAATCGAGAAATGCTTCGTGAAAAATGAAAATCATAAATCTTCAACACCAGCGAACCCAAATCTTCCTCCTCATGTTCTGACCCCAACTCCGTCTTCCTCTTTGATTTCCTCTCTAACCATGGACTGTGACCTCATCGATCAACTCTGCCGCCGATGGCGTAATCTTCCATGGGCGACTCCTTTAATACCTCCTCTGCCTCGGCGCTCTATTCCTCCGTGGCAGCTCGGGTGACTCACTCGCTCTCAAATCACTGAGACTACTACTTGGTTCCATAATCTGCATGGTCGGCTCATTCCTTTTGCTTCCGGTTTGATTTTTCTCCGACCTTTGAGTGTTCACCATTTTTTATCATAATTTTCTCTCTTTGAGGTTTCTCAATTTGATGAGATATTGTTCTGAAATTGTGGATATGTGATATTTGATTGGTTTAACATACGGTTTGTGAATACTTATAGTTATAGAGTTGGTATTAGTCCTTGCTTTGCCTAAATTATAGCAATCATGAAACAATCAATTGCTTAATTAGTGAAGATTTGATTGAGTTCGATTGCTTACTATTTTTAAAGGAGGGAAGGAAGGAAGTAATGTGGTCATGAAGGAAGAAGAATTTGGCAAAATTTTGGAGAATCATGATTTGCAAAAATTAGGAACGGGATTTACGGAAATAATCACGGAAAATCACAATGTGAGAGTGTTAGACAATTTGATTATTACAATTTGGGCGTGATTTGAGGCAATGAAGGCAAAGCAAATCTCTCCATAAAAAGGTGATGATGATGATATGATGATTGGTTTTTGTAATTTAGAAAGGGAAGGGGGTATAATAGTCTCTTCAAATGAGGACACCATAGCTCCCCTCTTCCCTTATATAATAGAGATGATTATTACAATTTGGGCGTGATTTGAGGCAATGAAGGCAAAGCAAATCTCTCCATAAAAAGGTGATGATGATGATATGATGATTGGTTTTTGTAATTTAGAAAGGGAAGGGCGTATAATAGTCTCTTCAAATGAGGACACCATAGCTCCCCTCTTCCCTTATATAATAGAGATATGTAAGAATTTGCCATTTAACTCCCCCAACATTGGCATCTCGAAATGAAATAACAAAAGTTATTTATGTACTTTTTTTTTACATCAATCAAAAAAAGTACACCTCAAGAAAAGATTCCAAAAAACTTTTGTTCATTGCTAAATTCTGATATTCTTACGTTTTGAGGACTGTATTTTACCATCCCTTAGATTCTGGGACGAGACACTTCAATGGGACATTGACATGGTTCACATATTCACTTCATGGTATTAGCTAATTTGGGGTGTAAAAGACAAACAAGCAGATGAACATTTCTTTTTTGTTAAACAAAACATTTTTATTGGTTCGTTTTCCTTGTTTTGGAGATCATGTGATTCTTGTAGAGTTATAGTGTACTACTATAAGGTAGATTAGCTTCTTCTTTTTTTTCAAAATAAAAGGTAAATTAGCTATTTAGCTTGTCGGATGTTTGTGATTATATTATTTGAAAAGAAGGTTCATGGATTATTGACCAAACAATTTATTTTCATTACCTTGTTGTAGGCACGACCTGACACGATCCATTAGATTTAGAGATAGATCGAGGTCTACATGCACGGTTTTTTTTGGCATACGATATGCTTGACCTGATCGAAGTGGCCGGAGGCCAATTGACCAAGCCCGTCACCACCTCTACTCAGGCGGGCTGCAACCAAGATTCAACTCCTTTCATCGACTGTTAGAAACTTGGTATATAACAAATTAGGTTCATAGAACATTATTATTAGTCCATTCCACAGTATAACTATATAATGGTCCGTATTGCTACATGGCATTCTGTGGAATTTGAATTATGAGGCCGAAACTCCTACGGCAGTGTCCCATGTTTTGTTGAAATTGCTTTGCTTAAATTTATCTTATATGTGGCTTCCCACTTGTTTTGTCCTTGAAAGATCAATTATGAGGCCGAAACTCCTACGGCAGTGTCCCAGGTTGATAGAACATTATCATTTTCACGAGATATGAGACCAGATGTATTACCATTATTCCATTAACCTTACGGAGCTGTTTTCTCTCAATCAACAAGAAATACAACATTTTTCATTTTAGTAAGTTTCGTATTACTTGCAATATTGACATCTTTGGCAATATATTATCTGTTTCTATCTCCTAGTATTTGGGGGTCTTTTTTTATCTCTCTCCTCTAGTAAAATCTTTTGACATACTTTAGTATTACAAGTAAAAAGAACAGAGGAAGTATGGATAAATGTAAGATTTGTATAAATTTAAGCAAACACTGACTTCACAAGCGTGGTTTTTGCAATACAACAATATTTTATCAAAGTTATAAAAAATTATAAATGTAAAAATAAGTCAAATTGTTATAGTGGGAAACTTGTAGCTCCTGTGAGTTTTCTAGTTGTTTTCGTCCTTTATATCTTTTAATTTATAGATTGATGCAATCTTCCTTTGGATGGTAGTTGCTGTCTTCACTTCATTTCTCAGTACCTCATTAATTGATCATCATCTTCAGTCCTTTGATGGTTTGATACTTTAGTTGGTAGCTTTATATATTTCGTGGCTAGGATTAAACTTTGAAATTATATCTATGAATGTCAAGTGTCCAACGGTCCATCTTTTATGTAATGCGCAGCACGCTTAAATAATGGTATCACGCCTCATATATACGCATAATATATAAACATGTTTATTCTTGTCGGTGATTATGTGTATTAATGATAGCCTTGTTGCGACTTAAGTAATTCTTATCACTAACCCCATATATGCAACTATGTATGGACCTAAGCTTAGGGTTTAGGCATAGTTTTAAGTGTTAACAAGAGTGGTCACAAAAGTAAAGCCATCTCTGTCAAAGGCACTCTCAATCAACTTGGATTGGGTGTGTCACATATGGGTCATTTCCCTTTACTGCTTTTTGGGATAGCCTTAGCCCAATCAGCCCTGTCCCTAACTAGTGGATTTGCATTCTATCACTCTTTGGATCAACTATGTTAATGATATTGTCCCTAAAAAGGAAAATTCCGTAAAGTTCATTGATTAGTAAACCTTTATCTTCCAATAATGAATTTAGTATATCATTAATATTTATATGTGGACCTGTGGACCCTGTGGTGGTGGTTTCTCTAGGTCTAACATCTAGCTTCCTTTATCAAACAGAATTAATCACAGTATCTCACAGAGAGATCCTCAAATAAATGAATGAAAAAGGAGCTGAAATAGGGTCAGAAGAAAGATAAAATTATGACTTGATGATTATTTTATCTCAATCTTACTAGGGGTCGTTTGTTTCAAGGTATGGAATGGAAAGGGAATGGAAACAAATAGAAGAGAGGAATAGTAACAAAAATGGTTAGTTTTATTAGGTGTTTGGTTCAAGCCATGGAATGGAAATGGAATGGTAACCATTACCACCAAATAATGTATTTTGTTACTTGAGGGGGAGGGAATGGTAACAATGTGGGGGAGTCTATTACCACCAAGTAATGGTAATGGATTGATGGGGGTTTGAACCAAACAAAAAGAAAGGGAATCGGTAATTGGTTCCGTTTCTTGGAGCTCAATAATCACGAACCAAACGTGCTCTAAGAGCATGATAACCGTAAATCTTTAATTTCTTTGTTTTTCCAACATATTAATTGAGATTAATAGTTGTCAATACCGTTACAACTCACAACTAAAGATTAAATTATGTCAGATTATATTTTAAATTTCATTTCAATACAAGATATATTATGATCCAAAAAGATTGAGTACATAATAGATTGAAGTTATATTGGATATATCTCTGATTTCGTCACTCGCAGCATTTAATTTGGTTCTAACGGAAAGAGAAATAAGATGTAATAAAGTTGCTATATGAAGGTATTGTTTTTGTAATTGAAAAAAAAAAAGTTATCTCAAATTTTACATGTATAAAGTTGAGCTACTATTGTCATCTCAACTATCCACTCTATCGAATCTGACATTAAATAAGACAAAGATGTACATTCAAAAGCCTACATTATTACGACAACTTGGACAATTGAAGGCAAGATGAACTTAGAGGTGGGCATGGGCTGGGCCAGCACGCGGGCCGGCCCGGCCCGGCACGAGCCCGCTCAAAGCCCGGTCCGTTGTCCGCTACGTGGGCCGTGGGCCTGTCACGGTCAAGAAATTTTATTTCAGGCCCGCGGGCCGAACGCTCGTTTCTTTTATTTTTTAGCCTAAAACTGTCAAAAATACAAAAAAACAACATAAAACACGGCCCAGGCCCGCATGAGGCACGAGCCCGGCCCGTGGACAAATTCTGGAAATTTCAAGCCCGGCCCGGCCCACCATTTCCCCAAGCTCGTGGGTCGAGCCCGTGAACAGGCCCGGCCCATGCCCAGGTCTAGATGAACTATACTCGCTTCGTATCCTTTTCAATGTACACAGTTTCCTTTTTAATTTGTTTCTTTTTTATGCACGTACAATTGTTTTTTCTATTTTTGGTAATATGTTCATCTATGTTCTATACTTTTCCACTAATGCAATCCACTATTTAATACTCCATCCGTTCCAAAATATAGTTCTTGTTTCTATTTTGGGAGTCAAATTTTACAAACTTTGACCAAAAATTCTTATTAATGTATAGAAAAAAAACATATTCATGTTGGGTCTTGTTAGATTCGTCTCAATGTGTACATTCATAATATCAACTTTTTATATTTTTTACTAATACGAAATAGAAGATATCGTAGGTCAAAGGTACGTCTTGGAGACTGTGCAAAAAGAAACATGAACTATATTTTGGGACGGAGGGAGTATAATAACCCACTTTAAAAGTTCTCTCTCCACATTTTCAGTTGATCTTTCCATCTTTTAAGTTTTACTTTCTCACTTTTAAACTCCCTCTTTGGTTCTCCCCCAAAGTAAAGTAAGTTAAAAAGAAATCGATAGAGTAATAATTACCACTTCTTAGCTAAGAATTAACAAATCAATTTAAATTTGTAAGCAATTTAATAAGAAAATTTCATGTCAAATTCAATGACAATGTAAATCTAATTCTAGATATAAGGTTTTTTCTTTTGTATTATTTTCATTGACAATCATTGCGAAACTTAGTTGTGAGTTGTGACACTTGAACGAAAGTTGAAAACCTTTGCTCTATTGGCACTTGCTTTCATCTCAAAGGGGCGGAGACCCGAGTTCGATTCTAAGGGGATAGTTTAGAATAATGGGCTAGGACGTAGGAGTGTGGGAACCAAATATGGTTGGGCCTGTACCTAATATAGTTGGCCTTATTCAAACCCCCATGTAGGTGTGGGGGAAAGAAAGTGTTAGTAAAAACGGAAAGGCACACATGTGAATAAGTTAATAGGGTTGGACTTAGGAGTTCGATTCTAAAGGGGATAGTTCGGTTCTAAAGGGGATAGTTTAGAGGATTTCCCTTTACCATCCCCCCACTCTCAAAATATCTGCCCGCAAACCCAAGTCGAGTGAAACCTCTCGAGTTAACCTGCGAGAGGTTTCTTCGACTGACGCCCTTCATCTTCTGTGGGACCACGATTTCGGGCCAAAAAAATTATGAGACAGTACAAAACCTCTCATCTAAACATGTCACATGGCAAATTAGCAACATGTATATGGGCTGGATTGAACGGTACCCCTTTGAATCCTGAATTTGGTGATACCTCCCAAACCTTACTATGATGAACCCATTTCTACATGCATACTTGGCCCACATTCACTATTAAATTAAACTTCTAAGCCCAAGAAAATTTTGAGGTTCTCTCTTTTCCCTATTGGACAAAGAGATCTAGGAAAATTGTAGGAAGCAAAGATAAGGCCTATTATTATGTTATCCAAAACAAAGGGAGCACAAACCACCTGCTATCCACAAGATCAAGTCTCATTATCAGCAATGCCACGTCACACTGCAATTATCTGACAGGTAATCACATCTGACCTATCAAATGAAGGTAAATAGATTCTTCTCTCAAAATTCCCACCAATCAAATGACAGTTAGGATTCCCACGTGTCACCCTCATATCCACCAAATTAAGCATTTAGTGCAACCTTACAACATGCACATTCACTTCACATACACTTGCAAGTTGCAAAACAAAAAAAAAACTCAACCTTAATTTTATTTATCTTATCCACCGGAGTACAAAAAAGGGGCGGCGGTTATGGCTTCGGTGGCGGCATCGACGGCGGCGGCGTGCCTAGGAAAGTCAGAATTGTTGGGAAACCCACTCAACTTAAGAAATGCCACTTCTACTCCTAGTAGTACCACCTCAAGTGTTGGTCCTTGTAAGATAGTAGCCCTTTTTGGTAAGAAGAAGCCGGCTGCTCCTGCTAAGGCTAAGCCCGCTGCCGTATCGGCCACCGACGATGAGCTCGCTAAATGGTATGGTCCTGACCGTAGGATCTTCTTGCCTGATGGTCTTTTGGACCGCTCTGATATCCCTGAGTACCTCAATGGAGAAGTTCCTGGAGAGTAAGACTGTCTCACTTTTTCCCTCTTATACAACTCTTTTCTTACTTTATGTTTTATGTACCTACCTAAGCTGCTTTTATGTCTTAGATTTTATTTTTTAATATATCCGTCTCGTTTAAGAAATCAACTCCTCGCAATTTTTAATGATATATAGTTAAAGATATTGTTGTTTGATGAAGTATATGGATTGAGAACGGGGAAAAATTGTTGCTATGAACATAATGAGACATATAGAGGGAGTATATCAAGATGAATTTAGGGGAATGATTAATTTTTATCAGCATAATATGTCCTTATTTTTAAAGTCGTGATTTAACTTTACAAGTTCTAGATTAAATTTCAATGCCACATTTGTTGTAGAAAAATACAGGGATCGATGGATATTGTGTCCTCCTAGGTTGAATTTTACTATTTGTATGAAGAATGATTAGGTTTTATCGTGCAAGAAGTTCCTAAATTTGTATTTTACATGATTTATATGAATTGTTAAAATGAAAATCTATTCAGAGACGGAATTTGTGAGCAACGATGCATCATTATGCAAAAGCTATACTGATGTGAATCAATATAATGTTTGATTCCTTGACATTTTTCGCCCTATCCTGGACAAACACCTTTGCATTGGTTTTTTTTTTAACTATTCTTTACATAAAAGTGTAGAGAATTATATTCTCTATCATTAACTTTTAAAGATATAGTTCCTCCATATTTCAATTATACATCTATATTCTATGTTTTACATTTTTTCAAAGAAACAATTTTGAGCATTAATATCTTTAATTATGTATACCTATTTAAAAATATATACATTGAGATGAATTTTAGTAAGATTTAACATGACTATATAAATAATATAAGGTGGTCAGATTAAAGTACGTGAATAGTTTCAAAAGTCAAAATGATGGAGCTAAAAACCTGAAAGAAATAGCTATTTAACGTATTGCCGTTTTCTAACTTTAGTTGTTTTTTGTTTAACTAATTGACGTTGTGACCACGAACCTTCTTATACTGAAATTTGCCTAACATAGACATGTGGTTGTTTTATTGCAGCTATGGTTACGACCCTTTTGGTCTCGGCAAGAAACCAGAGGACTTTGCCAAGTAATTAAGCAACATTTCTTTTTTTAATAATCTCCATTAGAAACGTGAATTATTGAGTAGCATATAAATTATCAGGTACTAATGTAATAATGTTGATTAATTTTCAGATACCAAGCATATGAATTGATCCACGCCCGTTGGGCCATGCTTGGAGCAGCTGGTTTCATTATCCCAGAAGCCTTCAACAAATTTGGCGCTAACTGCGGTCCTGAAGCTGTTTGGTTTAAGGTTTCTCTCTTAAACTTGATTATATTGATTAAAGTCCCTAATCTATCTTCCAATCGGTTTTTTGTACATTATTGGGTGTATTATATAAAGTTAATCACGTAAAGTACTCAACCTAGTAAAGGTTAATAAGTCAAGAATCAAGATAACTTCTGATAAGTGTAAATCAGGCGATGAGAACGCACCCGTAAATTCAGAATAAGTTATGGTCCTTATGTTGGTATACTAGCTCCATTATGACATTGATCACTAAATTGATGTAACTAAATTGTGGTACAGACTGGTGCCCTGCTGCTAGATGGGAACACCTTGAACTACTTTGGAAAGAACATTCCCATCAACCTTGTTGTTGCTGTTGTTGCTGAGGTTGTTCTTCTCGGTGGTGCTGAGTACTACAGAATCACCAATGGTTTGGTAAGTCTTCCTCTCTTCCACTTCTCTTCATGCCATGGAGTATACGTAATACCAATGAATTCTCTTCTAGGGTGACATGTAATTGTTGTGGAGATAGTAGTTGTTACACATTGTGAATGAGACTTGAACCCGTGACCTTTATGTCACGCTGTCTCTGATATCATGGCTAAAGGACCAAGTCAACCAAAAGTTTAAACTGATGGTTAGAGTCTTAGGAATAGTTTTATACTCTATCATGTCGTGTCTCTATTTTAGTTATCGATTCAATAATGATGATGATTTAGTTGATTCTAACATGAGTATTCACTATTCAGTTGTAACCTGTTTATTAATCTGAATTGCATACTATAGGAGGACAACTTAGATTATTCACTCAAAAAGTTTAGATTATTCACTACAAAAAGGTTACTAATATTAACTGCTGAGTAATAATTATGTATGTACTATGGTTGGCAGGACTTGGAGGACAAACTTCACCCAGGAGGTCCATTTGACCCATTGGGCTTAGCCAATGACCCAGACAAGGCAGCCTTGTTGAAGGTGAAGGAGATTAAGAATGGTAGACTTGCAATGTTTTCAATGTTGGGCTTCTTCATTCAAGCATACGTGACAGGCCAAGGCCCAGTTGAGAACTTGGCTGCTCATCTTAGCGACCCCTTCGGAAACAACTTGCTCACTGTGATTTCTGGATCTGCTGAAAGAATTCCCACCTTGTAATTTTCTCCTATGAATAAGCAGCTCATTAGTGGCCTTTAATTTGTACATCTTGGTCCAAGAACAAAAACTTACATTTTGCAAGGGTCACCGTGTTAATGTTAATCTATCTAAGACTATGATTTTCCAGATGAGACCCAATTGTGTTTTCTCTTATATCGACCGCTGATATGATTACTCTTCATTATCCTTTAACCCCTAGTCTTAAGTTCATCTTTTATTTGACAACACGTAAATTATAAATTATATAATCAGATGTATCGTGAATGTCATCTAGCTTAGTTAGTAAAGTCTTGTTGGGATGGTACTCGAGACTTGGAATCAAATCTCATCTACATCACTGTACTTAATCGCTCATTTACATCAATAAAAATATAATCAAATGTACCAACATGAATTTTGTTGGAGATTTTTAATTTACCGATTATTTATTTGAAACTTCAAATATAAAATAATAGTCATATATTAAAATAAGCATCCAAATACGTAATAGAATAGGACTATTGTGAAACGGTCTAGAATGAGACAACCAATTATAAATTTTCATTGTTGCTGATCACATAATTGGAAAAATGAGGGGGATGTTGTAAGTAAAGGGACGCCGAAAATTATGAATCGCTTTTTCTCATTACTCGTTACTCATTCTAACTATTTCAAGGATATGGCACTATGTAATGGTTTTGGAAACAAATTGTCATTCTTGGTCGATGAGAAGATTCTATTATATGTTCATA
Source organism: Beta corolliflora (assembly GCA_947648045.1). Lineage (NCBI taxonomy): Eukaryota > Viridiplantae > Streptophyta > Magnoliopsida > Caryophyllales > Amaranthaceae > Beta > Beta corolliflora. The sequence goes on along the minus strand of CANSZD010002531.1, from coordinate 188,085 downwards.
CCCGAGTAAAGCAATTGAGGAAGAAGGGGTTTACTTATAGACTGACCTACCTGCAAGACTAAACTCATTGATTACCCAAAGATATTCATAATTTTGGTCATCAAATACTATAATAGTTCTTCTCTCATCTACAACAATAACTTTTGGTTGCTTAACAAATTTTTATTATTGTTAGGTGCTCTCTCCTACTTTTTACCTCGCCTCATCGACTCAAGTATTTTTAATATCTTTAGATAGACAATGATTTATAGCTAATTACGAATCAATAACTAGATAAATCGTAACAGATCAGACGATAACCAATAACACTAAGTATATACTAAGAATTAAGTTGAAACAACTAGTAGTATGAATATGTTAATAAAAAAGCATCACCGACACTCTTACTTTAAAAAGTTGAGGCCCCACAATCCACTAACTATAATAAAAAAGTACCTCACTACCAACTATCAATAATAAAATGAAGAAGTCATATAAAACTCTAAGTCAGTCAAACTATATCGATTAATATAAAACGGGAGGAGTACCATCTCTGCTGCCTTAATAGATGTGGCGCTCTGCTCAGAACTCTTGAGAAATGGGTGTCCTAACTCCTAAATACTATTATCTCCGTTTTCTCAATAAATGCAACATAGAGAAATGACACACGGACCAAGACACCTAGAGAGAGAAAGTTGAGGACCACAATCAAAAGAATAAACAACTTAATTAAATGAAACACTTAGACTAATTACCCACCAATTTCATACACCCAACACCACAATTCACCACCATCGCCGCCATCTACCATCTACCATCCATCATAGCTCACCGCCATCTACCATCTGCCATCCATCATAGCTCACCGCCACCAACACCACTACCACCACAACTCGGATGTTTTAACAAAACCAAGTTCCATAGCAGAGATAGTGGGGGTGGGCGGTGGTTTAGATCGGAGAACATTGGTGATGGGTGGGGCATGGTGATTATAGGGTAAGGAGGAGAGGGAAGGGGGTACGGTGCTTTCACTTTTTTGGGAAGGAGGTTGTTAAAAGAGGGGTGGTGGTTGAGGAGAGGGTGGGGATGGGTGGTGCTAGTTGGTGGTGGGCATGGTGGTGGTTGAGGAGAGAGGGAGGTTGTTGGGGTGGATGGGTGGAGGAAATAGAGAGAAACTAGGCTAATTAGATCTATGTTAATCTATGTTAGCTTGGTATGTGAACCGTTAATTAGGTTAGTGTGTAAAGTTAATAATAGCAATTACAAAAAAAATTATTTTGAATTTGGTTGCACTTATTGTGACGTTTTCAAATAATAAATATCTTATTGAAAAATAGAATAAGTACTATAGAATTTCACATATTTCCTATGTCACTGTCACTATATGATTTCTTGGGCTTTAACAAGTTGATGAAGATTGACTTTTGTTATGAAGTGCAAGTATATTTTGACTTTTTAAGTTGTTTAAGCCGACTTGTTTCAAAAAGTGTTTGGCAAAATTAATTAATTTTTAATATTTATTTTTAGCAAAAAATTATTAACAAAACTTTGATATTACTTTTCACAATAAAATTTAAAAAGCCCAAATCAAAATAAAAATCATTTACCAAACATGGCCTATATGATTTATTGGCAACAAGTTGAGAAGATTCTTTTGCGAAGTGAAGTGCAAGATATTTTTGGTAGTAGCACATTAGGTCAGAGACTTTGTCGTATAGAATGATGAATAAAAGTCAAAATACTGAGTTTGAGGAAAAACGAATAAAAAATGGTGATGTACCATGACTGTACTCTGTATCGATTGAGTACGTGTTGGTCTCTCCTCGCGCAAATACGCTGTAATCCCGCGACGTTCCTTTTACAGACACCAATTCACCCAAATGTCACTAAACGTCAATTGAGAATCAGACAAACGCCGCAACATGCCAACATGGCTCATTTTTCCTTTGTTATTTTATTTTGCAAACAATTTCTGGTCATCACTTTTATTATTTTCAAATTAATGATACAACTCTTTCTGTTTTTTGACGGGATAATTATTCAAGTCTTAATTAATCACAATAAGCCTTTTTATATTGGTTCCTTGTGAAAGTTGATCACAATCTCCTAAAGCAATTGTTGGAACTTGGAAGTTAGGAAATGTATGAATGGGAAAATATTTTCTTAGAATTTTCTTTTTAACTAGTTTAAGTGTCGTGATTTTGATTATTAATTTATAAATGGATCAAAAGAAATAAAGAGGTTGCTCTTAATACACCTTTTGTAGCTCAAAAATGCAGGAAAATGAAGTCTCCGAGATCTTTTTCCAGTTTTATTTGTTTCCTTGGTTTCAGTTGTGTTTTTTTTAAGAGTTTTTAATCAGTATCTATTTTTCTTATATTTATATATTTAATCACATGTTATAGAGAAACTACCTGTATATAAAAATTTATACTTCTATTTTGATACATCAAAATGAATTAATATAAAGTATCTAAACTTATTTTGGCGGGCTTGACACATTGCTCATAGTTGCCCTGCAAAACGAGCCGGGGTTGCTAATTGGCCTCAATAATCCTCTTAAAAATTAATTTAAACTTACTACTCTATTCGTCCCATAAAGATCTGAACACTTGTTGGACGTGTATTTTAAGGAGATTGATAGCAGTGTTGTTATCAAAAATTATTTTATTAAAAACTAGATGTGATAGGATTTACCTTGGTATTTTTTAATTGAAAAGTAGATATGACAAGAGTTAGTTGACCATAGGGAATAAAAATGGAAAGTGTTCATATTATTCTAGAACAAAGGGGTATGTATTTTACAACAATCTTTTCTATACAAAATGTGTTACAAACAATTAGTTGAATACCTTCTCCTTTCTAAGAACAATATCAACACATAATAATTACAAAACTGTATCTGTTATCATATTCAGAAGATTCAAAAATAAGAAAGATATACATAGTTTGGCGAGCCAAGCAGTAAAAAATTTATATGTTGTTGGTATCTGCTAATTAATATGAGAGTACAAAAACAAGTATACCGAATAATTTTTTTTTATTTTTATAAAATATGTTGTTTAAGCCCAAAGTTCTTGCACCTCGAATACTCAAATTTAACGATCCTCCCCATAAACAGATATGAAAATTAATCATATGAATTTTGTAGGAAACTAAGAAGACTATGGGTGCATTCTCTTTACATTTTAAAAAACAAAGTCCAATCATGTGAAAACATAAATTGAATATAACTATATAAGGCTCATAAAATCTACTAAATAATAAAAAGTTAAGTTTAAATAAGTTCAGATGAGTATTATTTCAAGAAGAAGTTGAAATTATTCACATCAATTATATCCTATAAACAAAAAAAAACCTTAAAATCAAGTTCCCCTTAGCTAATTAGAATTATGATTAATTAATAAGAAAGTAAACCCCTCCCAATAAAAGAAAAATTTCTTTAAAAAAGTCATATCGTCAACTCCATTGTCCTATTCCTAAAAGAACTCTCACTCCAACCATCTTCCCCTCGTCTTCCTTTTCAACCTCTCTTTTCTCTCTCTCTCCTCTTTTCCCTCCTCTTCTCTTCTTTCTACCTTACTTTCCTCAACAAATTTCTCATAATTCCCAACAAAACCCTAATAATGTCCCTTAATCTCTCTCCATAATTCCCCCAAAAAAGCACCTCATTCAATCAATGGATCATCATCATCATCATCATCAATCAGAAAACAAATCAATCTCAATCTCAAAACCAAACCTCCACCGTTTGATCACATCAAGTAGTGGAGTAGGCCCTAAATCACCACCGTCGATTTGGTTCGAAATCCGTCTTTTTTACGTTCGTATTGCACCTTGCGCAATCGACGCTACACCAGATCACCTCACCCTTAAACACCATCGCGAAGAACTCGGAGTTTCACTCGAAATCAACGGCTCTCGTGTCCCCGCTTCTGAAACGGCGTCGTCTACTCTCCGAAGAGATCGCGTCGACAGAGATTCCTCCGAGGTTACCTACGTTAGCACCGACAACGTCAAGATCTCCGGCGGCGTAGAATTCGAGGTATACGAGAAGGAGAATTTGCTTCTCTGTGGGTCCCTTGGAAGGTTCGAGAATGATTGGAGTATGGATTTTTACGCCGGAGGTTCTTCGTCGGCGTTTTTTCAGCCGAAATTAGGGATTTCGTCGCCGTTGATTGAGGTTTATGTCGCCGGAAGATGGTCGGATACGCCGGTGATTTTGACGAAGATGATTAATGTTAGTCCGAGGAGGAAATCGCCTAGGTATAGCACTTTAGATGCGATTCCTGAGGTTTCTGATGAGATTGAGAAAGATCATAAGGTTGTTGTTGCTAATGGTTTGATTCACCGGAAATTGCAGGTATAAATATTTGTTAGTATTGTGTGGCGCTCTCGATGCTCTCGAAAATGTTTCATTTATATACTCCCTCCGTTCCTTATGATTGATGTTCGTACTTGGAATCTTGGCACTATTTAGAATTCTATAGATACTTGTAAAATTTTCCCAATAGATAAGAAAAAAACATAGTCATGTTGTGTCTTATTGAGTACTTCAATAAAAATTGCATTGGCAAATGTGCAAGTCAAGCTAAGGAGGGACTATATAGATTAGATTTCTGGTGATGTTATTGATTTTTTTTTTTACATAAGGTGAAGTTTTAATAGCTCTAGAAAAATGATGAATGTGTTTTTATATACTGGGAAGGATATGCATTGGTAATTTGGTATGTTAGATTTTGGCATCATAGGTTAAAAATTTAGATAAAGGTAAGTGCTTGCTGGAAGATATGTAGTTATTGCTATCAGAGACAGTAAGTTTTGGAATGGTATTAATCAATGAGTGATAATGTGTGATATCGACGGCCACTATGTCCACTTAATATAGAAGGTTGACATCTGGGGTGTAGTTGTTGTATGATGAGGAGAAGACCTTGTGTTTTGGTTGTGGGATTGAATTGAGCAAGAAATGTGTATGTGGATGTTGAGTGTTATCTTTTCTAGGGCCTAATCATTTGTGTTTTGCGAGAAGTTATTATTACAGATGATTGAGGTCCACCATGTTATCTATGGTCTCGACTAATTGTAAAGTGTACTGGTATATTGGACAAGGTTTAGGATGTCTGGGATATCTAGGGTGTCGCATTACATTTGAAGGGGATTGTAGATGACATGGTTTGCTTAGACCATGTTTGGCTCCTGAGTGACAAAAGAAAGAAGATGAGTTTTTGGATATTGAATTTTAGATTGTCATGTGGAAAATGTTTACCGACTCTATGAATATACTCTTAACGAGTATTAGTCTTCTGATCTCCAGATATTATCTTAATACATTTCCAATCGACATTGATTTTGTAGACTTGATTGCACATTTTGAAGTTTATGTGTTCGTGGACTTCAGAATAGGGAAATAGAGGGTTTACTGGCTCATGTTGGTTAGGGTGTAAGATTTCGTTCATATGGACGTCTCAGACCTCTCTCTATTGGGATTGTAACTTAAAGTCAACCGTTAGTAGCAGCAAACATGACTAATTGTTCCCCGTGAGCTAACAAAGCCAGTTCCTCTAAGCCCCAACTCTATCCCACTGTCCAGCAAGTGTATTGATTGAAAACCAATACCACCACTAACTCCTAATAGTGTGTTTCGATTGGGGATTTTGGAGGGAAAGGGAGGGATTTATTTTCGTTTGTTAGGATATAACATGGGGGAAAAGAAGCGTTTGAAAGAAGTTTACCTTACCTCCCGTCTTAATAAACCAAATTCTTCCATTGTTGGAAAGATTTGAAAGGAAAATGCAAGTCTAATCTTCTGTCTCCTTCTCTTGCCTACGTTTCTCTCGCATGATTGTTATTCAAACAAAGTGCAAGGGATTATAGTTTGTTCTATTTCCTCAAGTTGGGTTGGAGGTCTGGTGTGGGCTTCAATTTGTCTTGTGTTGATGTTTAATACTACCTCCATTCCAGATTTGAAAGGAAAATGCAAGCCCACTCTTACCTCCCCTCAAGTATATATTTGCATATTCTGAGACCCGAGTCCTTTGTTTGTTACCTTTACGAAAGTGTGTCTAATGTCTACCTCTTGTTTCTAAATTCTTAACATGAAATTTTTGGTTATTGCAGCTCACTGAGACTGAAGATGATTATGAAGGAGAAGGGAAATTGATGCACAATTGGTACCCAGAAGAGGTTTACGAGGGGGAGGATGGCCAATTGACTTGGTTCAATGCTGGAGTAAGGGTTGGTGTTGGTATCGGTCTTGGTATGTGCCTAGGACTTGGTATTGGTGTTGGACTACTTATGCGGTCATATCAAACCACCACCAGGAACCTTAGGAGGAGATTTTTCTAACTTTAGTCTTTACATGAGTGCTCCCTTGGTCTAAAAAAGGGCAAAATAAAGGGGGGAAGAACAACGAAATGTATGTATTGCAACCCTGCGAGATTTCGTGATGATGGATTAGAAGCCGTTAACACTAACGACCATGTTTTCTCCTCTTGGAGGCTAGAAACTGTACAAAAATGTTATCAGTATAGCTAATAATATCAAGCAATCAAGACAGCCTATGAAACATAGGTCTGATTGGTTTGAGTGAAATGTAGAGGTGGATCCCTTGTGATATTCGTGTGAAAATGTAAGAAAGCTGCATTGCACGTTAGTTTTAGATTTCCTTAGGGTGGTTTGCAGCATGTTGTCTGTATTCGGAACAATTAAGGTGGTGTGGCGTTTAGCGTTGTGTCAAGGAAGGTGGTGTAAAAATTGTGTATCTGGGTAAGATTTTTGCTGTCTGCATATATTTGTTCATTTTATGGAAAAGCAATTTTGGCATGTACGTTGAAGAGTGTATATTCTGTTTCACAGAACTAAATACTTGAGATCGGATTAAGTTGTTGATACCTCTGTTAGTTAAAATGATGAGTTAGTACTTAGTAAGATCATATTTCATAAGTATATTTAGCTTGAAATGAGTTTCATTTGACTCATTCTTGTATCATTATACATCTTCATTAACCAAGGCGTATCCTGGTCAAAAGTAGTAGATAACTTCTATGATTTGCGGTTAATAGCGTTGTGAGTTTCGCAGAAAATGAGAGGTTGGTACAGGTCAGAACACATTGTGCTGTATGGAAATCCGTGATGCTTTGCTCGTTTTGCGGTCCTTATCTGATGTTGATATAAAAATTTGTAGGAGTTGTTGGTGATGGTTATGACTTATGACTTGTGAAGTTGTTATTGTGGTTGGCAAGTATGGCCACCTTATTTGTGGGAGAAATGGTATTGGATGGTTTTGGGTAGTCTAAACTCTAAAGCCCTGTTATGTTATGTGTTACCTAAAAATAATAATTTAGTAAAAATCAGTTTAAGTTAGCTAAAAATGTCTATTATCGATAAGAGATTGTTTTAATTGGTGAATTCCATTTTTAAATTGTAAAAATTGGTCTAAATAGGTAAAATTCACTTATGACTTCTGACTTGTGGTTGGCGACTATGACTACTTATTTGTGGGAGAAATGGCATTGGATAGTTTTGGACCTTTGGAGTTTGGTGTATGGCTAATGCCCTGTTATCTAAAAATAACAATTTAGTAAAAATCAGTTTAAGTTAGCTAAAAATATCTAATATCGATAAGAAATTGTTCTAATTGGTGAATATCATTCTTAAATTATTAAAATTGGTTTTAATTGGTAAAAGTCACTTATTATGAGAAGGAAATTTTTTTGTCAAGAATCACATAGAGAAATCAACTTTTAATTAGTAATAAAAAAAACAATTATAGTAATGCAATTCAATTTAACATAGTTATGTTGCAATGAATGAAAATCCCGTTGTATTAAAAAAATAATTTTTTTGTTTAATGAAATCATGTGAAGAAACAACAAGATGGAAATAGTAGATTACTTATCAGCTTCTCGTGCTACATCACTCAACTGACATGCAAATACCATGACAACGTTTAACAAAAAAACCTACCTATACCTTCTGACGCACATTCCTTAGCATCTTCCAAATTCAAACGTTTATCTTCATCACTCGTACCTGAGCTATCCATATTTTCACACATAATTCCATCACCCATTTCTGCATTTTCCATGATAATATAAATTTATACTCTGGATTTTACCGTAATAAATACAAAGGAATCAAACAAACCATGCCTTTCGCAATTTTGAAGGAAGACAACTTTTAGCGGAATGATAAAGTTTTAAGAGAGGAGAGAGAAAGCTTTGAGAGAAGAGAGAGATAAACTTATTTGACAATGAATTAGTGAATCCTAGGTATATAAATCAGCAGAGGAGAGAGAAACAACAAAAATCAGAACATCACCAACAATATACGAGAGAAATTTTTAAGCAACAAGCAAGTGGCGCCTAAAAAGTTGCTGCCAGCTCTCCAAAGTGAAACGGCATCGTTGCCTTTTGTGAATATGGTGCACACTATACGGACGTGTACACCTACTAATTTGCAGTGAACGTGCCTTCCATTTCACACTTCGTTCTTATAATTTGAATCACCAGCAAAAAGAGACACAGGATTCCGACATCCAATTTGTAGTTACTTCAGTCGGATTCCTCCTTTTCATTTCCCCTTCTCTTTCTCTCTCTTCATCCCGCCTTCTTCCACAGTTCACCACATGACATCACTCTCATTCCTTCACTTTCAAATTCACATCAACAAAAAACCCCAATTTCACTAACCCAATTCAAAGTTCAAATCATTCAAAAAATGAACCTTTGAAAAAAAACTTCCCCCAAAAAAATGTCGATCACAACCACCACCAAAGGGGCCAAATCAACGGCCCATCACAAGCCCACACCACCAACCCCCTTAGTCGTAACCCTAAATTGCATCGAAGACAACTCTTTAGAAGAAGACTCTCTCGCCGGAGTCGCTATCATTGAACACGTCGGCTTAAGCCGTTTAGCCGAAGGAAAAATCGAGTCAGCCGCTGCTGTTCTCCTTCACTCACTCGCTTTCCTTCCACGAGCCGCTCAACGTCGGCTCCGACCATGGCAGCTCGTTCTTTGTCTCGGCTCATCCGACCGCGCCGTCGACTCTGCTTTAGCCGCCGATCTAGGTTTACGGCTTGTACATGTGGATGTTGCTAGGTCTGAAGAGATTGCTGACACTGTTATGGCTCTTGTTCTTGGTCTCCTGCGACGGACACATTTGTTGTCGCGACATTCTCTCTCCTCGTCTGGTTGGTTGGGGTCTGTGCAACCGCTTTGTCGGGGGATGAGGAGGTGTCGGGGGTTAGTTCTTGGGATTGTCGGAAGATCTGCTTCTGCTAGGTCTTTGGCTACTAGAAGTTTGTCGTTTAAGATGAATGTGCTTTATTTTGATGTTTCTCAGGTAATTGCTTCGAATTCTTTGTCCAATTTGAGATTTTAGATTGATTGGTATTGAGTTGATGAATGGTTGTTATAATTGATAACTCGTTTTCGAGAGCGAATTATTTGTGTGTGGATTGATGTCTGGCATTTTGGTTTGTTGGAATGTTGTTGGTGAAATGTATGTGATTGATGAATGATATTTTGCAGAAAGGATGGTTCTTGAGAGAAGTGGATTGTGTTCTTGAGAAATTGAGTTAATTGTCTGGCTTCTACGGATTGATTTGCTAGAATGTGTGAAACCTGAGGTTAATTGTCTGTAAATTGATACATGTTTGTTTGCGAAAGGCTTGTTCTTGAGGATAAACGATGATTTTGATTGTTTTAGTTTTGGTTTTAGATAATTTAGAGAGTGAATGATGCTTAGAGCTTTGTAAACCGCCCACGACTCCCCCAAAAGAAAATCCAACTTAAAGAGTTATATCAAGTGCCAAGAGGACAGCTAAACACACTTTTTTGGTAGAAACATAACTCTCTGGCTTGCATACTATTGCATGGGAATTATATTCTTGAAGAGTCAAGTATTAGTTGTGTTGTATCAAGTGCCGAATTTCGGGATCCAGGTTAAGTATAGGGTTCTACTTATCATTTTGACACGAGGGAGAACAACTAGTTTCTTATAGGGATTCCTTTTTATTTCACAATTTTTTTTTAGTTTGCCAATCTCAATTTACACCCCCCTCTCCAAGAAAAGGGTAAATTGAGTATAAGTATGAGGGTGCTGTGTATCAACATGTGAGAAGTATAGTATGTGCTTTCAAATTCGTTTTAATGTTTGACGGGTGTTGTCGTTGATAAGTTCTCCTGCTACATTCTTTTGCCAAATGACAATGAGTAATCATGGATGTATGTGCGGGAGTGCATCTGGTTTCTCGCTTAGTGATATTTTTTCTTCTGAACAACACCTGATATTTTATCTTTTTTGCCAGGGACAAGTAAGCAGGTCAATTATATTCCCACCTGCTGCCAGGAGAATGGAGACACTTAATGATTTACTGGCTGCAAGTGATGTGATCTCTCTCCACTGTGCTTTGACAGATGAGACAGTCCAAATTATCAATGCTGAATGTTTGCAGCATATCAAACCTGGTAATTCGAAAATTTGCATGCTATTAGTATATGTGTCCAATCAATTTTCTTTCACATTTCTTTCCTTTCAATTCGATACTTATCTATACTTCTTGCAGGTGCATATTTGGTGAACACTGGAAGCAGTCAGCTTTTGGATGATTGTGCTGTGAAGCAGCTATTAATTGATGGGACTATTGCCGGGTGTGCTCTAGATGGTGCTGAAGGGCCTCAATGGATGGAAGCATGGGTATGTTCACTCTTTCGGAAAAAAATAAAAATGTGCTTTCCTCTTTTTTATTTGGTCCTGATGATGTTTGAGTTTTGGGAGAGTGCATTTGTTTTTTGTTTGAAATGATCAGTTATGCTTTTCCTCTTATCTAGTTGGTTTGTGATGCTGTTTCAGGTAAGGGAGATGCCTAATGTGTTGGTACTTCCACGAAGTGCAGATTACAGTGAAGAAGTATGGATGGAGATAAGAGAAAAGGCAATTTCTATATTGCAAACTTACTTCCTCGATGGAGTTGTTCCAAGTAGCGCTGTCTCTGATGATGAGGGTGAGGAAAGTGAAATAACCTTTGAAAATGAGCAGTCTGATAAACAAGACAGAGAAAGGGTGTCACAAAGTCCAGTTCTTGAGTATCTGGAAGTGGATAACTCCATGATCCCAGAGAGTTCTTTAAGGAAATCGCCTATAGAATTAGACTCTCCTAGCCAGCATCAGGTTTCAGCTGTGTCGGCAAATAACTCTGGTCGATCTGAAACAAAGCATAGTAGATCCAGTAAAAAGGCTAGAAAAAGACATGCTCGCCAAAAGTCCCAACTGAAACCTGAGGATATCTTAGAGAAAGAGAGTACTTCACCACTGGAAGATGATACTGCTATGAGTGGTACCGAGCAGGTGCAGAGTTCTGGTTCTCGTGATGCTTCACCTGAAGACGCTAGAAGTAGAAAAACACCGATAGAATTGGTTCAAGCATCATCATCAGACATGTTACAGAAATCAGGCAAGCCCACTAATAGGAACTCTGGGGAGCTACTTAAAGATGGTTGTGTTATAACTTTACATGCGAGGGACCGCGATATGCTGCATGTCTCAAGACAAAGGGTAAAGGGGGGTGGTTGGTTCCTAGACACCCTGCATACTGCAACCTATAGAGATCCTGCAACTCAGTTCCTTGTTGTTTTTGGAAGCAAGGTCAGTTGAGATGTGCACTTTATTGTGTTGTATATTGTTTGTTTGGTTGATTCTGAAAAGATTCTAATTTTCCCCCTTTTTGTCTGATGTAATTATATGTTGCATTTTATAGGATACAATTGGATTACGATCTCTTGCAGCTGGTGGTAAATTGTTGCAGGTATCTTTTTGAGATATTTTGGTTCCGTCCTCAAGTGTTACATTTCTGAATGCGTAATTTTATTTATTAGCATTGCAGGAGTATTGTAAGAAGTTTAGTAATTGTCAGTAAAACGAACTTTTTGAAAATTTGTGAACATATTACTGTTTGTGAATTTATTCTTCTGTAATAGGTTCTTGGCACTAGATATGTCGCATTATAGTACTGATTTTGAAGTTGTAGTTCTTGCTATTTGCTAGGCTTACATGTTCCTTAGTGTTCTTTTTTCATTATTTTTTGTTTCTCTGGTTGGTCCCTCAACCTCTGATTTAATTGCTCAATATTTACCTATTTTCACTTTCAGATTTCATCAATCTAAAACAATCTATTTCAATGTTTTCTCCCTGGATTATCAGGATTTGGGCGTTTCATAATGAGTGTAGTCAGTATTATGATTAAGTTTCATTGCTCATGTTTGTAAGTTATAGCTCACGAAGTTCTTTTTAATTTTGCAGATAAACAGAAGGATGGAATTTGTATTTGCTAGCCACAGTTTTGATGTATGGGAGAGCTGGTCACTAGAAGGTCCCTTGGAGAAGTGTAGGTTGGTTAATTGTAGAAACACACAGGTAACATTTCTTACGTCATATAATGTCACATACTAGGTTTCACATAGTTTTATATGTATTTACTTTCCTATCAGATGTATTCTGACAAATTTTAGAACTCTATTGTCAGTTCTAAAACTTGTAGAGACAATGCTTTTCAAATTGCAAGGTTCGGTCACTAAATGCTACATGTCTGCGCTTCACTATTGGTTATCTTATGACAAAGTCAAGAATGTACTGAGTTTATGGTCATTTGCTCTGATAATAACCATAAGCTACAGTTGTAACTCTTACTCATGGTTTGGGTCAACACATCTTTCGAAAGTAACGACCATGCTGCACTGGTCTGACCATTTATTTGCTTGATCTTTTCAGCGATTATCTTATAATTAGAAGTTGGGGCAAAATTTTGTTCAAGGATTCCCTAAGACCCTAACTATAATAATAATCCTCCTAGTACTTTCTCTTTTTTTGAAGGTCCCTGATGGTATTTATTTTTATATTATCATTAACCCACTAGTGGAGTAAGAAGTTCATGTTAGTATGAGCAAAGATAGTTGCAGCTCATAGGTTTATTTTGCAAGTGATATGCCTTTTGTCTCAGTTAGCTGCTAGAGATGTGCCATGTAAATCAAGCTAAACGCTTTGTGCTGTGCTATTGAGAAGACTACATCCTGTGGATTTTCTTCTTGTACAATGTGATAAGTGTACAAAGAAGCTCTTTGTGCAGTATTTTGCTACCCCTCCTCTCCTATGCTACTCGGACTCGCCAAAGGTGTCAGACTTTGGTGCAGTGTCTTGAAATGGATACGTCTAATTTTCCTTAAGTTTATTTTTCTTTTTTTGACGGCTCGCACTCATGTCCAAGTCTGTCATGGGCACAATGTTGGTGCAGCAAAGGCCGGGGGGGGCGGTGAAGGATCCAAGTTTAAAGTTTAAGCAATACTTTAAACAGAACTAATGTATACTAGTGCATGACAAAGGAAGATTTGAAGTTTTTTAATTTAAATGCAAGGTATCTTCACCGCCTATCTCAGGAGGGGTAAGGGAGCGGATGTTAATCCGAGGTGAAGACCACGAAATATGAGGGTATGCCACTGGGCTACACCTCATGGCTAGGAAGATTTGAAGATTTTGGCACAGTGTGACCCGTGTTATAGAAATATCTTGTATACTTTAGAAGGTCCAATCCATTAGATTGTTACTTTTAGTTTAAAATTTAACCGGTTTCATTTTCATTCTTTTGTTTTGCAGGCTGTTCTGGACGTACGAATTGAAGTTCTGGCCTCCTTAGGAGAAGATGGAGTTTTACGTTGGCTTTATTAGGTTGCAGAGTTTGAGGACTGTTGGTTGGTCCTACATCTCATATCTTAGGTTGCTTACAGTTTATCATGGCTTGTATATCTTTCAGTATGATTTACCCCATCAGCATTTACTGTGGTGTTGTTAAGTTAGTATTTGTTTCATTGTTTGTGTCTTGGAGAATCATTTGAGTTTATGCTGAGCATTCACCTTCACTCTATTTGGCGACGAAATTGCCAAGATTGAGAGTTGATCTAATTTTTGATTTTGGAAAAGACCAGAAATGTAACTTCCATATTCTTATCATGTTTATGCAGAGAGCTGTAGTTTATCAGTCAATTTGTGAGAGGCGCTGAGATAATGTAAGATGATGTTTAATTGCATAAGTTAATGGTCATATTTTATGTGTCCTTGGCTGAAATATAGACTATCTGTGTAAAGAGTCGCAATTGAATATAAGAGCACACTTTTTAATTTACACAGTATATCTTTTATGCTTGAGAACACAAAATTTTGTTAACAGAATAACGTTTATAATTATCAATATATAGAAGTCATAACTCATAAGACGTTAATATTTTGGATATGCATATTCAAACAATTCTAATAGAATTTCACTTAACTGCGATATGATCTACCAGTAATGATCAAAGTGAAAACAATGTAATATTTGCAAAAAATATTCCATGACTTGCTAACACTGTCAAAGTCTTATTTTAATGCTTTACAATGATAACAAATCTTAAGTCATCACTTTATTCAATTCATACATTTGAGCCGCTATACAATTTTTTGAACTTTGACTCGTGTAAATCAAACCATTCTCAACACATTATCTAATCAAGCCTACTGGGTGAGTGACCCTGTGCGAGGTCGGCCCAAAGGAAATTCTTCTTACCATGGGGTTTACGAATGGGGGCCCCAAAAAAAAAATTGATGTATCCCCAGGTGCTTATCCCTATATCGTACACAGTTAATTCATGTATATAAATTTAGTATATTTATCATTTATAGTTAAATTTTAGTTAGTTAAACTTTTCACTTATTAGTTTTATGATACTATTTTAGCGACTTCACAATTTTTTTATTAGTTTACCCATTTCTTTTGGGCACATTTATCGAGGTACCTATTTGAATCTTAATATCTCTAATTATCTGTAACACTCCCGTCAACTCGAACCCTTTTTCATTTAATAAAACTCGAGATGGGGGAAAATCCACGAGGGTTCGACTCAACGGGCGTGCTACCGCCGCACTTATCTCCTTGGAAATAAATGCAAGGCTAGATTAAAGCATACTAAATTCAAATAAATTAATCCTTACAACCAAGTATATTGTTCATTAAATATTACTAATTATATAAGTGTTTCAGAGTTCCAGCGGAAGCTAAATCATAAGCTAGGTGGATGACAACTCTAAGTGATCTCCCCTTGTTCCCCCGTCCATCACCCACCTGCACATATACATTGAAAAGAAACAAGAGAGACAAGCTCCCAAAAATCAGAAAAACTGAGTAATTCCAACTCCATCCCGTAAAATACTTAAGTTGAAAATACTTTGTAAAATATTAGGTTAATAGGGTTGAGAAACATAGCACACATACACACATGTATATATATACAATGAATAATCACATACTTAATTTCAATTAATCCAATCATTTAAGGAGAGGAAAGAGAACGCCAGTAAGCCGGGGTCAATCTCCTGTAACCACTTACTTCAACATTGTAGGCCGGGGTCAATCCCCTATAACCACCTACGTATAACATAATGGCCATAATAGCAGAGTCCCTAGTGCGCACACCCCTTCTACTTGGATCACAACAAGATAGAAGGAAGACAAGTAACGTAAAAATCGAAGATAAGTAACCGCAGAACCCGTAGGGGCCACCGAACCTCTCATACGGGGCAACCTGTTCATCATTTCCCTCCGATATTTCACTTTACGTGATTAACATCTTTTAAATTTCAAGTCATCACATAAATCACATACACATTTATGTCATCTTGTTCAATCCAATGTGAACATATTCAATCCATCATAATCTCAATCCATTCATAATCTCAATCCATTCATAGTGGTTTCAATAACTCATTTCATAAACACAACCGTCACTTGAGTTCATTTATCACTTCAGATTCATAATCATTTCATTATCACAAGTTCTTACCAATTTCAACTTTCATAAAGTCTCAATATTAATAACAATAATAATATTCATGATAATCATAATGATATATAGTAATAATAATAACAATAATAATCGTAATAATAATAATAATAATAATAATAATAATAATAATAATAATAATAATAATAATAATAATATAATAACATTATTAAATGACATTAACCGATTTTAATAACGTTATAATAAACATATGTGTCATATCGTATATCATCCATAGTCATGATTCATAATCGATATCGATAGTCGTCGTCTATTTTGTCATTCGTTTTCATAATCCGCATTAAATCGATAATCCATAATTATAGTCCATACTTATATATATTTTATAAGCACACATAATAATCACATAATCAATTCGTTTTACAGTAACGGGATCTATGTTTAGATGGACATCGGAGATTACCTCGTGATGCGTGCCCAAAAGTTAGATTCACGAACCGATTATCACTCTTCATATTCCTCGTCTACGAAATCGGAGTCTACAATACACATTAACGAGATCTAAGTTAGTTACCTAAATAACCCCCTTTTTATATATAAAATAAACAATTTAAATAATTCAAATAACTTAAAGAATTCTTAATGATTAATGTTTAAAGTTTTCAAATTATTTATGAAATCATTTTAAGTACTCAAAGATTAGTTCAACTTTATTTTTATTAACTTAAACAACTATTTTAACATAGAAAACTAACTTTCTTATACTCATTTTATTTGAGAAACATTTTCAAGTTATAAAAGATTAACTTAAACTAAAATATACTAACTTAATTAAAGTAGGCTAGTTTAGGAAAGTCATGGGTTTTTTTTAAAAAAAATAAAATAAAATAAACAAATAAAGCTAAAATAAAGTGGAAAGGGGGGGTTTTACTGATTCAAAGAATCAGTTTCATTAACCAAAAAAAGAAGAAGAAAGAAACGAAGAAGGGAGGAAAGAAGCAGAGGAGGACGAATCAGGGGGGGAAAAAGGAGGAGGGAGGTGGCGCTGGTGGTCTTGATGGTGGTCGGCGAACGACAAAACTCAGGCGGGACACGGTGGTCGAGGCAGGGGTTCGAGTTCGAGGTTCAGGTGGGGCGACTGGGCGCGGCTGCAGAGGGAGGCAGCAGAAGCGCCGCAGAGGGGAGGACGGAGCTGGCGGTTGTGCTGGCTTGGTGGTTCGATTGGTGGTTCAGGTGGTTCGACGGTTTCTGGCGGTGTGGTGGTTCAAAGGAACAGGGGAATTGTTAATGGTGGGTTTCATTTTTAATTTATTCAATTTCAAAACCAAAATCAGAAATTTAGGAAGAATAGAGAGGAATTGAAGCAAACTTTTTTGAATTGTTTGCTTGAGTCATTTGGGTGAGAGAAATTCGGTATTTATAGAGGAGGTTGTCAGAAATTTTGAGCTTTGGTCAAGCTCCATTAATGGTGGATGTGAGGTATTGAGAGCTATGGTATTTAGGCCTTTGAAATTGTTGCCCCTAATATCTGAAAAGTGGACTGAAATTCAATTATTTACTGACAAAGCTGAGATTTTGTGTTGAAAAATTTGCTCTTGTGAGCTGAAAATCAGGAACTAAGGAAGGGAGGAGAGGAAGATGGTGATGAAATCCCATTTTCTTTTCCTTTTTTGTTTTTTTTGTTTTGTTTGTTTTGTTTTCCTTTTTCTTTTTGGCTAAAAGACATATGGCTATGGATTTGTATTTGGGCTTGGATTACTAAATTGGATTTACAACTTGAATGAATAAGAATAACTAAATACACCTTTCAATTACCATATTAAAATACTTTGAAATATTTAGAAATAATAAACTACATTTCAATTAAATCATTTAAATAAACTCGTTAAATAATTCAAAACTAAATGAAATTATTATTTTAATAAACATAGTTATCAAATAAAATCGCATTATCATAAAATAAATTTTAAGTGGAAATAATATTAAACCTTAATAAATAATAAAATAAATTTTGAAATTTCAGGGTATTACATTATCAATATCCAAAAATTACAAAAAATTAATATTTGCATAATACGCATTGAGAGGAATCTAACAGGATCTCATATGACTATTTTTTCCTTACGTACAAATTACAACAGATAGTCAAAGTCATGTATGTGAATAGTATCAAAAGTCAAAGCGGATAAACTAATAAAAATCGGAGGGAATATCTAGTTAACTAACTAAAATTTGAGAAATTGTTGTCATTTCATCGTGAGAGGCCAAAAATGGCCTCTCACAGGTGCAATATTGACATCTCGCGTAAAAAGACAAATGACTGATCCATGAAGCTGGTACCAAAGTTCATTAAAAATTGGTACCAATACCAAAGTAACTCTTACAGTCTTACTGGTACCAAAGAGTAAGTAAACTTTGGTACCAACTTATACCAAAGCTCCGTAAATTTGGTACCAATATCAAAGTAACTCTTACTTGGTACCAAAGTGTAATTAAACTTTAGTATCAACTTTGAGTTTTGGTACCAATTATACTTACTTTGGTACCTCCAAATACTAATGAGAGACCATTTTGACCTCTTACAATGAGACGTCTAATGAAGCTCCTAAAATTTAGCGAAATAGAGTTTTACCACATAAATTCACTCACACAGTCACCCTCACGAGGTTGCACAATGAGTCTTGCATTAAACTATGATACTACAATCATCATATATTTCTGCCAATTTCGCCATCCAATAGGACCAATACAACCAGCAAGCTCACCAATCTTGAAGCATAAGATCAGCAATACCAAAAAACTAGGGCGTGCAATTACACTGAGCCATGCACACACGACAACACATCCCTTAACCTTTACACTAGCACCCCCACACTATGGCACGTTACTATTTCCATTACTCATAAAAAATCAATGCCCTAAAACCCCACACCAAAATTACTATTCTACCCCTATTTCCTCATTCCCGCCACCAAAACTTGCATGGATCGGGTTCACAATAACTTATTATGAAACGAAAACTATATGATATAGTCAGTTTTCATTTAATATAGTCAATTTTCATTTTATACGATATAATCACCTTTTATATAATAACTTTTTATATAATATTAACAATTTTCTAATATTCTAAGTTTTCATATAATATAGTCAATTTTTCGAATATACTCAATTTTTATGTGATAAAGTCAGTTTGATATGCAATCAATTATGGTACACATGATCCATCCAAGACGTTATTTATCCATGCACAGTCCACCACAACATAGATAAAAATAGAATAAAACCAAAAACAAAAGGCGGTTAGTTACTGATCTTTCCTCTTATAAATAAAACCACTAGAAATTCTTGCCATTTTCCAGAAACTTACCAAATTCATAAAACACAATACAAAAATCAATCAAATTACGAACAACAACAAGAAATTATCAATCAATTTTATCAATTGAAGGTTGTATATGGTGTCAGTAGATCCAATTTCGATGCAATCGCAAGAATTAGACCTAGATTTTTCCTCTGGTATTCCTCTTACCGGAGTCAGTTCTATTCCGCCGGTAAAATCGCCGGTTTCCGGTCAATCTGTAATTCCAGTAGTGGAGGATCACTGTAAGAAGGTGAGGAAGCCGTATACGATTACTAAGTCTAGAGAAAGCTGGACTGAGCAAGAGCACGATAAGTTTCTAGAAGCTCTTCAATTGTGAGTTTCTCTCTCTTCATTTTATTTCGTTAAATTAGGTTTTCGTAGAGTTGATTGATTGCGTTAAGTTGGTGATATTGATTGTATTTGTAACTCTAATTGATTTGGTGATGGCTGTTTCTTAGGGATTTTAGAATATATGCTCTTGATTTTGTTTTTTGAGCTTTATCTTTTAATAATTCGTTGAAATTTTATGCTGAATTGTGCTGAGTTTTGAATTTGCTCTATATGTTTGTCGGTTGTGTAAGTTGATTGACTACAATTGCAAGTAGGTTGTTTTATACTGTTGATTTATGCTGCGATCTCTGTTGTGGAGCAATGCTGGTTAGAATTATGACGAACTACGAAAATCTGAATTAGTCGCGAAGAACTGAGAAACGAAGTTCGAATAGATATTGTTCTTACATTTGAAAGTTTGGGACTTTATGACATGTTAGTGATCTTAAGTACAGAGGATAGCTGCATAATAATATGATATGAGCCGGCGACGAGTTGATCTTGGGGGTGTTGTCCATGACTTCATTAATGTCGATGAATTTGGGGTGGTTGTATCATGTATGTATGAGGAGACTCACTAGTCTTGGGCTCTTAGCCTTTGGTAGAGAGGAGAGGAATGTTGGTGAATATGATTGTGTATTGTTTTGGAATATCCAGAAAAAGTTTGTCACCTTCCCTTATATAGGGATTGTTTATATTGGACTTTTGAGATACTCTTATCTTAGGTACTTCGACCTTGTGATGGAAAGCTCAAAAATTATCCAATAATGGTGAAGGATTTTTCCAAAACATGTCACATATTCAAATTAAGGGATTGAAAGAATCTAATTCACGAAAAGTTGGTAAGTTGTGCAGCTTTATTGTGTGTTTGTGTTGGATTTGTTGGCTTTCTACTAACTAGACCTCACTTAAATGATATGTATCTAAAGTGCACCTAAATAACCCCATTATGACCTAGATTTTAATCTTTTATACTAAGCTTTTTTTGCCGTTGCTTAATCGTGGGAGGTTTCTTAAGAGTTCTACTCTTAGAAACGAACCTATATTTTATATTCGGCTCTTATCTCGAAATAATCTTTAATCTTGGAGTCTTCAACTTTGCGTTGTGATCTTTGTTTTACTTATGGCGGTAATTGAAGCTGTCACTTTTGATTCATCAATCATTAGAGAAGACTGACGTTGGATCCAAAAGGTTTTATTTGAAATGTTAACTTGAATTGAAGATTGATGTAGATCTTTCAAGTATAGGCAATCACAATCTCGAGGGAGCCATATTGGATTTCCATGCAGCTGTTTTGACTTCTTTGCTTGAATAATTTTCTGTAAATTGCTAATTAGAATGTAGGCTTTCTTTCTTCATCTTGTGTTTGTCCTAGCTGTCCAGTGTAGGAGGTATGGAGCTAGTGGCTTCAAAAATAGTTGCAGGAATGCTTCTTTGCAGCTTTTGCAAGCTAAATGTGTGTTTGTAGTCTGTTAATGTTCTATGAGTCCCTTTTTCTATGAAAAACTTTACTTTTAACTTCCCAGTTATGCCTCAGATTTGATCGTGATTGGAAGAAGATTGAAGCATTTGTTGGTTCAAAGACTGTTATTCAGGTATATGATATAGAATCTTCTGGTTTTCAATTTTTCTAAGGGCTGGTCGGCCATTTGTCAGAAACATCTGCCATATCTTGTTCCACATCCATAATTTAACTTCTGTACTTGAGTGTCCTTTCACCTTAAGGTGTTTCATTACTGCTATAGTCATAGAGGTTAATGCATGTGTAAAATGTGCGGGCTAGTTTTGTTGCTGATCTTGTTTCTTTGTTTTTGTCTTGCAAGTGATGTTAGGCTCTGCCTGGTGTGGTTATAGGTTAATTTGTGCTTGTAATACCCCTTGGCATTAAAAGAGCATCTCACATGCCTTTGTATATATTCTATTGTTCTACAGCTCTTAATCTGATAGGATATGCAGCTGAATGAATACTTTTCAGGAACTCCTATTAATAGTATCATATTTGAAGTCATACCTGCAATGACTATTTGTGTTAGGAGCTGTGAAAGTCTTGCCATTGTGGTACATGTTATGTTTTCTGCTGGTCTTGCCATTTGTAACTGTAGGCGTGGAGGTCAATTGCAGTGTGCTATATTTCACTTGTCAATGGTCTTGGTTTTTTTTATCTAAAACCTCCACCACCCCTACCGCCACCCCCAATTTGTGGTCTCCAGTCTTATGGAATACATATGGTCTCCAAATTTCATGCTCTTCTTTTTCTTTCTCTAGGGTGGGGGAGGGGGGCAGGGTAGCTTTTGTGTTTCTAATCTGTATGACAAGTTTTCAGCTTTGTAGTTCTCCATTTATTGTATGAGTTTGGTGCTCATTTCCTAGAATTCATAATTCAAATTTAACACACATTTTACACAAGACCCCTCATCTCGCCCCCTTTCCTCACCCCCCCTCCTCCCCAAAAAAAAGCTTGTTACAACTTTCAAGTTGACAAGCGATGACATAGCTGCTCATTGAAATATAGCTGGAATTGTATATGTCTGTGGGCTATGATGTTGATGAGCCAGTAATACTCTAGTACCAGATTAATGTGCCTATTCTGAGTCCCTCTTTTACTGATCTGAGCTGGTTGGTCATGATTTTTGCAGATACGTAGTCATGCTCAAAAGTATTTTCTTAAGGTTCAGAAGAATGGGTCTAATGAACGCGTGCCTCCTGCACGACCAAAGAGGAAAGCAGCTCATCCATACCCGCAAAAGGCTTCCAAGATTGGTTAGTACGCCACTTTACTATGTCGGCTTGCTTGTGACTGGTGGCTTTTCCTTTGTACTAGTAATTCTTGCACATCTGACTTTGGGTTTGGTAGCTCCTGCAGCTAATCATTCTACAGGGCATGTTTACAATCATGACCCGTCATCAGTACTCACCAATCAAAGTGGCAGTACACCAACATCATCCTGGACTTTTGGATCGATGCCGGCTGACAATTCATCAAATATGAAAAGAGGTAGTGCACTATATCCGACTCCTGGAAAAAGGGTGATTCTTGCTCAAGCGATCTTTCTTTTACACCATCTCCTTGAAAATTAAGAGCATAGATAGCAGAAGATAACACATTGAGGAGCCTTGATTTTTTGAATTTTTTTTTGGGGGGATTGGGGGGGAAACGATGTTTAAGAAAGGAGAGAGAACTAATAGTTTAAAGGAACTATACAACCAATTTATGCTTTCTAAGAACACAAATATCTAGCAATAGAGATCAGTTCTGACTTCTGTCATGAGTGGACTTACATTGAGAATTGGAAAGAATGTATAGTGGAGTTTCTAAGAACGAAAGTTTCAGGCTAGTGTTTTGATAAATGCTGAAAAGGGTTATAAAAATTTCCTGGAAAAATAAACACAAAATGGAAACTTCATTCTGACATGTCTTTCTTGCAGACGATGCTGCATTACCAATGTCTTCGATTGCTCACAATAGTTACTGCAGCAGTAGCAATGAGAGCGGAAGCCCTTGGCCGACAGCTGGAGCTTTTGACCAGACAAATCAGGCAGAGCGCATTAAAGGTACTACACGATTCAGTGTAACTTCATATAGACCTTGCAATGCATGGCCAATTTTCTTGACAATCTATTGGCTGTTTCAGTTGTTTTCTCTTGATTATATTCTGGTTCTTCATCCTAATGGACTTGGATGTATAACAATTGCATGATGGAGGACAGAAACACATGTGCTGGTTTCAATTTGGAGCATCTGCTTGAAAATAGACTGATTGATTGTTGTATTAGGTTGATTCTATTGTTTCAGTTCCCTCTTCTCCTCTTCTGGAGAGTGTGTTCATATGCATGCGCAGACAGCTTGGGCAGCAGTGTTTCTCGTATTAATCTTACATGGTTGTTCACTACCTGGTTCTTCGTTTCCGTCAGCTATATGTCTTCCCCAACTTCCGAGTGCTTGTACAGTTTTATATACTCATCTCAAATAACCCAGTCTATTTCAGAACAACGAATTAATGGCAAAGCAAAACTTGCTATTAGTATTTGATTGTGCTCTTAGTTCCCACTGTTACCCACTCTCTTCAGCCATTATGGCTTGGCCATACCAATTAAACTACTTTCTATTTGACTTCTTGAGTTGCTGTCTAGTGCTATGTCTATGTTCCCCTTTCTTAACATTAGCCATATCCACTCTTGATGTCAATTTGTTTGTTCTCTTGCTTTTCTGTATGGCCTGAGAAATTACATGATTTTCTTTATCAGCTTCCACGTATTGCTCTGATGTTCTCTTGTTTTTCAGTATAAACCATGGAAATTATGATGTATATCTAATGCTAACTTTGTGGCTTCTTTTTCACTTGAAGCAGTTACGCCAGATTTTGCTCAGGTTTACAGTTTTATTGGAAGTGTCTTTGACCCCAATACACGTGATCACCTACAGAGGTTAAAGGCAATGGACCCAATAAATGTTGAAACAGTAAGTTCTGTGGCCTTTACTTGATTGATCTGGGAAAGGTTGCTGAATGTAAGTGTAGTTACTGATAGTAGATAAGTAAATCTCTAATGTTGTACAACTCACATGAAAGCACAAGCATAGATTACAGTATTTACTTACCTACTATCAGTAACTAGTTACTTTTTTCCTAGAGTCCCAGAGCAGTGTGAATGCTTTTTTAGTCTTCTTATTTGTAACACCGAGAATATATGTGATGAATAGCTTCAGTTATTTCAGCATTGTCCAGGGAGCTTTTCATATGTTTCTGATCAATTCTTGCCTGAGAAAATTAATGGTATTTCCTTTGTGACCTTACCAGGTATTGTTGTTGATGAGGAATTTATCAGTCAATTTGCTCAGCCCTGAATTTGAGGAACATGTGAGTGTACTTTGTCAGCATTATTGACTCGTTATTTTGGTGTTGTACTGTTGTATGCTATCCGAGAAATACATTCTTGATGTTTTACACTTACCTGTATTGCACATAGTTTATGCGCAAAGGGATGTCTCCTGTTATTCGGTTGTTTTGTATGGAATTGCTCTATTGTGATTATAATTTTTTGTTGTCTTGATGCATGTGCGCTGGTGATCAGAATTTCTATAAAATTGGGTTTTGTCAAGATTTTTGCTGGGATATAAATAAAATAAACACCTCCCCCCCGAAAAAAAAATTAAAATTAAATCAATGAAGATTCATGTATTTGAATCTAGTCAGATGGTTTGATAGTTGGCTGGGTTGCAATTGCACTTTCTCATTTGCTGTCTGCTTACACTGGAGTCCCTTTCCTGTCTGCCTAACTTGCTGTTATTTTGTAGTTTTCAATATACACTGTGAGCAGGTTGCTCAGTTGTCCATTTGACTTGGCTTATGTGATTAATGATTTGTAATGCCAGCTATGATGGATCTATAGTTCTTTTCTTTTTGGAGTGTGATCTTCAGATGGAGTAAAAGGGTGTTGGGTTGAAGTTGCTATATAAATCACATTCAATTTTTGCTTTCAGTTGATGAGTTATTTTGGGTGGGTTCCTTTGTCATGGCTGGAAATGCCCTAGTGTAAACAGGAGAGAAAAGCACTTGTGTTGCGGCAATAGCCTTTGATGTGGTTTTGTTTTGTTGCTTGAGCTAGCCTTAATGTATTTGCCATGGTTGCAGAGGAAGCTCTTTTCATCATATGATCAAGAGTCTGGTAAAAGCAGGTCATGTAGTTCCCTCTTGCCAGCTCCAGATGACTCCAAGAATGCAATTCGTGCTGTTTACTAATCAACAAGGTGTTCCAGAAAAAGAGGTATTGTATATTTAGATTTGTTAAATTATTTCTTTTCATTTCCATATTCTGTCATCTTGACTTTTTATATACGCCAACACTACCATTTTTTCAGGAAAAATTAGCAGAATACAAGTTTGAGTGACCTCAAATAATATGAGATGTTTCATATACATATCTTTTGTATAATATGCATATTTACACAAGTTTAAGTAGAGGCAGAGACGGATCTCGTGAGGGAACAAAGGGGCCTTCCTCCAACAGTGTTGCTTTGGTTTTGCACTGGAGCTCTACTGCAGCTAAGTGGGTTGCTTTAGATGTTAGTTTAGGTTTGTAATATAAATTTTGCTGTCTTAAGATGTGGGTTATGATGTCAGGTGTGTGGCTGTAAAGTGTTCTGAGATCCTTTCGGAGGTTTATGTACTATAAACTACTCAGGAAGTGAGGCCGCTGCTGTTATTCGGAAGTTGGTTAATCTTGCAACTTTTTTTCATAGCTGCAAGCTAGAATCTTTTGTATATATTGAATCTGAGAAAGTTGTGCATATGTGAAGCGGTGAAGTTGTTTGAACATCAATAATCAATATCGTCAATTGTAGTTCCCTTCATTTTTTTTTTAGAGAAATTTTATTAATTGAAGGTAAAACGATATCTACAATAGGTAATAAAGAAAAACAAAATGCAATTAAACGAGATCAGTTTAATTTCGTCTTCGATGAAACTACAATGAACCAGAGCGAATATTGTAGCGCGAGTTTTTTGTATTTGTTGTCTCAAGCAGCTAGTAATGGGACCGTCTAATATTTTGACATAATTTGGAGAAGAATATTAACGATCTAAACAATGTTGATCGCATTTGAGCCTTCCAATACCTTTATTTTGATAGTCTTGTTCAATCAATGAGAATAATTCTCATACCTACAAACAAACAAACTACACTTACTACTCCCATAGGGGAGAAGGAGACCTTCACAACAGAGAAGATTAAACTTCCTATAGCAAGGCACGAGAAATTCTCATAAAGAGAAATTAAATTATTCAACAAAATAAAATGACAAACTAGAAAGCGAAAACAAGAGTGGAAAATGGGGAACTGCAATGGATGAAATCATCGACGATACATTTCTAATTGATAAAGGGAAAGGGAAAAGGGGGGTAGAGGGACAACGTAGGTTTAGGTTTTTTTTAAGGACTACTAGTTCCCTTCATTTTTATGACGAATTTTCATTGGAAAAAAGTTGGAACATATTGGAAGCCTGAAATTTGTAGATATATGGACATGTTGTAAGGAAAAATTTGATGTCAATAGTCTCAATTATGACCCTTTTCTGAACAATCCCAGTTATAGATTGTGTCGGGTATCAATGTTGTTGCTATCATTGAAGTCATAGTAAGCGTTTGAATTTTAACTTGTAATAGTCTCAAATTTGCGAGATTTTATCAAAGTAAATAACCAAAAACTGAAATCTATGTAATACTCTTAAATTTGCGAGGGTTTTATCAAAGTAGATAACCAAAAACTAAAAACGTAGACGAGATGTAAGTGAGGTTTATTGCTTTCAGTCTTACTTGAGTGGCTAGCTTTTTAATACTTCATCCGTTCCAAAATAAGTGAAACACTTGTCTCAAAAAGCTCTTACATAAAGGAGAGAAGTGTTTCACTTATTTTGGAACGGAGGAAGTATAAGATAGATGGAAATTTGATTTGATTCCTACTCGAGCTCATAAATATAGAATAATATATTACGTCTCGCAAAGCTTTACACCAAAATTCTGATTGTTAAATATTTATAATTCATGGCATTCATTATGATTCATGTGGTTTTCTCTATTGTTTGTAGATTTGTGATCTTCTAGTTGTTAATTTTCACATGATTACTATATGCATGGATAATCTTAAAATTTGAAAGTAGATCTACAAGTTCAGTGAACAATATCATATGAGATTCAATAATAGGAAAATTTGATTTAATTAGTCTCAATTATGGGCGTCCTAACAAAAACAGTCCCAACTATTGTTTTTTTATTATTCAGTCCCAACTTTAAAGGGTGTTTTACAATAATAGTCCCAACAGGTTAAAAGGGGTGTTTGGCAATTAGAGTTTTGAAGCAAAAAGAAAGTTTTGGACCACTTTTAGAGTTTTGACTAGTCAAAAACTCTAAAAGGGGTGTTTGGTAAGAGAGAGTTTTAGATAGAGTTTTGGAATGAAAACTTTCAAAATGAAAAAACTCCTAATAGGAGCTTTTTCTTGAGAGGATTAGGTAAAAATATGTTCAATGACTTTTTTGCCTCTAATAATAATACTACACATATGTATTAAAATGTCTATAAATGTCATTTCACACAAACAAATGGCAATAAACTTTTAGCAATTAGTTAATTGTTACCAAACACATTTATAAAAAAAAGTTGTCAGTTCAGTAGTCAAATCTACTGAACAAAAAGTTAAAACTCTAATAGTAAACTCTAACAGCTAAACTCTAACAGCAGGCCATGTTTGGTAAATGGCTTTTTCATTGGCTTTTGGCTTTTGGCTTTTCAATTTGGTCAAACAGCCAAAAAAAGTGTTTGGTTATTGGCTTTTTTGGTTGGGAAAGTCGGCTTTTAAGCCAAAATGAAAAAGCTGCCAGAGCGACTTTTTGATTGGCTTTTGGCTTGTTGGCCCACAAACTCTCTAATAAACACGAACAACCACAATTAATTTTGCCAAACACTTTTGCAAACAAATGGCTTAAATGTACCAACTTAAAAGCCAATACATACCCGAATGCTTCCACTACCAAACAAGCAAGCCAACTAAACCAAATAAAAGCCAACAACCAACAGTAGATTGCCAAACAACCCCAAACTCTAAACTCTATTTGCCAAACAGGGGCCAAAAACCTGCTATAACAGGTAATTTGCCATTTTTTTTTCTATCTTCTTCCTCCCTCCTTCCTTCACTACTCCCTCCTCTTCTCCTCTCCCCCCCCTCCCCCACCTCCCATAAGCCCTCCCCCGCCCTTAAAACTCATCACAAAGTTAGCATCTTCTTCCACATTTGTACAATTAAGTGCACACAACACTCTCAAACTGTGACAAGACAACAACATCCTCGAAACTGCGGTGGGACTAATATCAGTTCTTGAAACATCCAAGGCAATCAAATTAGGCAGCTTACTCCACAAGTGAGACACTAAACCCCACTTCAAATTCGAAGTCCCGGCAACAAAAAGATATGTAAGTGAACCCATATTACCCAAAGCAATCTCATCAACTTTCAAACAATCCATAAACCCAATATCACACAAATTAACACCATTCTTAGCAAGAGCATTAATAGCAACAGAGTCAATTTCTCTTACCCCAGACAACCTTAAGCTCCTCAACCTGGGACAACAAATGGCGACGGCTCGGATGGCATCACTGGTGATTCTCTCACAGAAATCCGGCCCCAATTGAAGAAACTCTAGCTTCTCATGCCGCGCCGCAATCACCGATATCGTTGCGTCAGTCATTTTCCGGCAGTATAAAATGGCAAGGAAAATAGGTGAAAAAAAAAGTAAAAAGGAAAATAGGGTTTTTTTGACCGGTTTAGCAAGTCATCAGTCCACTCGGACCACCAGTGTAAAGGAAGGGTCAAAGTTGGGACTGAACAATAAAAAACGATAGTTGGGACTGTTTTTGTCAGGACGCCTATAGTTGGAACTGATTAAATCAATTTTTCCTTAATAATATCAAAACAAAAAAAATGTATAAAATGGCACAACAACAAGTACAACAATATAATCACTTGTGTTGTTGGGTTTTAGGAGTTTATGCATTGAATGACTGAACAATAATGGATAGTCTATAGATAAGATAACGGGGCCTATATGAGCAAACCATATTTATTTTCTTCTCGTTAATCCTTTAGTGAAAAGGTCAAAAGTCTCTGCCGGAGCCATCAAATTCATTATAAAATGTTTCTTCCTATTTCATTTTGTGTATATCCTCTTATATATATATATATATATATATATATATATATATTTGTGTATATCCTCTTATATATATATATATATATACTTCCTCCGTTCTAAAATAAGTGAAACACTTGTCTCAAAAAGCCCTCACATAAATGAGAGAAGTGTTTCACTTATTTTGGAACGGAGGAAGTATATATATATATCAGAAGTCTCTATTTTTATTTGCTTTGATTTAGTCAAAACAATAATGCATTTTATGAACCACCTCGTTTGTTTTAATGCGCGATATGTCTCGTTTCAGTCTATACCCCAAAAGAAAATGACTCTCGCCTTATACAATCTACACCTAATATAATGATAGTTTGGAGAGACGTCTTAATTCTTTAAACATCATATATCAAAGTGAGAGAGTCATCGATATATTCTAATATGTATTAAATTTCCGGTAGGTAGCTCGATAAGAAATAAGGGGATAGATTGTTGTGAGCTTAATTTTGAGAGATAAAAATCGACGATACTCAAAACCATGTTGAGGTTTTCAACTTCAAAATAATAGTTCTTCTATGATGATCTAGAAAACGCCTAAAAATCTACATCAAGATGGTCTTATATAGAAAGTCATGAAATAAGCTACAACACATTTCATAGAACTATAACATTTTTTTTAATAAGGGGTCAGAATCAAACCATTGTCAAAAGAGCGGAAGAAAGGTCTCCAATCAACTAGGTCAACTTTGATTCTTTCAGTAGAATAATAACTGGAATTGATTCAATCATCATAATTCCACGAGCAGTGGCAGAGCCACATGGTAACAAGGGGTAGCACATGCTACCCCTAAATTTTTTTGAAAGAAAATTTAGTTTAGCTATCGCAAATTGGTCGCAAAAAATTTAGCTACTGCTTTGATCGGTCGCAAACAGCCTTAGCTACCGCTATTTCGGTCGCAAAACTGGTGTGGGAATCTTTTATATTTTTTGATGGCGTAAGGTGTACTAAGTTGAATTTCTTTTTTCAAATGGTTTGTCAGTATTTGGTGGAAGGATATTGAGCACTTCCCATCTTGAAAGTGGTAGCAATCAAGGTCTCAATGTTGACGGTAGGGCGGGACGAATTTCGGGTTGTTCAATTTGCTATGAGGAAGAAGGAATGTGGGAGGAAGGAGGAGGAGTGGGGCGTTGGAGGTCTGATATCATAAAGTAATATTTTTGCCTGATTGTTTCCTTTGATTCCTTTGGTTATACAACAGTACATGACAAAAGTCAAGGCTACAAATCGGGGGTGTTGCTTGGCGTAGGATGGTGCCTGCTATGGGGTGCGATTGATAGTTGCAGTAGCAGTAGAGTGTGTGTTTGCTTTCTGTCTTAATTCAGATCTGCCGTTTGTTTTTCGGTTTCGTTGTTTCATTTCTGTAGCTTTTCTTCTTGTTTTGTTTTGGAGGAATATATTGGTTGGATTTTAAGGTAAACATTTAGAGTTTGCCAAATTCTATGATTCAAAGCAAACGAATAGCCAAGCTATTTGCCTTTCCTTTTAGTATAAGACCAAGTAGGTATTATAATTAAATAACTAATGTTGCTGCTTGCCACTCATGCTATAAAGTAGTGATGGATGTTTTATGGCTTAAAACAAAATAATTTTTTTAGGGTTTTTGTCAGAAAGTACCTAATAAAACACAAGTTCTGTAGGAAAGGACCTAATAATTTTTTTTGTCTAAAAAGACCTATTAAAATATTTCCGATTGTTAATAACAACCAGTTTATGAATTTCAGGCCAAAATACCAAATTCCGGCGTTGACTGCAGATGAGCTTAGAGCAGTGAGTTGTAAGAAACGCCGGAATTTGGTGTTTTGGCCTGAAATTCATAAAATGGTTGTAATTAACAGCCAAAAGTATTTTAATAGGTCTTTTTAGACAAAAAAAAATTTATTAGGTCCTTCCGTACAAAACTTGTGTTTTATTAGATACTTTCTGATAAAAAAACCCAATTTTTTATTCCTAAAGTAACTAGATAATGACCCCTATTCTTTGTTAATATTAGTGGATTAAAATGCAAAATGTGGGTAACATCATAACTCTAGAATATACCTAAAAGACAACACTAAATCTTGCAAAGAGCTTAAGAAAATAAATAATCAGAAAAGTAAATGGAAACTATAGGCTACGATCTTAATTATCCAAAAGATAACACTATACTAATAGTGTAATTTTCCTTTATTATTGATTTCAATGTTGTATTTGGATTTTGTAACATTTTGAATTTAGTAGTTATGATTTTTTTTTTTTTGAGTTGATAGTAACGTAAAACTACGCTACCCCTCATCCGGAATCCTGGATCCGCCACTGTCCACGAGTACCTTGATACATTCGGATGTACCTTGATACATCCCTTTGCAGTTTTCTGCATCATACATTTATTGACCAAGTCAATAACTACTAACAATATTATGAGACCAATCAAAAGATCAAGTTCATGTAGGCCTTGAGCAGGAAAAAAGTCGCTTTCTTCCATGGATAATTTCCTTTTCAAGAACTAAAGAAGTAAAGAGGTGTCAAATTGCCAAAAACACTCCTTATTTAAAACTCTAAAGAGCGTAACATCTACAACAAGCTAAACGCGCGTGAGTTAACTTAAATTGAATTTCTCAATATCTTTTTCATTGGAGAACAGAGACCCTTCCCTCCCTCTTTCTTCTTTCTTCTGAGAACCCTTCTCCCTCTCTCTCTCTCTCTCCTCAAATCGATCCAAAATTTTCAAAGAAGAAGAAAAAACTTCAAATTTTGCGTTTGATATTCTCTCTCCTCCGATTTCTTATCACAGGTAGTTTTTCCCCTTTTGTAATCTTGTAATCATTACAGTCAACCTAGATAATCGACGATAAACAAACCCTAATTTTGTTTTAAAGTACTGTGTGATTTCAATTGAGGAAAGAGGAAAAACGTCAAGTTTGAATTTGTGTCGTTTTTTAATATGTTGTTTATCTGAGGTTGATATTGTTGGAATTCAACGCGGGATTTGAAGGTTAGAATTTCTTGATTTAGAAGTTCAATTTCGATGTTGAAATGGCTTGATTTGTAGAGATGAGTGTAGTTGTGTATATATGTTTATGTTGAGCTGGAATTTTGGAGATTGTTAGGTTGTGATTTTTGTTTAAGATTATTGGGGAATCTTCTATGAAGTATTATGATTGTATATTATTTTGACTCGATCACGAAGTGGAATGAGCTAAAGTTGATCTGTTTAGGGTTTGTTGGTTGATTATTGTTGAACTTTTTTAGCTGGAATGTTGATCTTTTGAGAGAAGGAAGGTTTTTGGTGCGGAATAT
This sequence comes from Beta corolliflora, assembly GCA_947648045.1. Taxonomy (NCBI): domain Eukaryota; kingdom Viridiplantae; phylum Streptophyta; class Magnoliopsida; order Caryophyllales; family Amaranthaceae; genus Beta; species Beta corolliflora. The sequence goes on along the minus strand of CANSZD010002531.1, from coordinate 155,564 downwards.
TGTTCGATTTTGAGGGGATTGATTACTGGTTTTGAGTAGAAATTGGAGGTTGGAAAAAAAGATTTCTGCTTGAACTTTACTGGAGAAGGGGAGGATATTTGCAATTGATATCGTGGGATTGGGTTCCTAATTCTACATTCTGGTTCAACCCGAAAAATTCTAGTTGAAGAGTCGCGCATTTGGCTAAGATCGCGTGGAAGTGTTCTTATTTATGTCTGCCATGTCTGGCATGAGTACTGAATCTGAGGAACAACTCTCGGTGTTGCAGGCCGAGGAGTCAAGCGCAGAATCTTCAAAGTACATGATCACTTCCATTGTTTATTGACTTGATTTAGTGAATTTATGCCTTTTGTTGTCAATCTGCTGATATCTTTGCTTTGCTGCCGCAGGAAACCGGAAAGATCATACACAAGGGAGTTTCTTTTATCATTGAGTGAGCTGGAAGTTTGTCAAAAGCTACCTAAGGGATTCGATGAATCACTTCTCGGGTAAGAGGTTTCTTTTGTAGGACTTGCAAATACTATCTGCTCGGCAACTATCCCCTGTTAATTAGCTTTTCGTTCTTGTCGCTTGCTAATATGAGCATGATGATGGATCAGTGAATATGATGCATCCTATGGCATCCAAGACCGTCAACGAGTCCTAGGAAGTTCATCACTGCAAGGTTTCAAGCGACCTCAGTACCTCAGTTATCAAGTGAAAGGGTGGGATAGCCGTTCAAGTGGACGAAGTGATACTGATATGGATTCAGGTATATAGTTCATACTCAAATTTTAACACTACAATTTAGAGGTATTTCTTGTTTGTGTTGATCAATTTGCTTATTGTTTTTCTTTGAACTTATATTTCCTGATTCATTGAAAAATATTTCGGTACTCGTAATTTTGCAATGAGGTCTTATTTTCCCTGAATAGTATTATGCGTATTTTGTGTTAGTAAAATGATGTACAATAGCCTTTCCTAATTGCTAGTAGTTATAGATGAATGATTCAATGCTAAAGAGAACACATGCCTCTGACCCTTAACCAACACTCGTGCAGATGTTTTGTATCAACAAACAGATATTAAATGACCTTGTGTACTAGTTATAGAGGACAATAGCCAATAGGTCTAGGAGTAAATAAATGATGATTAGATTACTGAATGATTTTAAAATCTGTGTGGCCGCACCCCTTCAGGGATGGGCAGGAGTCATTTTGTTGTTAAAACGAAAGCTGTGTAATCGGAGGCTCCGCATACAATTGTGACTATAGTTAATCAGGTGTGCAAACAGTATCTGCACTAGTGTGCTGATGAATTGGTTCAGCCATATTCAATGTTGAAGAGTTGAACTTGCATTTCCTGATTATTGAAAATGGAGCATGTTCCTTATATATCTCCAAAAGGATGAGAACATTGGGGTCGCTTCATGCAAACGTGCTCTCTTAATATTTGTGTGGATGACAAGCTTGGATAATATGGGGTTATTAGACATGGAGAATGGAGAGCTGTTTTCTGTAAGAGTAAACGTCCGTCATTTTTTTTTCAGTTACAGAAAATACTTTACTAACATTTTTCTATGTTTGAAGCTTTATTTGGATGCTTGGGGAGTTAAGGAATCTAATTTACACAGATAATATGGGATTGTTAATGCTGTCAAAGGACTTCCATTCTTATCGGATAATTGTTATGATGTTATGATGGTTGGTTTTAGTTTAGATGGTGAATTTTCATGAGTGGTGTTAAGTGATTGTTTCTGCATATGATTTTTTGTTGAAATAGGTCTATAAATTTGGAGCTAAAATATTGATTTTTCATCCGCACTCTCTGGTCTAATAATATTTGACAAATCATAATGCTACTTAGAGTCAGGAAGACGTCATGGAAGCCAGGCAAGGAGGTCTCGGCAGAGCCCCGAACATGATGGACTTCTTGGAAGTGGTTCCTTTCCGAGGCCTCCTGGATATGCAACAGGTGCGCCAGTTCCAAGGGTACGTCCTAATGAGAACGTCCATCTTAACAGGAGTAATGAACCATATCATCCTCCTCGCCCATATAAGGTAAGGTTTTCTTTATGATGTTTGGCTGTTTGCCATTTGAATCGAATTATGACTAGGTGTGAATTGTCATACGTGTTGTTGTACTCTCTCTTTGCGGTGACAATCATATTTAATTCATTTGTTTAGCACTGGAGATTCTTAATATAAAACTTAGCTTTTCGAACATCTTGCCACTGAAGCTATGGCGATGTATGATGTGATTTGCAATGTCATTTTCTTTCCTCCAGGCAACTCCTCATTCACGAAGGGAAATTAATGACTCGTTTAATGATGAGACATTTGGGTCGGCTGATACTACCAGTGAGGATAGGGCTGAAGAGGAGAAAATGCGAAAAGGTATGTTCTTACTCTTTTACATGTGGAGTTTCAGAAGATTGGTTACTTTCACTTTATTCTCTTGATGTTTCAATGCTATTGGTCTGATATGAGTTCTCTTCTCCATTGATTTGAAGTTTAACAGTAATCACCTTTTTTCCAGCTGAGTTTGAACTTATGAGGAAGGAGCAGCAAAAGTCTCTGCAAGAGAAGCAGAAATCAAATCAAGGGAAGATGGAAGATCCCTTCTCTGCCATGTGTTCGGCGGAGCATCCCGGTGATGGTAAAACGTCCAGTGACTTGGATAAGATATTGAAACAAACTCCACAAAATGACTCCAGCAAGCATTCTGTTCCCTCACAAGCAACTCCATCCAGACCCCTTGTGCCCCCTGGTTTTGTAAGTAGCGTTGTCGATAAGAGCTCAACGGCCAAGTCTCTTTTGCATGTTGAACCAGTGGAGGTATATTTTTGTTCTCTCTCATCTTTTTCTCCTTATTTGATGAATTGTAGTAGTTCTGCTATCTAAACTAATGCAATGGTTACCTCTTCAAAGTGGGCTGAGATGAATTTCCTCCTCTAAATGCTTATTCATACACCCTATCCTGTTGTAGATAGGAAAGTCAGAACCGGTAGACAGTCATCAAGATGCGAGAAACAAAGTTCAAGGAAGAGATTCTGGTGACTTTCGCAGTCAGACGAGTAGCACATCAGATAATAGGCCTGAAAAAGTGCTGGACGTATCTTCAGTTCTTCAAGGTGCTGAACATAAAAAGGCTCCAAGACTTCCTGATGTTAGTGAGGTCCTTGAGAATGGTGAAATGATGGGTCTTGATTTTGATGCCACTGGTCCTAAGTTACTGGGTGAACCAGCTCGTTCAACTTCCATTTTAGACAAGCTATTTGGCAATGCTGTAACAGTTAGCAATGACAACACATCTAACTCTGTGGAGGTAACTAAGCCCCTCTGTTACATTTCCTTGTATACGTTATATGGCAATTATTCCGTGTTGAGTTTTTGTTATACTGCTCTTTGGAGTCCTAAAACCTTTTCTGAGGATACTGCTACTGCGTTTACTTCCATAGTTTTTTGTTCATGCCTGATGAGATACAAACTTAATGAAGGACAACAGTGTTGTCCCTTCTTCCCTGGCAACTCTGGCAGTTTGCTTTGACTTCTCTCCTGTAGTACTATCTTCTTTCCTGTGCTTTATATGCAGTATGTATGGCTGAGTTCGATATGTGCTTTATACACAGTTTTCTGATCCTTTTGAAGTCCCCCCCCGGTAGCGTGCACAATTACATGTTTGGTGCTTTTACATCAATGACTTTATGCTGGATAAGTTGAACATTAGATATAAATGGTGATGGTATTTTCCTTCATTTGCAGTTAGGTTTCGAGATTGAAAAATGTATCTTCTATGTTTAATGACTCCTACTTACAACTTAAATTTTTTGCCTTCCTTTTGGTTGATATCTAACTATGCTTTCCTGTACACAATGTCATCAGGATGCTGCTAAAACAGATGATATTCGACGCTCTAATACGTTGCAATCCAAGTTTGCTCGTTGGTTTCCTGAAGAAGGTAAGCTCTATTGGAATGCCTCGTGCTAAACTGATAATATATTTCAAATGACTCCTAATAAATTGATAAACTTGCTACCTTTGTAGACCGGAAACTTCCTGGACGTATATCATCTGAGAAGCCAAATAATTTGCTCTCACTAATTGTTGGTGGTGAAAAAGGTGGATCCAATGTGCCTGACGTTTCACCAGTGGGATCAATCGTTACCCCTGAGACAGTGCTGGGGCACAATACATCCATTCCAGCATATTCTACAGCTGAGATATCAGAGCAGTTTTCTAATAATTATGTTACGGAAACAAAGCCTGCTGTGCTGACCTGTGAAGATCTTGAGCAGTCAATACTATCAGAAATTGGTGGAGATAGTTCAAATTCTCAGCCTGCTGGAAACGATCATCGTGCTCTGGAAGGGAAAGTTCGACGTCCTGGCAATGATATTGACAATCGAGCTACAAATCATCTTCTTTCCTTGCTGCAGAAAGGAACAGGGTCAAAGGATGTGGCATCAATCTCCGTTGAAAAAAGATACCCTGATAAACCATGTGATCACAAGGTTGGCAAAGTAGGTGCCCCTGATGGCTATGTAAATGATGCTGCTGGATCGAATAGTTCGGGAAAGACATTGACCCTTGAAACACTGTTTGGGACAGCCTTCATGAAGGAATTGCACTCTGCCCAAGGAAATACTATTGGTTCTGCAAGAATTGATGCTTCAGATGGTGCTCTCTTTCCTCTTGCAATAAATGGAAATGGAAATAATCATTTGGCATCAAGTGATGGTATCACCAAGATGGATAGAGTAGGGGACTGGTTAGGGTTTAATGATGTTCTAAAGGAGATGGAACTCTCTAAGCAACCAACTGAGGTTGGTTCTAGATTTGGTGGCATTGACAAGGGAATGGAAGTAAGACTTCCTGAAGAAGATAGCTTGATTAATCTCATTGATCCTAACTGTGCTGAGAACTCCATGTTGGTGCACAATTCAGGTATATCCAACTCAGACTTCCTACCCTCGTCATCAAGCATGCCGGCTGATATTCTTGAGAAACTAGCTGCCCTTGGTGGGGTTCTTAAAGATGAAAGATCCATGGCTAGGGGGCATGACCCACGTTTATTGCATGGTCCTCGTGATATGGTGCAGCCTGAACGTTCATACCAAAATTTGCATCCACAGGCTTCTTCTCCACTCCATAGCTCCCAAATGAACCATGGCAGACCTCTATATCATACTTTGGATTCAAATCCCATACATCTGGATCCACAGTTGAACTTCATGCCTCCCGAGGGTATTATTCATCGTGATGCGCCAACACATCATCAATTTCCTGCAGACATGGGCCACCCTTCTTTTCCACACCGTAATGCTGGTTTAAGAGGGTTCGATCGTCCCATTCCTTCTCCTATCTTGCAGCAGATGCACATGGCTGGCAATCTTCCTCCACCTCATTTAGCTAGGGGATTTCCCGGTGCTGCACCTATGCCTCCTCATCCCAATCACAATCCTGCTAATTACATTCAGGAGCCTAATCCGATGCAAAATTTCCCATTTGGTCAACGGCAGTCACATTTTGGTGGCCCTGGGATGGGCCCAACAGGTAAAGCTTTTGAGCTCAAGCCTACTATATACTATTGCTTCACATTGTTCTGAAATGCTTAATGGTTTATTGGTGTGTGGGAATGGGAATGAGAAAGTGGGAGTTAAATGGGAGGTTGGAGTTGTAACTTGTGGTTAGTATGTTTATAGTGAAGGGCAACATAGAGTGACGATCCGTACAGTCTTTTCTGGAAGTTGAAAGAGAATTTCTAATTTCGGGGAATGGTGGAAGCTAAATTTGCCCTTCTCTCCTGTTCCATCTTGCCAACTAATACCATTAAGAAGTGGAATCATTCCATTAGGCTGAAGTCCAAACAACTACGTGGTGTCTTTCCCTTCCTTTGCAAATGCTCACTAAGGTTGTTTTCACAGATGAAAGGGAGAGTATTTCTAAAAAGGGGTAGTACAGTTCAATAATTCAAGGCCAACCTTATCCTCCTCATATCTCTTTAGACTTAAGAGTCTCCCACCTGGAGACAAATAGGCTGCTTCCAGTTGTCCTCTCTCTGGTGAACCTATATGTTTGAATTTTCTTTTCGACATATTGACGTTGGGTGCATGGGTTTGGTTGGGTCTGAAAACGTACAACTGAGGACCCCTTCTTTTGGTGCATCATATGTTTCTAGGTTTTCATTGTTCTCTCCTTCATGTCAAGAAACAACAATCGCCTTTTTCAAAATATCTTTCTATGCTCTCAGTTTGATTTGAACTTCTGGTTTGTTTTGTTATATATAGGTCCTGAGCTCGGTGTAGCTAACAGCCCCCCTGAAGCATTTCAAAGACTCCTGGAGATGGAACTTCGGGCAAATCCAAAACAAATGCACCCTTTTGCAGATGGCAATCCTAGCCGAACCATTTATGGACATGAACTGGACACGGGGTTTAGGTACAGATAGTGTATTATGATCGCGGGTGTATTCTAGAAGGAAGACATATAATCATCTTCATCCCAGATTACTATTGCAGGATGGGTTGTATGTACTTGCTGTAAACTGTTGATAGTGTAGCTTTTTTTCTTCTTCCTTTCCATCAATGTCTAGCATAGAGGTTACTTTGGTTGCTCTTTGTTTTTACACGAGCGAAAAAGGAAAAAAAACTTCTTAAAAAAAAGTGGAAAGGTACTGGAAAGTCAACTTTCTTTGGGCTGTGCTTTCCATATGCAGATGATTGTTGGCTAGTAACAAGCTTACAGCTTCTGGAATGTGGAGAAGAGCCTCCGTTCCATGCTTTCTTTTCAATGTATTTGGGTACTTTTCTGTCTATACAATCTGTCTGGAACCATTTTTAATGTGGAAATGTGAAGAAAAGTTTATCTTTGAAAATGAACACAATTAAATAAATAAAAATTATGATCTCGCAATTGACAGATATTTTTTATATCAGGAAAAAAATTGTTATGTCTGATTTATATTTAGAATTAAAATTATCAATGTAAAATCTTGTTAGAATGTCCTAAGATAGGAGTACTTCTATTTTTTAGCACATCAACTTTTGTTTTATATAAATTTTACAATTATGGTAAGCATGAGTAAGGTCTAATGTTTTCTGATGGGCTTTGGCGTATTGAAAATCGATGATGTATGTGTATGTTTGATGTTATTGTACATGAACTATTCGGAAGGTATAAATAATTGTTATTCATATATGCGTTTTTAAAATGTAGATTTATCATTCTTCTCTATCGAGGTTGAACGATGTAGATTAAAATTCCAACATGCAGGTAAGGGAAGAAAGGATTTTATAGATGCTTAAAAAGGACAATTTTTTGTCCTCTATAAGTCGATAAGACTATATAACCTAAGAGAAGAAACAAATTGAATATTAAGTTAGATTGTGAAACCATTAGTTGTGTTATTTAAGCAAATGCATTTGGTGTGCTGATATTTATTGCATAATTGTACAAAATTATTTAGCAATAGAGAAGCGAAAAACATTTTAGTTAGAATGAACTTGAGTTGTAAAGAAAAAGTCTTAAAGCTTTTTTATAAGAATTTCACATAGTATATACGTATTGAAGGACTTTCTTCCTCTACTTCTCATGTGAATGGATTTTGAGGAGTGCAAATAAGCACTTTCTCGTTATGGTTTGTATCCTGGTTTAGTGGTTTGAGAAGTCCAACTCAAAATTCAAGAAGTTTGTTTTCATCAAAGCAATATATCTAGCCACAAGTGACAATATAATCCCTTTCATAATTTATTGTGCATATAGTATGTCTATAGACTTAATACACCCGAGCTTATTCAAAAATAGGTTCATCAAAGATAGATATTAGCTCATTTTCGATTAAAATTATCAAAAATAAATTACCAAATTTTAATGGAAAAATGGATCAGAATACCCCCAACTTTGGACGATTCGCTTTTGATACCCCCAACTTTGGATTAGTTTTAAATACCCCCAACTTTGGGGGTGGTCAAAAAAATTGCACTAGGATGACTTAGTAACTTGTAAGCAAGATAATTTTTTTTTCCATCCTCTACTTCTTCTTCGTCCATTACAACCACCACCTAGCCACCAGCCCACCACTACCACGACCTCCCACCAGCCCCACACCCCATCCCCACCCCAGCCACCACCTTTGAACCCCTCCCCCAATGCCCAACCACCACCTTCGAACCTCTCCTTCCCCCCACGCCCACCCCAACCCTCGCCCCCGGCCCCACCCTCACGGCCTCCCCCTCCCCCCACCACCTCGTCGAATTCCCCCCACCCACCACTGCTCACCGCCACCATAAAATACCTTCCGAGTCCTATACATATACACACCTCTGCTTCCTTTCCCAACAGTAACAAATTGATTGGAAATTTGCAATAAATTTCACCAAAGAATTCAGAGGACAAATTCAAGCTAAAACTCAAATTTTCGGAAATCGAATTAAGAAGTCTACACTATAATTTCCAAATTCACAAGAAATTTTGTCAAAGAATTTCGCAAGAAACCGAGATTATTGAATTTTAAAATCCAACACACAAAATCGACAAGAACACCCCCAACCCGCACCGCATAATCGCAAAGATCGTTGCCGCCAAGCTCAAGAACATCTAGCGTTGATGCGAGTTTCCGAAACCTAGGGATCGAGAAGCTTAGCATCGGGGGATGCACTAGAGAATAAGATCCGCGTTGGATTAAAGCTGCTAAAGTTTGTATTCGTACTCTTTTTGCTTCTGAGAAGTGTCTTAGTGAGCAGATTTTTGATGCTTTTAATGCATATTCATCATCATCTCCGTGTTCGTATTCGGAGGCGTGGTTTTTGGAGACGGTGATGGTTTGAAGGTGGTTGAGAAACGGACAAAGAAGGGAGAAATCGAGAGGTGGTTGTTGGTGGGAGGTGAAGGTGGTAGGGATGAGAGAGAAATGGTGGTGAGGGAAGGTGGCAGTGGGGGTGGAGAGAGAGAGATGAGATGAGCAGAGGGGGTGGGGGTTTTGGTCATTTCATCCAAATCAAAATGGTAAATCTTAGGGCATAGTTTTGGCGGACCACCCCCAAAGTTGGGGGTATTTAAAAATAATTCAAAGTTGGTGGTATTAAAAGTGGACCGCCCAAAGTTGGGGGTATTCTGATCCATTTTTCCAAAATCGAAAATCGAAGCCACCTTAAAGGTTAAAAATAATTATTGTCTGAGCCCGGGTTCGAACCGGGGACCTCTAGTGTGTGAGACTAGCGTGATAACCGACTACACCACCCAGACACTTTTGAAAAAATCATCACTTCTATTAACAAATTATAAAAAACCCTTATGCATACTTTGCGAATGGCTAAGGCTAATCCTCAAAACAGTTGAACATTGTCTGCAAAATCCCAGCTATTTAAACAAAGCACCAAATCATCGTTTTCTCTCTCTATCTCTCTTTCTCTCTCTTGCTCATCCATGGCTTCCACTTCGCTGCTGCAATCAACCTCCACCTCCTTCGCCGGCGTCAGACTTCCATGCCGGAGTTCCGGCGCTTCTCGCGTCGGAATGTCATCGCTAAGTGTTAAAGCGTCGGCAGGAACGGCGGTTTTCGTCGACAAATCCGAAGCAGAAACAGTTAGTCGTCTGAAAACTTCTTATCTCGAGAAAATCGTTCCTCTTCTTAAGGAGGAGTTCGCTTACACCAACATTCTTGAGGTCTTTCTCTCTCCTCTGCTTAAGCATTTCATCGCTACTTTATTTTGGAAAAAAAATGGAGTGACATTGTGGAATTTTAATTGCTTAATGGATAGAATCGTCGTGTTTGTTAAGAATTGTTCGTTTATATTTTGAATTGTTGTATTAATGTCTAATGAGCACGTTAATGCTAAATTTAACGAAATGTGTTGTGTTTTTGTGAGAGGTTTAGATATGCGAACTGATTTTTAGGATTTGATGAAATTAGTTAGTTGAATTTTTGTGTTTAGGTTTTATGATGTGAAGATTTAGTAGCCGCAAATGATTAATTTTCTTGTACGTTTTGTTGTGAAGATGAAGATATGCGGTTTTGTTTCATTTCGCACACCTGATTCTTTGGCACTTTAGGAGTGAAATACATGAAGAGATGAAGTCAAATTGTTGGATTGTATGTGTTAAAGTTGATTTCAATGCGATTTAAATTTTTAATCCTTCAGTGTATTCATTCTATTTGGCCAAATACTTAAATTTATCATAATTTGCTTTAAGGCGGAATAATGAATATGCGCATTGCTAGATTATGCCTCTCCCCCTGAATGATGGAAAATTGGAATCGAATGTTTTAGTTGTTTCTTTCCTGTTCATTTATCTTACTGAATTTGAGGAAATTTATAGAAGAGCGATTTATGGTTCAGACTGAAATTTGAGTGCAGAAGAACTCAATTAGGAGGTATTTGATATAGTGACTTAGCTGTTCATTGCTGTGCTTAATGCTCTATTATAAGCTCAACAATTGCTTCTTTCGCTTCTATACTCTATGTGTATCACATTATTAGTCATTGTCACTTCTGGAACTGAAGTTTTGATCGTGAATTTCTCTCAAAAGATAGTTGTAATAAAAATTTGTGTAAGTTTTTTCTGATACTAATTTGACATTAGTGTTTTTATTATTATTCATTATCTATTTTTGGAGCGTATATTGTAAAACAGAGGGAGTGGATTACGGAAGCACATTGTTTTTCTTAAAATTGTTACAGGGTGTCTGAATCTCAATATTTTGGTCTTGTGATCAGGTTCCCAAGATTGAGAAGATAGTAGTGAATTGTGGAATTGGGGAAGCTTCACAAAATGCAAAGGGTTTAGATGCTGCAATAAATGAGTTGGCTCTAATTACTGGGCAGAGGCCCGTAAAGACTAAAGCCAAAACTTCCATTGCAGGTTTTAAGGTCAGAGAAGGTATGACGCTTGGGATTGCAGTCACACTTCGAGGAAATGTAAGCTTGACATCCCCTCTATTTTGCCCCGCTTTTTCTGAGTTAGTTTTTCTTTTTACTTAATTTACATTTCTTTTTGTTCAGTATAGTATTTGATAAGTTGTTTTGATTGAACTACCCATAAGTAGTATTTTTTTAATTCCGATGAGCTTTGGTACCAAAGAAAAGAGTTTTGGAGACGCTGCATCCCTGTTTGGTCTCAACTAAGATGTTAAACGTCTTTTTATGTAATAATATTGATTCATCATAACCAATAGGTTGCGGAAGGAATAGAATAGAGTGTTACAAGGGGTAGGGGAAGTGTTGAAACATAAGTGGCGTAGTTCTTTCTTTCGGGTTTTGTTCAAACACATAGAAATTATAGCAGATTTTGTGCTGGAATTTACTGCTCTATGGGTCAGCCAATGGCATATCATTTGACTGATAAGTGATGGTAAAGAATGACATTGATATTTTACCTTTATCGCTGTATAGAGAGCTACAAGGGTACTACTGTAGACGGAATTCGATCTCAAGTCTTAGGTATCATTCACAAAATAAACATTAATATTGACACAACAGAATTCTGTTCAGATTCGAAAAGCATCAGCGTTTGTGCAGGCAATCTGATTCATTAACGTCGCACTATCGTCCTGGCTTGCATATGCACATGCACATCCGATTCCATAATTTAAAGTTTGAACTGAAATATATTTAGATATCTGCAAGTGTTTTCCTCCTCTCTTTTTTTGGCATATGGCATAAAAAGACTCTCAAAGATTTATCCACAGATGTTGACTTCTATGCTTATTGATGAGATGCAGGTTATGTATTCATTTTTGGACCGTCTTATCAACTTGGCACTTCCTCGAACAAGGGATTTCCAAGGTGTAAACCCAAATAGCTTTGACGGGCATGGAAATTACAGCATTGGATTTCGTGACCAAAGTGTGTTTCCTGAGATTAAACCCGAGCTTGTTGGCAAGGCTAGGGGAATGGATGTTTGCATAACAACCACAGCTAAAACGGACAAAGAAGCCTACAAGTTGCTGGCCCTTATGGAACTGCCGTTTAGAGAGGGTAGTGGGCCGTCTACTGTTGTGCGCAAGAAGAAGTTGAAGTCTCACCACTTTGACTCGAGGTCAAGGACGAGGAAATACTAAGTAGAGAGAAGTTGTTGATCCCGAACATTCTTTTTTTTTTTCTTTTTGCATTTTCCATGTACCTACGGTATTTTGTCTTTTGGCATGCCATGTAACAAATTGTAACTTGTATGAACAACGAAATTAGCTTGTGCTATCAATCCATCTTCAACAGAGTCTGTTCATTTTTGGGTACTGAAATATCCTGTTGAGCAGATCATTATCAAGTTTGGCATAATTTTTGGGTACAGAAGTCGTAGGCGGATTTTGAATCCAAAATTCTTACCAAACAACCGTATGATTTATATTGACATTAATTTAATGAAGTACGTAGACAGCAGGTGGGTGCACTTTGAGATAGGAGTGTCATCAAACTCTGTATGCAGTTGATATAGTACAAGTGGAGGGTAACTTACATATGTATACACCCGGGTGTACCATATGTGCATAGTACACCTAATATTAATTTTTGCTCATTTACTCATTTGGAATGCTCATTTTAGTACATTTTGTTCATTTGAGCAAAAAAAAGTAGGCTACGGGTGTCTTATCGTCACTTGATCGCATGGGTGTCACTTTCGCTCATCGCATGGGTGTATGATTAATTTTTTGTGCAATATGCAAAAGACAAATAGATTATGTTAGGACGAGAAAAAAGTATAAAAAGTAACAAACGGTCAATGTTCATCCTCAAATCTCTATTATATATGGGAACTCTTGAGTACTTTGGTGTCCACCCTTTTTAACCAATATACCCTAACTAGAATAGAAAACTACAACATCTACCACTCTATTAGTTTAAAAATAAAAAGAAGATCGATCTAACGAACTCCATAGCAGTACCACTTATCGTTCGACTTCGAACGCATAGCGTGCATAGAAAGGCTAATACCAAATAATAGCGGTTAGTCTTGTAAGAGAACGCCTACTTTTAGTTAAAAATTAGGCACGGCCCAATCCCAATATTAAGAAGTAAACATGCCACCTTTTTTAATATAGTGACTAGTTTAATCTATTTAGGGATTAGTTTAATCTATTCCGTGACCAATTTAATCTATTCAAGAATGACATTTTCTAACCCATTCAGTGGTAGTTTAATCCATTTAGTGACTAGTTTAATCCGTTCGATAAGACTACCGAGGTTATTTTTTGAAATTGTCCCGTTATAGTTTGAGAATCAAGAAAACAAAGGAAGGAGAATAGAAGGGATGGCCAGGATAGTGTTGGGTATGAGTAAAATGGGATGAGAACTTAAAAAATTCAGTATTGGGTTCGTCCTAATTTTATGTTAAAATTAGGCATTTTTATTCTAATAATTTGTGAAATAATAGTAAGAGTTTATCCTTAATTCCTATAGCAAAAAAAAAAATATATAAAAATGGTTTATCTTGCAAAGTCTTGCTACATTGTACTTACAGTATAACTAGAGATAAGCGGAGATTAGTGTAATACTGAAACAACCGCCATAAGTCGGGAGGTGCGAAAGAGTAAACAAAAGAAAATGGTTTATGGAATATCAGTAAAGATGGGGTTTATTGTAGCTCAGAATCTTCCTCCTTCAATGGCTCCTGATTTTTCTCTCTCCTCCACTACTCTTCCTTCGCGCCGCTCCGATCTCGTCTTCGTCGTCAATCCTCGAGGTTTCTCTCTCTATCTCTCTCTGTTTTTCTCTCAATTTTCTGCAAATGAAATATGATATGATATGCTTATTCTGTTGTGAAATTCATTATTTGCAGGAGCAAATGGTAGGACTGGAAAGGAATGGAAGAAGCTTTTGCCGCATTTGAGGTCTCGTCTTTCTTTCGACTGCAATGTGAGTCTGTACTTTGTATTCCTTTAAAATTTCATAGATTCGTGAATTTCTTAATTAATTCGTGAATTTCCGTCGTATTTTATGTGATTAATGGCGATGAAATCGGAATTCAAGTAATATTGAGTGAAAAATTGCAAGTATATGATGCCAAAGTCAACTTTGATGTGTTTTGCTAGGAAATAAACCATAGTACTATATATATTAGTTATTAATTGTGATGTATTATGGCTTGAATGACAATTAAGCTTCTCTTTGAAGAGAGCAAGCTTTTAGATGGAGAAATTGCGAATTCATAATCGTTATGCACGATGTTGTGTTCATAAGATGTTTGCGTATATTTAACAACAAATGGTGCACATATGTTTCTATTATTACGAATGTTCATAAAGAGCTCGTTTGGTTACCGTTGGAACTTACTTCCCATGGGAAGTCTTATTTCATGGGAAGTAAATTCCCTAGTCTATTTCCTAGGAAATGGCTTTGGGTGTTTGGTTGAGCATATGAATTTGTAATTGACACAGGAATTTCTAATCACCAAGGGGGGGTTGGTGATTAATTTCCTACATTACATAGGAATTTCTATTTCCTTGGAAATTCTATTTCCCATGAATTCCCTATTTCCTGCATACCAAACAATTACCCTATTTTGTACTTCCTTGGAAATCCAAATTCCAGTGGAATTTGAGGTGAACCAAACGACCTCTAAGATGGAGATATTTTAGTTTCAATAAGTAACATCTGATTTGTGATAGAATATGCAATTTTAAAAAATTGAGCAAATATTGTTCATTTAAGTTATGAATCTGCCAGCTTTTAGGTGGAGAAATTCTTTTGGGGGTTCCTTCAGCTCATATATCAACTTTATAGTTAATTCAAATATTTTCTTTTCAAGTGCTTATGTGAAAAGTTGGTTGATCTACCAATTGGTCAATGTTTTTGAATAATGATTGCTGAAAAGCTGTAATGACTGCTGTTGTTATTTGTTAGTTGTCAATAACAATATTAAAATTGCTTATTGTACCCTGATTAGCTACTGAAATTTGTCATTTAATATTGGAGTATGAAGCTAACTGACTTAATTGTTCGGACTGCTTCTTTAGTCATTCTAATTGATTTATCATGTGTATGCTACCATTTTATCAACTGTTGCTGGTTTCTAATAGCTACTTGCATTTGACCAGATATGCGAGTCCTTTACATCAGGTCCCTCCCATGCAACTGATATGACGAGAGAGGTATACCCCTTTTCTTTGTGGTCTTCCAGCGGCTTCAGTAATTTGTGATTCATTTATTTCCCGACTTTGTTTGTATAGGCTATAAGGGAGGGTGCCGATGCTGTAATCGCTGTGGGTGGTGACGGAACCCTACATGAGGTGTGCTTCCTTTCACTTAATCTAAACCAATATTAAGAGTAGGCTGTTAATTAAACTTGCACTTTTTGGTTATAGCTGTATTGTTGCACATGTTAGGAAATTTGTGCGTGGCTGAAGGGTTTCTACATAATATGAAAGTGAAACTTTGCAATTTGCATTGTGTTTCAGAACTTAGAGGTAGCCATAAATGATCCTTCATAAACGCACCCTCTTCCCCTTGAGAAGGAAAAAAAGGAGTTAGGATCAGAGTATCCCTGCAATCATAGGCAAGTTTTGGTCGGTCTTCTACCGTGCAGAAAATAAGATAGAATTGATTGCATTTGACGTATTTAGGTCAGTGATAGGTTCAAACTCTTACTACAACTTAAGGTCAAGGCAAATAGTTTAGCCATCTTGAACAGAGTTGGAAGAATATGTACATATCAGTTAACTGTTTCTCTAGACACTAAAAAGAATATGAACTTCTTATGCTGCATCATATAACTATTATTGAGATAATTTAGGATAACCTGCTGAAGTATCTTTAGTTACTATAATGAACACAATTCAATTAACTATATAGATCCTTATAACTTATTCCATACTTTGCTTCTCTTCTGATTCTGTGTACTTGGAACTTTCAAGTTTCGTTTAACAACTTACAATTTCATATTTGTGAGTTCCTGGATTAATGAAAAATGATTTGAAATACAGGTGAAATGAAATAAATCTATACAAGTAAGAAAGAGGCATATGCCCTTGTAAGTAATGGGATTTATAAATATCCTAATTTTCACAGTACGAGTCGGCTTTGACATGTAGTTGTGTACTAAATATATTAAGTGAAAAGGGATGACGGTAAGGGAGAAATGCTTGCAGGAAAACCCTATGAATGCTGACTTACCAAAAGGAGGGTACGAAATTGACAAAATCACCCCAATTTGAATGTGAATCGTAAAGATAACTGTTATCTGAAGAATATATGTTGATACATTTAATGTTGGTGAGGAATGCAACCAAAAATATTGGTTAAAGATTAATTATGAAATCGTAGAAAAACTGTGATGAACAACATTGTACTTTTTCTAAAATGAACACATATAAAGGAGATTTGATAGTATTATCTTTCATTCCTTCTTAGACCTTAGTAGATCCTGTAAAAGTCACTTGCCACCAAGGCACTGTCTTCTTTGGTATTTTATTTTTTGCAGTCCCATTCTGTTCACATCATTAAGGAATTTTTGCTTGCAATAGGTTGTGAATGGCTTCTTTTGGCAAGGGAAACCTGTCTCAAGTCAAGGTGAAAAGTCTGCTCATGCAACTGCACTTGGTGTAAGGAATTACTAACTCAAGCTTGCTGTTAAAGAGTTACTGACTTCTTGTTGTTGATGCAAATTTCAGTGTGTATTGTGCTGTGAAATTTTTGCAGCTCAATGTTGAGTTACTTGCTGTTTCTTTCTGCAGCTTATTCCCTTGGGCACAGGTTCTGATTTTGCCCGAACATTTGGCTGGTTGGTTATTTCATCCCTGGCTAGGCTTGTTTGGATTTTCCAATATATGCCTAGAAATAGAATCTAATATTTGTTCTCTATTGTTGTTTCAGGACAAATGATCCTTATGAAGCTGTTGAGCGTATAGCAAAAGGTGAGCAGACAAGACAAAATGTATTTCACTTTGTTAATGAGTCATACAGATGCGTGAACTACATCATAATTTATAACTATGTTTTATCTGCTTTATTTAAAACTTCTGCATCCTATGCATACACTTGCTAATAAAGGTGCTTTAAAGGGATGAGATCGCACGTGGATGTTGGTGTGATAACTGCAGAAGATAAAGAGCATCATTATTTCATAAATGTTGCTGATATTCACTTGTGAGTTTGAGTTTCTTGTTCATTCTTTTCCCCCTTAATTTTAAAGCTTCTGGTGCTAGTACTTTCCAGAGCACATTTTGTGATTTTTTTTTTTTGTTTATGTGGGGGTTTAGGAGTGCAAAGGCAGGCTACTATGCTGCCAGATATAAAACATTGGGAAAATTATGTTACGTAATTGGAGCTTTGCAAGCTTTTATGGGGCACAAGAATGTAAATCTCAGGGTGAAGGTGAGCTGCAACTCCTGTCAGATCTTGTCATCTTAATTATCAGCTTATCACATCTATGTTGCTTGATTTATAATGTTTAGATTGATGATGGTGATTGGATGGAGTACTCCCAAGTAACAGCTCTTTGCATTGGAAATGCGAAATACTTTGGTGGTGGCATGAAAATTACTCCCAATGCTAACCCTTCTAGTGGAAATCTTGAGGTGACCTTACTCCCACTTTTTTGGATCCTCAATGATGCAACGCCCTCGTTCGTAAATTATTTCGAGTCCTTTGTCCCTTATACCTGTTTTTTTTCCTTACATAATGGTTTACGTACAAGAATTAAATATCACCAACTCTTTCTCTACGGAAGATCAGTACAAATACATTTTTATTCCTCCATGATCAGCTTGCTAATTATCAGTGTGTAGCTGTATTAATTGACCAATGAATGTTTGTAACTCTTTTAAGTACAAAAACCTTATGCGGATTTAGTTAAATAAATTTAAATATGAATCCATCATTAGAAGTTACAAATACTTTTTAGTGAATAGAACTTTAGAGTTATATTGTGATCAAGAACAAGAATGGTCATCTTGCAGACAACAGTATGACAATGATCTCTATGTGCAGGTTGTCGTCCTTCAGGATTTCAAGTGGTACGACTTCATTTTGAAATTGCACAAGCTGTATAATGGTACACATCTATCAGTTAAAAATGTATCATCAAAGAGGTATGGTCTCAATCTTTGGTTAAAGAAACCTGATCCACAGTAATCTGCTTCTCTTTTCTATTTTTTATTTTTTGAAGTAATCTGCTTTGTTTATTAACATGCTTGATATACTTCCTGTGCAACGATCATTGGTTCTTTTCTTTTTCCCTATCTTTGGTGATTGAGTTTTCTGCAATGACTGACTGGCTCCAATGTAATGGAGGCTATTGCACATCTAAAAGAGATCATTCTTAGACAAAGCTGTCATTAATACGCCAACTTATATTGTAAGCAGAACTTTAAATACTCAATTGTCATGAATGTGTTACCTCTTCCTGATTAAAAATCTGAAATTTCAACATGATACTGACTTAAATGCTCTTTTGGTAACATACATATGGATTAGCTTCCCACCATGTCATTGAACATCAATCCCGTTAAGCTTTATTTTACAGTGTAAGAATCCAATGTGGCATGGGTTAAACTAGGGTTATGGATTTTGGCATCCGGTTACTGGGAGAGAAATTCTGCCATCTTTACTAGTTATTGGTTAAGCTTTCTTTCTCTGGAATTCAATTGATTGGTTCACTATGTCTAATTGTGGTTTTAAATTTTGATTGATAGACTTGTACTTCTGTCTGGTGTGATTGAGTGAGCAAGCCTCTTTTAACTTGTTGCAGTGTATGTTCCATTGAGGTGGAGCAAATGGATGATAGTGGCACCATTTATATCCAGTCTGATGGAGAACATTTAGGTTTTCTTCCCAGGAAACTATGTATTATACCCGGTGCCATCGAGATGCTGACATGATATTCCCAGTACTATCAAATGCAATTCCTCTGTATGTGTGATCAATTATCACTAGGGATCGCTCAAGTACACACGAGTACGTATGTGAATGCTGATCCCACGACTCCCATCTCCCCAGGCTATCTGACAGTCTAAGCATTTCAAAGTCGCCTGCTCTTTGATCAGTTGGTTTATGCACACATTTCCATATGCGACTGTGCACATTTGGCAATTTCATGATGTTGAGACGTTGGACAATCGAAGGCTGAAAGATTAAAGACAAAGTGTTGAATTGTTTGACATAAGTCGCTGGTCACTGCAGCTGTTTAGTTTGAAATTCAGTAGTTCGCTGACAAAACAAGTGTAATACTAATCAAAATATTTCATCTTGTTTTCCCTTACAATTTTTTGGAGTTTTTGTAGTCTGTAGAATAGATTCATATGTAACAAGTTCCATATTAGATCTTCTATTTCTTTTTCTTTATTAGATTTTTACTTACCCTTTTTCCTGTCATTTTTTCTCATCTTGATCTCCCCTTTTTTATCTCATATACCAGGTCAGCTTAGATTTCTGAATATATACTTGACTTTATGGATCCTACAAGTTTGTGGGCCATAAAACTTGATTGCTAGGAGTATGAGTGTAATATGCTTCCCAAAATTTAAGTCTTTTTTGCTTCATAAATGTAAAATAGAGAATATATATGAACATGACCCTTCATGCTCCTTATTTGGCACGGTGTTGGAACATTATTGGTTCAATATTTCCAAATTTTCTTGGCCACAATTCTCTTGACCTCTTTTGTCCAATAGACAAAAAGGGAAAGAGAAACAAATCTCTCTCTCACTAGTAAGAGACCTGCATACAAAATGGCTGCTTTTCTTTCACATACTTCTGCAGCTCCTCACTTGAGCACAGATTACAGGTATGTGACTTCCCTTAAGCTTCATCATCTTTCTCGTTTGCCGAAAATTTACAGGCTCAAGTGCTACGGACTTAACAAGGAGAGTCCTGCAACAAAAAACGATAATTTTTCAGTGTCAACACAAAAGAAAGATGGGAAAGAACCTGAAAATGTGGTGCTTAAGGTAGCGTGGTATGCTTCTGAATTGCTTGGGATTGCTGCTTCTACCCTTCGATCACCGCCCTCTGATGTGATTGATGAATCTCCTGAGCTTCCCTGTGACGCATCAGGAGCTGTTGATCGAGCTGCTGTTGTGGAAACGATTAAACAAGACTTCCAAAGATCTTACTTTGTCACAGGTATGCAGTCACTCTGCAAGAAATTTCTGGTTATGACATTGAATTATCTTACTCCCCTTGTTCCTAAATTATAAATTGCAATAAATAAAAAATTATTTGCAAGTAGCTGAGGTAAAAGTACATAGTTATTCTTCAATATTTTGGACTTTTAGCACTTTACACATCTACTTTACCAATGCAGTCTCCTTTTAGAATTTACAGTCAGTCAAGGGTTGTGTTACTCGGACTAGGGTACTCGTGCCGGACACTGGTATGTGTCCATGTTCTGACTCTGCTATTACATAAAATTTTACATGATTTTGGCCCAAAATGAAGTTTCTAAATGTTTGGGTTGTTGAGGATTCGAAATGGAGAGCTCGAGTAAGATAGGTCAAGGATATCATTCGTGTTGCAGTGTTGGTGATATGGGAAAGGATTAGTTTTATATTGAAAGTAGCGTTATTTTATGACAGTCTAAATTAAAATGCAATATCATGCTTAGGGACGGAGAGAGTACTACATATGTACATAAACAAATTAAAATTGTATACGTCATTGTCTAAATTGTGGATACAAGCAAGCTCAAGTCAATGTGATATTGTATACCAGAAACTTGAGTTGGAAATCCATCTGTATCATTTGCATTTGCCTACTACTATGCTCCCAAAAAGAAAGTAAGAACTCATTGTCCAAATTTCTTAGGTTTAAAACCATATTTCAGTATGTCTTATAGGTGCTAAAATTCAGGAAATTTGACACTTGATGCGTATGAAGAAGACTGTGAATTTGCTGATCCAGCAGGCTCTTTTAAAGGGCTTAGACGATTTAAGAGGAACTGTACCAACTTTGGCTCCCTTATCAAAAAGTCTGACATGAAACTCATGAAGTGGGAAGACTTTGAGGTAACTTCATTTGGGTTTTAACAACTTTCTTACTAGAACATAATTTTTTGTCGTCTTTTTACTGATTAATCTGGTGCAACTGCAGGACAAGGGTATTGGACATTGGCGTTTCAGTTGTATCTTGTCTTTCCCTTGGAGGCCTATCCTTTCTGGTAGCTTGTTTATACATACATGAATCTTATGTTGCTTTCAATTGTAGGAAGTTATTAATGCCTGATGGAACTATAGACAATCAAATTGAATTCAATTCATAAAATAAGTTGAAGGAGAGGGAAAGGGGAGGGGCGGAAGGGGACCGATGAGTGAGGTCGCATTTGCTTTTTAACATTCGAAGGATTTGGTTTATTAAATGCAGAGGGAAAATGAATCTTTCCAATTTTTTCCCTTCCTTTTTCCCATATGATATTCAAACAAGAGAAGCTAATTAAGGCCTGATGGAACTATAGTCTATCTTGTTATGCTCAATCTCTTAATAACGATATAGAACTTTGATTTTTCCATTCAAGTTCCGAATAGATTCGAAGCTGAATTATTGGATAATCATATGATGTTGCAGCTACAGGTTATACAGAGTACTTCTTTGATCGAGAATCTGGTAGAGTTTGCCGGTAGGTTAGAACAAAATGATAAAGCTTTGTTTACTCTCATTTTCTTCTCTATTTCTTTCTCTGCTGTTTAGTTTTAGTTTCATGTCTTAAATATGATTTTCTTCTTGATGTTTATGTCAGGCATGTAGAGAACTGGAATGTCCCAAAGATGGCTCTGCTGAAGCAAATATTGAAGCCTAGTAAACAGACTACTCGCTAGGCGGTTGAAGGGAGAATTTAGTTAATTGAAATTACCAACCACAACTCCACAAGACTGGAATGATATGATGCTTGATCCTCACTTTGGGTAGAATCATTATGTGATTGATATGACATTGTAAGTTTGTATAATTTATCGAGATATATAATCTTTTTTGCTAAGTGGGAATCAAGCTCTATCAATAAATTAAGCATAGGAAGTTGAATACAACGTACATTACAATCATCAAATTGTATTTTACATAGAACTCTTGTATTTCAAGAAGTTACAAATTACAATCGCAGTGCAATACTTTTTATTGTCTTTTTGAAGGTATCGTCGTTGCTATATAAATCTTAGAATCTACTTACGCCTACTTCCACATGGTAGATAAGGTCTTTGTCGTGTGGTAAATTTGCACAACGTCTAAGGTGGTGGAAATAAGAGATTCAATCACAAGAACTCAAGAAGATTTCAGTTATTTAGATTCATGACTTGGAAGTTCTTACTTAGAAGAAAACCAATACAAGTTAGATTGTACACACGAGAGTTTGCTGTGCATTATGCCCTCACACTTTAAACCTGCTTTGAGACGAAATTAGTTAAGCTGGTGGACATTGATTAGGCATCTAAAATAAATTATTCTTTAGCTTGTTTCATAATAGTTTGAATCCTTTTCTTTCAGAATGACCCAACAACTTGTTCAACATATACAAGTCTAGTGAAACTAAAATTCAACTAAAGTAAATTATGTTCTACATAATTGAGTTTAAGCTCATTGCAAAATAAACTTAGATCAGCAAAAGTCAACTTAGTTCAATAATAAATCCAATAAATATTACACAAGTTTTGCAAATATAAACTATATATAAAAAAATTATATTAAAAAAATAAATATTAAATTCTTCAACAAGTATTCTACAGTTAGCCGCACGGTTAATAATTATGTCGTCATGCACATAAAAGACAAAATAACTATATTAAGACATGTGTAACTTCAATTTATATAAATAACCCTTAATAATTGTACGTATATTTACAATTTCCTTTCTTCAACCCAAAATTATCGTTTCTTTCATCCTCCGCAACAAGAACCTGTTTTTCCTCCGAGTTTTCGAATGGCAAATATTTGTAGAAGAAAACTTCATCCTGATCATACTATCCAAATGGATGGTTCCTGGCAAAAGAATCCAAGAATCATGGGCATAGTTTGGATCCTTAATTATGGTAATAGCAATGAGCTCCAAGTAGTTCACAAATATCCGATACAGTCGACTTGATCGGTGATTTGGTCAATCCGATCTAGTAAAGTGGATCTTTTTTTTGGTGTCCGTTTCCTTAATTGTTGTATTCCGTTAATGTCAAAAAGAAGAAGTAAGTCACCCAAAAATTATAAGTAATCGCTATTATACTGACCAATAACCCCTAAGATAAGTAACCCCAAAAATTATAAGTAATAATTAACCCCTAATATAGTACTCCCTCTATTTTTTTTATCGTTCTCACTTAGAATCTTAACTATATTAAATGCTTAGAGAGAATCTTCTCAAATTTTTTCAATTTATAAGAAAAAATATAGACATGTGGGGTCTTGTTTGATTCGTCTCAATTAATACATTATTAATATTCAATCGTTATAATTTTTACTAATATATAATGAAAGATATTTAAGTTCAAATATGTGCATTGGGAGATGCGCACAGGAAAGTGAGAAAGATAAAAAAAACAGATGGAGTAATTACTAACCTCGAAATAAAATAATTGACCTTATATGTGAATCGGCCACATCGTGTACTATAAATGTGGTCCATCAGGCCATCACATCTATACTAATATATTAAAAAGTGTTCTTAAATAAGTCTATGTGTCATGTGGCTTCCCTTTAGTTTTTTCATTCCATGTCATGAAACATGCTCCATATAAGATTCAACCACGTAAGTGCGTAACCTCAAGATAATATACTAAAGTTCTAACCAATAAGCTATATAATATTAGATGATATTTTTCAACATGAAAATGTTAATAACCCAAGGCGTCCCCCGGGACTAAAACTAGTTATTGTAAATTCTTTGAACATAAACATAGAAAAATGGGTGCAGCCGTGCAGTATCCGACTGTTGGCTCTTTCTCATGTCCAAGTCTACGGTTTGACCCGACCAAATATAGCTCTTATAGTCGGGTCATTTCCACACTCCTATAATAGACCTTACTCTTCCTCTTCCTCTTCCTCTTTCTTCATCCGGGTTCTCAAAACTCTTCTTCTTCTTCTTCTTCTCTCTCTCTCTCTCCAAAATCCAAGAAGCAAACTTTTCTTGATTCAGCCATGACGTTTCCTTATCTGGAAGCCGTAGTCGGTAATTTATTCTTCACACAATTGAATCATTAACGCTGTGTTTGGTTTTAATTTCTCTCCTATAATTTTTATCCCGTCAATTTGAACCTTATTTTTGATTTTTTAGTCTCATACCTGTTGATTTTCGTTCATGTTTTTCTCGATTATTCCCTTATTTTTGTGTTGTTTCTTTTGTGTTGATTTCAATCGCAATTTATTGTGAAGAATGATCCAACTATAATGAGGTTTTGGGTTTAAGACCTATCTTGATTTTGTTTTGATTAATTTTACATTGTGTATGTGGTACAAAATGTTCATTTTAGTGCATTGGAGTGATATTGAGCTGGTGCATGTATGCAATTTTGTGGCGAATTTACTGTTTCTAATTTCGTTGATTTGATTTGTTATCCAATTTGATTAAGCGTGTTTGAGGTGGAAGATTTATCAGTTTTACTGAAGTAATTATTGGGAAATAATATTGGGGAAATGGTGTAATTGGCGGGTTGATATTTTGCTTAAGTGGAGGTAGCTGGTTATGTAGAATACAAAGAGAATAAGAGATGTTTAAGATGGTTCATATGTTTATAATCTGGATGAAGAAAAGTTGGTTTTTTTTATCATAAAGTTATCGGCGGAATATGTCTTGTCCGTAGGAGAAGTGGTGTTTAGCTGTTTTGGGTGTATTTCGAGGTAAATACTGCTGTAAGACTTGTTGAAATATATGTAGGGCACGAGAGCCTGTTCTTTTTGCCGTATTTGTACTAAATTTCAGGGAAGTTTAGGAAATGTAGGAAAGTTCAGACTTCAGAGTTCAGAGAATTTGAAAACTTTAGATGACTTTCAATGAGTTTAGAAATGTTCAGATATGGTTAAGAAGAAAGATTGTGATATGGATGAGGAACATGGGACATAAGGTAGAGTTGCGTACGAGTCTCCCTATCATGATCCAAATGTTTCAACAGTGCACTCTTGAGCCTGTTGCGGCAAGGGTCCTACTTTTGCGTGGTGTGCATAAGCAAGGGTCTTTAAAGTGAGGTAGGGCACTCCTGGCTATTTGCAACAAGAGCGTGTCTGGTATAGGTTGGGGCTTGGGTGAGTGAAAGTTTAAAGGCACAAGCAAGACTGAGTCAGTAAAAGTGGGACTTTGAAAGAAGAGAATTTGAAGGTAGAAGCTTTGAGACAAAAGATGATAATTAGTGAAACAATAACTCGTGTACAAGGCGAAGGGTGTGAATTCAAGTTATACTAATCATAATTTATTACTTCATGAAGAGGTGTAATTGCAAAATAGTTGTTTTCCAAGTGGAATCATTATAATGAAACTGACATAGCACCAGGCCAACTTACTGGCTCAACACATACTAAATCCCCAACAAGCATGTCTAAAGGTCCCCCAAGAACATAAATGTAAACCTAGAAAGCATGAAGATGAACTTAAAACATGAAAAGTCGGGTGGTTGTGCGCGTGCGTGTGTGTGTGAAAAGCACTTTGGTGCCTAACACTTTGGTCTTTGTGGTGAAAAACACTTTGCTTTGGCTAAGTCTGCAATTGAAAAACACTTTGGTGCTGCAGTCTTTTTGTTCTTGGTCTTTTCTCTTGCCTAACACTTCAGTATTGGGGGCATTTTACTAAACTACTCTCTTGATTACATGTCCATGTTATCATCCAATTTCAGGTTTTATGATACTGATGTATTTCTTTGAGACTTATCTGGATTTGCGTCAACATGCTGCTCACAAGTTACCAACACTTCCGAAGCCTTTGTTAGGAGTGATAAGCCAAGAGAAATTTGAAAAATCCCGGGCTTATAGTCTGGATAAAAGGTTCTTTGTTAGTTTTTGTTGTCCAAAACTTTTGCTTCTGCATCAATGAATTATCATTCTTTCATCTACTTTCCCCTACTGCACACGATGACTAATATTATCTCTCTCCTTTTACAAATGCAGCGGCTTCCATTTTGTTCATGAATTTGTAACTATAGTGTTAGATTCTGGAATTTTGTATTTTGGTTTACTGCCATGGTTCTGGAAGGTGAGTGTCTGAATCATGTACTACACTTTTGTTAGTGGAACAACTGTGAAATATTGTCGCTGACAGAGCCTTTTTTTCGATGTCGGTCTTTTTTTCCCCTGGATGCAGAAAGCAGGAGACTTTTTTAGTGCATGCAGGCTTTGATGCAGAGAATGAAATACTGCACACCTTGGCTTTCCTTGCTGGGGTTATGATTTGGTCACAGGTATTGTTGGTACTTGCATATGTACTCTTACAAATTTAGTTTATTAATATCTAATTTAAAGCTGTCCCAACAGCTGATTACGTAGAACTTGTGTGCTTGAATGGCTACACAATTAGTAAGTTAGGGTAGTAACTAGTATGTGACGGCATGACTAATTTGGTAGTATTTTAAGAAAGTGAGATCTTTCTGCCACGCCAGAAACTGAGACAGACATTCATTTCTTCCATTTTTAGAGGAAGTGTCTAAGGTGCAAGTTATGTTGAGGAAAAAAGGAAATGTGATAAACTAAGAGGAGTCTTTTTGAGATATATGTTATATAAATTGTGTCTTGTGTGATTCATATATTCTTTTAGAACTCCCTCTTCAAGTCTTCATATAATATCGATGTGTGTATGTATATACACTTGGGTAAATTTAGAAGGATATCATAAAATTATAATGTAGTATAATCTAAAATGTATATGTGCTCTTAGAATTAATTTTAGTTAGAAACTTTCTTTGAGTTTCAAACTTACAAGTATTCTGATGCAGATTACTGACTTGCCCTTTTCTCTCTACTCAACTTTTGTAATCGAAGCTCGCCATGGATTTAACAAGGTAGATCGTCTCAAATGTATACTTCTATAATTTATTTCTCTGCTGGTAGCCCTAACTGAAGAGAAACAGAAGGATGCATTCTTTGGTATCTCATCATACGTTACTCTTGTTACTTTCTATCATTTATTGTCCTGAATATTATTATTGGTGCTGTGCAGCAAACTATATTGTTATTCATAAAAGATATGGTGAAAAGTATTGTCCTGGCAATTGTGATTGGACCTCCTATTGTATCTGCAATCATTTTCATTGTACAGGTATTTATCCCTGCTCACTGCTATCATTTTTCTTCTTTTTACATGGTTGATACCATGTATTCTTGGTTTCCTCTAAATTCTATAAAGGTTGTGTTTCTTTTACTTGCTTCAAAAGTAGGAATGTCAACCTAATTCTCTATGGAGGATGCTAATATATTACAATGCATGATTACAGAAAGGCGGACCATACTTGGCTATCTACCTCTGGGGATTCATGTTTGTTCTGTCTATAGTGATGATGACTCTCTATCCTGTTCTGATCGCCCCTCTATTTAACAAGTTCACCCCAGTATGTATAATGTAATTCAGTATCTTTGATTGTTTAGTCGGATTATACATAGCCTGACCTTCTCTTTAATGTGGAACGTGGTGAAAAATAGCTTCCTGAAGGAGAGCTAAGAACGAAAATTGAGGAGCTTTCCTCTTCACTGAAATTTCCCTTGAAGAAATTGTTCGTGGTTGATGGATCTACTAGGTCAAGCCATAGCAATGTGAGATCTCAGCTCTTTTATGCGCTTACATGCATGTTCTTCATTACTAGCTGCTTTAAATATGTTATGGGTTCTGTGTAGAAAGATATTGTTGTCTAAAAGGGCAGCTTTCAAGCTTGACACATCTTGGGACTTACACTTAGTCTTTAAGGCAGATTTGATTTGTTTAAGTGATGTTTAGTGGGGACATTTTATTGTGCCCTGGAGGTTATAGAGTTTGCTGGATTGAATAGCTATTAGAGTATGTCTGTGTCTAATGATTTGATAGGAATGTACGTGGAGATTATACTTTGCATCCTTTTGCTCTCACAATGATGTATGCCTTTTGTTATTTGTTTTTCTAGATTTATGATCAGAATTAGATGGAGCAAACGCAACAATTGAGACTTGAGGTTAAATTCACAGAGTTATCACTATGGTCGGTTTTTTCATGGTATCCCTAACTCTGGATCATTCCATGAAAATTCCAATAATGGGAGGTGCCATCTCAAGATAATTGAGGGACCTTAAATTTTCAATTTGTAAGATCAAGTGATAATGTATTAAGCTCCAGTTGGCTAGGAAAACGAGAGAGAGGAAGGGAAATGTCTCAGAAAACAAAACAAATATTAGCTAGATAAAAAAAGTCAAACGGTCACTTGGGATCAATTTGGGAAGCTATCCCCATAGTTGAGATTATTATGGGGATACTACAAATTTTTAGAATTATTCTTGTGAACTTTTCCAAAATAAAGTGCGCGCAACCAAGTTTTTCTTGGTTAACAGTAAAGTTCTGTTAGTGAAGTTGGTCTCTTAACCCTCTCATGACCTTAACAAGTTACTGTTACTTCAGAGTTAGCTCAATAGATGATCTCTATTTGTGTAACATTCTGCTTTTCATTGGAAACTGGATGTTTCTTAAACAATGAAGTTGTCAGATTGTGCCCTGTTAAGTGTGTTGTCTGATCACTTGGCCAATTTGGTAATATACATATTCAATATTCTAGATGATTTATTATGGCTGTTGTGGTTGGAGTTGTCAAACAGGACGGGTTGTATTGAGATTGTGTTGGATTCACAGGGTAGCATGTTGACTCTCCATACCCAAATCCAACCCTTCTATGAAACAGGTTGGAAACCTTTAACCCTAAGCTAAGCCTTTTTACAAATCCATTTGAAAAATGAACACATCTGTAAAATCAAACAAGTTAGCTTGGTATCATGGATCCACTTTCTTTGTCCAATGAAACAAATGCAACAACGAACCACAAAACAAAAGTAAAGTCAAAATAAGAAAATTTTAAATTATCACAAAGCACGCTAATATTACTAGTATATAATAATTTTTAAAAGTGAAGGGGCTGTCATAATTAGCTTGCTGGTGATTGAGTTACGAATTGAGGCTAGTGCTATTCTTTTCAGCATGAAGCTTGGTTTAGAGTTCGGTTATCATAATGTGGTGGTGAAGAACGATAGCTTGAATATGTTGTGTGGTTGATGCGATACGGTAAACTGCAAAGAAGAATGCCTTAGTGTTCGTTTAATTATTGATGACATTTTAGCTCTTGCTAGTTGTTTTAGTTCTATTTCTTGGTCTTTTGTAGGTAGAAATGGCAATAAGGTTGCTCACGCTCTTGCACATCTCCTTCATTGGGAGATAGGTAAAAGAGTGGTGGAGTGCGGATTTTCCTTCTCCTATTGTATCTTTGGTGACCGATGATTTGGAGTTGAATCAGTAATTTGGCTCCTTTTGGAGACTCCTTTTAAAAAATAAAAGTGAAGGGATTGTCGTATTAGGTTTATGTTTGATAACATATGCATTTGATGTGTGGGTTGCGTTGGGTTAAACAAGTAAGTCTCAAAACAAAGAACTTGTTCCACACAAGGTTTGAAGCATAAGAAACAACAACTAATCAAAATGGTCATAGAAACACTAAGCATGGCAAGTTTGGAACGGCTAAAAGAAAGTCACCCGCAATTAAAAGTTAATACAAACCAAAAGGGAAAAAAAATAATTTAAATTGTTCCAACCAAAATAACAAAGTGACAAAGGAAATGGATTATGGGCTAGGAAATTCAAGGATCATTAGGCTCGGAAGTTTCTTGGACTACTTCAATTGTTAACTCATCAATCTTGTGTAAAATAGTAGTCTCGAAGAGGAGGTCCGAGCCGAGAAGGCTGTGAAGAGCAGCTTGTAGTTCCTTGACGATAAAAACTAGAGAGCCCATTTGTTTTACGCGGGAACTCGAGCTTGGAGTCGGTTCCTTCTTGGAGTTCCATCATACGAGCAACGGTAGCTTTGACTCCTTAATCTGCTCATCCTTCTTTGTTTCCGAACCAAACCCAAGTGAACTCGGAAAATCCAGCAATGAAGAAGGTACACTACCCATAGGAACCGAACTTCTCACATTTCCTTTCTTCTTAGGAACAGGAGGAGGACTCTTAGGAACTGGTGTAGTGTTCCTAGGAGAAACCACTTGTTCCTCTTCTCCTTTATCATCCAAGCCTCGCCCAAACCCTCAATCATCTGTTTTTATGGATATCGGTGATGAAGAAGATCATGATGTGATTTTGGATGATAAAGGAGAAGAGGAACAAGTGGTTTCTCCTAGGAACACTACACCGGCTCCTACGAGTCCTCCTGTTCCCTAAGAAGAAAGGAACCGTGAGAAGTTCGGTTCCTATGGGTGTTGTTCCTGCTAGTGTACCTTCTTCATTTGTTGGGTTTAGTTCGGAAACAAAGAAGGATGAGCATTAAGGAGTTGCAAGCTAATGTTGCTCGTATAATGGAACTCCAAGAAGGAACCGACTCCAAGCTCGAGTTCCCGCAAAATAGATGGGCTTTCTAGTTTCTCTCGTCAAGGTACTGCAAGCTGCTCTTCACAGTTTCTCAACTCAGACCTCCTCTTCTCAGACTACTATTTACAGAAGATTGATGAGTTAACAATTGAATTGTTTTCTAAATCTTAAGTGTTTTCTAAAAGGTCAGTTGCATTTATTAAGTGACTTCCTAAGTTCCATATAATATACTAAGCTATATAAGATACTTACATAAATCCTAAGTACAAACTCTTGAACTTAGTCTTCATGCCTTCCCTTTTGAAGTCTTCGACTCTGAACTTCATTCTATCTAACTGAGGAACAGCAGATTGTTCCTTGCGATACACAAAGAAACTGTTGAACAGGATCTGTAATCATGAATCATCGCTTAGGAAATTACTCAGGAACTGTTGTGCTTATATTGATTTTCCTTGAATATATGTGCCACGCCATCACTCTGGAACTCGCTTAGACAACCTTGTTCCTACTCCGGAACTAGAGCACTGTTTCTCAAAACAATCCAATATGTCACGAAGTTTGCAAAGTCATCAACCAAAACTAAGGGTCAACAGGTTGCGTTGGGTTAGCCCACCTACTTAAATATTTTACTGCTTGTAGTGTGTTGTTCATCTTTTCGTTATTTTTGTGGTGACAAGCATTGAAGCATTGCTTAGGATAGTGTACAGTGTACAGACTACTGAAAGAAAAGGCATGGATAGAACTGAGCTGAAGTTCTGCATGTTGGAATAATATATTGGTTTAGTTGTTGGCAAGGAATGATAAGACTTTTTGGAGTAGGTGTTTTCGTCAATTATCTGCTTAAGTTGAACAAGAATAACAATCAAATGGGAGTTTTCATTATTTTTTGTGAAATGAAAATTGTCTCTTATCAAAAGTCGAGGTGGCCTTGAAAGGTGCTGTATTAGTTGTTAAGTTGGAGTCAATGAGACTTGACTGCTGCTGCTGGTAACTTTATACATCTCAGGCGCTCCAGGGAATCCAGAAATTGAATGCAGTGACATGAATACCTTATTCTCTTAGCTTCCAATGTTTTGTAGATTTGAAAAAGTTTAATAAAAGAAACGGCAATATGTAAATTTATCAAAGAAAAGATTTATAGTGAAGTAATCATGGTGAACATACAAAAGCAAGCATGTAAATATTCAATACAACAGACTATAATCACCACAATATCACGTAAACTCCCAACTTAATTAGGTCTGTTATGGATGACAGTCCATATCATGCTCCAGCCAAAGCACTCGCATGTTTCCTGTGTGCTCTTTCTGAATGTTATGCTTTTGGTGTTTATCATAATAATTATCAGAAATTTGTATTTATTATCTTGATGTCTTTTGTGCAATGTTTTCATATTTATTTTTCTGTTTGCCTAATGACTTGCAGGCTTACATGTATGGTTTCTTCAATAACAAGCGTATAGTCCTCTATGACACTTTGATACAGCAGGTAGGCTTTTTACTTCGCTTATATATCCCTTACTGTGCTATTCATATCATTTTACCTTCTTTATTCTGACTCCCGCTTCATCATCTTAGACTAGGTTCCCAGTATTCTTTTCTGCTTTCCAACTTTTATTTTTTCCGCCCATCTCCTAGAGTTGGATAATGTTCATTATTTTTTGCCTTAGAATATTCAGTTCTTCTCCTGTATCCTATGCATGCTAGGGGAGTTCTCAATTCATGATCATCGCATCTGTATCTATAATATATGATGTGACCAAAAGCATCCTCTTTGTGCTTCGTGCCTTCTTTTGCATGCTCTGGAGTTCATGCCTTTAGTGGTTCTCACTTCTCAGTCAAGATGCTTGATTATAATTTTTGCACCCCAAGTATTACCATTTTGGCACTGCTGGCAGATGAATGACTGATGGTTTTGCAGTGCAAGAATGATAAGGAGGTTGTTGCTGTTATTGCACATGAACTAGGGCACTGGAAACTCAATCATACCATGTATTCTTTCATAGCTGTGCAGGTATAACTTGCCATCTTTGTCCAATTTCTCTTTTGTTTATTTGTTTTAGTCAAGCTGTCAAGGCCACGTGGCTGTGTGGTCTTTTATTTATCAAATGCTCTCTTTATTTACTAGATTGCACCTGTTTCATGTTTCCCTAAAAGTTATGTTCTGGTTACAGAGTTTTGATGTACTAGCAAACAAAGGATAAAATATTTGGAGCTTGATTTTTATTTTTTTTCTCATAGTTTTCATGTTCTAGCTAGTCACTTCATATCTAGGAGCTGGAACTAGCCATGGTTGTTGACTTGCTGCAGTAGAAATGGTCATGTAGTTACCATCTGACATGCAGATGAGGCTCTCTTCATAGAAGTATATTTGTACGGCATATTTTTTGTTGTTTCTTGTTTGCTATAGTTTTTAAACGTAATAGAGGCACACGTGAGTGGGTGTGTGGACTCATTTTAATGAAAGGTAGCAATGAAATAATTCATCTCGGCGAAATGTAGTTCAGTGACTAGGACTGTCATCTTTTGTAAAATCTGATGTCATGTGGGTTCTACCAAAATCCCGGCTGTGGAAGCTGTCAGAATATGGAGATCTATTGATAATTTAGCTAGTATTTCCAAATATTTCTAAGATATTAGTTTCTTAATTGATGTAGAACTATCTTCAGAGACTAGATATATTTGGCATGTATATTCTATCTGTGATTACTGTTAGCTTGTGGAACACATCCTATATTCCTAGTTGGAGTAGGATATTCACATGACAATAGATATGGGTCATGGGAGGGGGATAACTATTTGAAGGGTGTTTGCATCTAAAGCAGGTTAGGGCTCGGATCAAGGGGATCTTGTGTAATCACGAGGGATTTGAGTTATAGGGTGATTAAGCGTTGTAAGTCATAGTATCATACACGTCGTTTAAAGTCCCTGTGTATTATTGGTGGTTCTTCTCCCGTTTCTCCTATTGTTGCTTCTTGTGTTTACATTTTGACTTATTATTGCTTGCAAATTTCCAACTGGGTAGGCCACCTATCCTTAAAAATAACACATTCTACTTGATGTAGTCTTGGCCCATCTTTATGCCTGCCTTTATGCCCTTTTGATTGAGGTCGACCTCAA
Source organism: Beta corolliflora (assembly GCA_947648045.1). Lineage (NCBI taxonomy): Eukaryota > Viridiplantae > Streptophyta > Magnoliopsida > Caryophyllales > Amaranthaceae > Beta > Beta corolliflora. The sequence continues at coordinate 122,050 of CANSZD010002531.1, read as the reverse complement.
TTGTCTGTGATGGTTTGTTGATATATTAAACTTCTGCAGATTCTTACTTTTTTGCAATTTGGAGGATATACGCTTGTGAGAAATTCGAAGGACCTGTTTGAGAGTTTTGGATTCCATGATACGCAGCCAGTGCTCATTGGTCTCATCATTTTTCAGGTTTGGATCAATACTGATGAACCATGCAAGTGTTTTCTTTTGATGTTTTGTTGCCTTGGGGGGTAGACTTAGCTGTCAATGCTTCTTGGATTTTACCTCAGCTTTTTCTTGAATAGTCTTCCTCCTCCCAAGTTCTTTTACTCTTTCACTCTAGATTTTTGGATTTGGCGTGACCCCCTCTCTCTTTCTTTTTTTCGACCTTCCTCTTGTCGTATGTGTGTGGTCACTGTAGTGTGTACTCTTGATTATATGTGTGTCTGCATTTCAGACTTACTTTCTTCGCTCTTTGATTATTGCTACGTGTCCCTCTTATTTGAACTTCATATTAATTGCTACATATCCTCTTTTGGAAAGTTTTGTGGTCTCCCCACTTCCCCTTTTCCCCTTAAAATACAATTTTTCTCTCTTCTGGTACATAAAATATGAGTCCGTGTGGTCCCCCTTCCTTTTTTCCCCCTTCTCCTCAATTCTTGTCCCCCCCACACTTTTTTTTCTATTCACATACATGACTTTGACTATCTCTTGTGATTTGTACTTAAGGAAAAATATAGTCATGTGAGATCTTGTTATATTCATCTCAATGTGTAGTATCCAAACATCAACTTTTTGTAATTTTTGCTTATTGATAATTAGAGATATTAAGGTTCAAATTAGTGTATCGGCAAATTGCCCCATAAAAAGGGGTAAACTAAAAAAAGACCGGAGGGAGTATAATAGAACGGATCAAGTATTAGCCAATCTTGCTTTTCTCTTCTCTTCTTTTCCCTCTAGTATGATATCCCCTCATTTTCTGTCATCGAGATTTTACTACTATATATATTGTATCTGTTTCCTACTAGTGTTATTGCTATTACTTCTACTCTCACGGAGATTACCCTTTTTCAGATCCTTTGACTGTGTATTGTTAAAATTGCTTTGTTATGAAGTGTTAACTTGAATTAGCTTCCTTCAATATAGTAGGTTCCGGTTCACTTTTGGCACAAATACCTGCTCTAAAGGAGTAAAGGGAATAGGTTCGGGATTTTCAGATCTGGTATTTGGGAACATAAACTTGAGACATACTAATTACCATGGGAACGTAATTTTGGGACGTGGGTGTTTAAAATTTGTTTGCTTCATATTTTAATTTAATTTTAAAGAAACGTCTTTCTGTTAGGTCTTCTACAAACAGTCTCTACTCCTTTTCCCTGGTAACGTCAATACTTCATACCTTTGGACTTCCACAAATTCCCTAGGACTCAATCCATCTTTCTTACCAAAATCATGCGCATTTCTGTATCTATCAAGATTATCAAGGCCCATCTTTCTTTTTCATGACTCGATCCAATACACCTTGCTTTCTTGCTGGGTGCTTTTGTTCTGCATTCTGCTTTGTATCTCCCCCCCCCAAAAAAAATAAGCTAAGATATTGATTTCAGGGAGTTCAGTAGCATTCTGATTTCTTTGCTTGAATGCAGCACACTGTGATACCTCTCCAGCACCTTGTAAACTTTGCCCTGAATCTTGTGAGCCGGTCTTTCGAATTTCAGGTAACATTGAGGAAAACTATATCGTCTCTCCTAGATTTTTCTTTGGATTATGTTCTGATCAATTGTTTTCTTTATCACAGGCTGATGCTTTTGCAAAGAACCTGGGATATGCAAGTGAACTCAAGTGCGGTCTTGTGAAGTTGCAGGTAATGTATTAAGTGATATTCCTGAAATTCATATAATAATTCTAAAGCAAAATTTATATTCTCCATTTATACCCCTCCTATAAAAAACCTCTGCTTGTACTATTTATATCACCCAATTTTGTTTTATGCTTCTTTTATGCCATTGTAATACTTTGGGTTTCAACTAGATCTTTGGTAATTTTTGTGAAGATAAATTCACAGAACAATCCCTTGTTCTCTTGTACACCCTTCAGATTCTCCAAAATTATCAAAATAAGACGGATATATGCACTGTTTGCATATATCTTATGGAATATGGAGTATAAATTTGGACCTCGTAAATTGTTGTTTCTGAATTTATGGTAACATAATATATGCTGATATTGCAGGAAGAGAACTTGTCAGCAATGAATACAGATCCATGGTACTCAGCTTATCACTATTCTCACCCTCCCCTCGTTGAAAGATTAGCAGCACTTGACGAAACTGACAAGAAACAAGACTGATACAAGTGCGACTTTGGCCGGGGATGTACTCATTACTCAGGTGTATGTAGCACATTTTTTTGTCACAATTCGAACTGTACGAAACTTGGCACTAACTGATAGACGGTATACTTATGCTCCAGAATTTTACCACTACAGGTCGTTGGGAAGAATTAGAATGGGATGAGGTTATTTTGTGAATTACATGTATGAAATTTTCCATAGTTGAAATTAATTCCCGTAGTTCTTGCTGCTGTTTTTGCCTCCTAGATTGGTGTTTTCTAGCATATACATATCCTATATGGATCCAGTCCTTTTAAGAACTACAATTTTCACTGCACTTTAAGGTAGCTTTTACAATCATCAATGTTTTTTTGGGGTTAAGTATCGTTTTAAGGTAGCTTTTTAGCGGTTGAGATAGTGTTTTTGATAGCTTAAAAAAGTAGTTTTGAGGGTGTGACTTTTGAAGGTTCAATTTCTTGTTCTTTTGCTAATTCAATAATTAAATTTATTGAACATTAAATTACCATGGATTAACATGATACTTCCATTATAATTTTACACTGGGATGTAATAATATTACCACCTTATATAACTACTTACCAAACGAGCCGTTAAGAGAGAATAATCATCAACTATGCGGCCAAAATGGAGTTTTTTTTTTTTTGAGATAACCCTCTGTAGTCTAAGCTAAATATAAAAAGGGTTGAAGGAAGAAAATGATTTTCTTTTCTTATGGAAGAAATCCGGTGAGAAAGTACCCGATCTACAGTCCGAGTCTTTCTTTTTGCTTGATAGAGGAATCGACATGTTGAAGCCACTTTTTGTATGATCTTATTTATAATTCTTCATCGGGATGCTCTGTCAATTTGTAATTTAATATAGCCATGATTTATGAACATAAATAATAGTGGAGCTAATGTAGCCATGAACATAAATAATAGTGTCACCCCATTGTTTTTTTTGGAATGGGAGAAACCGAACCCCAGGAGAAATTGAACCTGAGAGAGAATGGCGAAATGACGAAAATAAGTCGAAAAGAACGTGTAATGTGAGACTTAAATCTGAATATGTGATATATTTTTCCAAACTAACAATATGCCATATGTGCTGCATTAGGCGACCCTCCTCCTGAGGGAAACACCTTATGTATAAGTTTGGATCAATCTCTGCTTAGATCACAAATGTTTTTATTGTTTCATATTAGAGCAATTAAGGCACAGTTTGAGAAAGACTTTCTTGATTGTATTTTACATCTAAAAGATTTGTTAATTTTTAATCTTGTATCTTACAAACACTATTAGATTGTGAGATGTGGGCCAAGAGTTAACTCCTTTTCATAGATAAATCAATAATTCCATTTGTAAAGGTTGGCTAATTTACTAAATTAGAAGAAACTGTAGTGGAGAAGGCCTTTTGCTTTGCTGGGTCGAATTCCTTGTCAAGTAACCTTAATCACCAAGGTTTATGCTGTGCTCCAAGTTTCTAAATGCTTTTTTTCTTGTTGCCTTTTTTCTTTTATCGATCCTTTCTTATTTATCTCCTCTAATATGTGGGGTTTTTTTTTTTTCTTATATGAGTCTGTATGCATGTGATATGTTGTATGGTTTTCGTAGACCTAATTTTAGAGCCATTTTTTATATACTATATTTTGTAAGTTGTCTTTTCATATGTTATGATATATTTCTTCAATAAGTTTCGATCATAATTGATCACCTAGTTATGATTTAAGATTAAAATTGTGCATTGACAAACATTTAAGTTTAACTTAAACAAATAAAATAAATAGCGGAAGTACAAGGGAAGCCAAAAAAAAGTTGCAGGCTAATGAGTCATGCAATTACGGGTGATCAAGTGCAAAGAAAAATGTATATAGTTATAAATGAAATAAAGTTTTCAAAATTATCAATATCTTTATACCTAAATCTCAATTATTTGCATACATTAAGGGATGAAAAGAGTTGGGAGAAAAGCGGTTAATGCACTATTTCTTACATAAAGCATCATCTTTTTTTAGGGGTCTCGGAAAAGTAATGATTTTGATTTTGATTTTGATAATGCTGGTTGCTTAATCTTACTTCCTGTTGAAGATTGGCAGTCAAAAACAAAAGATGGCATCATTACTTTGTGTATCATCTATTCATCTTTGATATACTTTATCATTACTAACTTTTGTCTTTTCTATACCTTTGAACTTTTTTTTCTGTCCGATTACATTTACATTTAGATTGAGGGGAAAAGCTTTGCCTACCCACCTGGGAATCCTACCCACTAGAGATGAGCGTTAATAATTAGTGGAGTCTAACTCGAGGAATTAATTATATTTTAATTCTCTATTTCTAATGGGTAATCTACCCAGTGGGTAGATATAGCAATCTCCTTGATTGAGATAGCATTGGATTATAGGTTACGGCCATAAATCTGTAATAACTATATATAAATGCCCATTGACTTCCTTCAAAAAAAAAGTCCAAATTAAAGGATTATATGACATGGATAACTTAAATTATAGTACTCTATTCCGTTTTTATTAGATGTTTTGATCGATTATATGCAAAAACATAGTCATATGGTATCCAATTAGGTTCGTCTTAAAATGTAATTTTACAATTTAAAACTTTTGTAATTATTTATGATGTGAATCTCAAGATATTGTTGGTCAACAATGTCACAATGTGCATTGAAAATTATGCAAAAAAACAAAAACGAACAACAATGAGGAAAGGTGGGAGTAGTTTATATCGATATTATATCTTAACTTCTTTAAGGCAAAACAATCCTTCCTCCCGTTAACTTTTTGTATTGCAACAATTATCTCTTTAGGTAGTTTTACATCTATTGCAACAATTCCACTCTAGGTAAAAAAATAACTTTAATTGACAATATTGCCCTTACTTTATCTTACTAAAACCATCATTAATTACTCTCTTTGCTCCATAAAATTATATTTACTTTATTAAGAATTTATTTCTCTCTAACTCTAGTTAATTAAAAAGATACATTTATACTAATTAAACTACTCAACTTTTTTACTTTCTTAAAAAACATGTCCAAACTCATTGTTGCAATAAAAAAAGGAGGGAGTACTATTTAATTAGGAGCTTATATCCTAGCGAATTTAAATGAGATATCCTAGAAACTAGAAAGGCCAAATATATTACTTTCCTTGTAAAAATATAACTTCGTTACACCATGATAACCATGCACCATTATATATCTTATCTCCAACGGCAAAGCAAAATTTGAAGTGAGAAAAGACAACTATCTGCTAAAGAATGACTAAGGCCCTTGTTTTTTGGATTTAGAATTAAATGACCGAAATTAAATTCAAAAGAACGGGCCTAAGTACCAAAAATTTGAATATATAGGTGTGATAAACATGAGTATGTGGGGGGTATTTTTGTAACATGATACCCTAATGAAACCATAAATGTCATTTGATAATGTTTATTAGGAGTTGATTTAATATTTTTTTGACGAGGATACTTCTATCAATCTAAATTTGTGTTTGATGACTACTAAGCTAAGTATTTTTTTTTAAAAAAAAGTTTCATTCCCTGTGAATCCATATAAAGCTGAAGTTGTTTTTTAGTAAAGTATTAGGAGTACTATTCTCAATAAACGTCATATCTTACCCTTCTCGACCTGTGGGCTCTGCAACTCCCATCCTGAAACTATTGACCACCTCTTCACCTCTTGCCCTCTCACCCGTCAAGTGTGGGACCTCCCACCTACTAAAGTCTGGATTGGGAATACATCTTCCCTTACTCACCTTCTCAACCTCTTAAAACGTCATAAAAACACCCTCCCTAATTCATTTTCCTTCTTTGGTTCATCTGGAAAGAAAGAAACTCCATACTTTTTAACAATGATACATGGCAACCTCATCGCATCCTCCACAAAAGCATTTTTGCCCATAAAGAATGGTGTACTAGAACCACCCTAGACTTTGCTCTAATTTCGGTCCTCCATCGCCTGGAGCTTCCCCTTACCCATCTACAACCCATCCTCGTCTCTTGGGAGCCGCCTCCCAGAGATTACGACAAATTAAATTGCGACGGTTCTGTTCGTAGTAACTCCGCTACAGTAGGTATTATCCTCCGTGATCACAAGGGAACTACTATACATGCATGCATCTTCAACATTGGTCAAGCCTCAGTTTTCAAAGCCGAAGCTACCGCAATTCAAAAAGGAGTTCTTTTGGCCATTCACAAAGGCATCGACAACATCATTTTTGAATGAGATAACCTTCTAGTCATCTCTGGACACCTCCATGGCAGATAGCAAATATCATACAAGACATTCAACTCCTGCTCCCGAAATTCAAGAATTGGCAAGTCAATCACATTTTCCGAGAAGCAAACCAAGCGGCTGACTGGATTGCCAACGTCGATCTTTTAGTTCAGGATTCTTTCATAGTTGGTCCTTGTAATTTTTCCTCTATTTTTTCTATAAATAATGCATTAGGTTTACCCCTCGAGAGGAGGGCTTCCTAATGTTTTTCTTTTCTTACCATTCAAGACATAGCTTTTTGCAAGACTCTACGACTTGATATTCCATTTAAGTTAGTATGGCGCTATCTCACGCATGGTTCGAGAATGTTTTCTTTTTTCTAAAGTAACAAGTGAAATAGGTGTTACTAATGCTCAGTCGCTCACACGGTCACACCCATAACCTTTTCACATAACTTATTATACGCGTCAGTCCTTCCTCCCATCAAAGAAGTTATGTGTTTTACAACAAATAAAATACAAATATATAACTTTTACTCATGACAAGAAAAGAGTATACATACAATTATGACATGATTACCTAATTCGATAAATTAATATCTCCACACATATCCTAATAATTGTAACCAAAACCTAAATACTATCCAACCCTATAATGGTATATTAATTTCACTATTATGTTATCTTTGACCATTCACCCACCATCTCTTGCCACGTACCATAATACAATATCAAATGAAAATAACACACAAGATCAAACACTAATTAAAGTATAGATTCTGATTACAAGTTTTTTAACGGTATGGTAGACTTTTAGGCACCACCCATAAAAGAAATTCATACAATACTAGGAAAGATAATTGGTCCGAAGACCAACCCCTAGCATTTTTTCTTTTCGGCAAGAACCATTGGTATGGATAGTGAGGATTTATACCCACAAGAACGTTTTTTATCAAACTCCCAAATGGGAGTGATGAGAAATACACCCGACGCCGTGGTTGGGAGGTGGGAGCACCAACCATTGGGCTCCCACGAGGACCTCAAACATTACTACTCCATACTCCATAGTCTATCACTCTATCTCCTTGGGGTTATATATATGGATATTGGACTATAGAGTACAAGTGTACAACTCAACAATATAATATAAGATCCATTATTAATTGGAATTTATTCCCCCCTCAAAAAACTAAAATTATAAAATATGGTCCATTATTCTACTATATACTCATAACTCTCATACAACCAAATCTTTTTCAACTCCCGATTCCTCTTGTCTACTCTCTCTCTCTCTCTCCAGCTCACCACTCCTCTCTTTTCCACCGCCATTTTCATTTCGCCGGAAAAACCTCCGATTTCCGGCGAAACTCCGATTTCCGACGAAACTCCGACTACCCATTTTCCCAAATAAAGGAGAAACTATATTCTCTCTCCTAATTTTTTCAGTGGGTAGTAATAAGAGTGAGAAAATGTCAATATACGACGCCGCATTTGTGAACTCAGAGCTCTCAAAACCCACTTCAATCTTCGGGCTTCGTTTATGGGTTGTTATCGGAATCTTTGTAGGGTCCACCATCGTCCTTCTTCTCTTCCTTCTTTCACTCTGCATCACTTCTCGTCGGTCCCACAATAACAATAACAACAGCAGTAAACTTTCTCTCTCCTCTAATAATAATAATGCCGTTGTTGCTGACGTCACTCCTCCGATCTCAAAGGAAATCAAGGAGATAATCCCAGCCGTCCATCAACATAATCATCATCATCATCATCACCGTCCGATTAATGGGGCCCCTGAGATCCAGATCGACATCGGAAAATCCGAACATCGTGTTGTGTTTTCCGACAAAGCTCCGTCAAGTGGGGAGAGTTTAAGGTCTAATAATTATACTTATGGGAGTGATAATAATGGTAATGTTAATAATAGTAGTAATAATAGTGGGAATCATTATAATCATCATAATACGACGTCGTATGGAGGTCCAGAAGTTTCTCATTTAGGTTGGGGAAGATGGTATACTTTGAGAGAATTAGAATTGGCTACAAATTGTTTGTCGGATGAGAAGGTGATTGGTGAAGGTGGGTATGGAATTGTTTATCATGGGATTTTGCAGGATAATACTCAGGTTGCTGTCAAGAATCTCTTGAATAACAGGTAAATTTTTTATCAATTTTTTTTATTTGTTTTTTGGAAGATTTGTTGTTTGTATGAGTAATTTGGTGAATTTGGTTTGCAATTTATTATGGGTTGTTTGTTTTAGGTGTTTTTTGGGGTGTTAAAGTGATGGGTTTTGGTAAATTTTTTAAATTTTTGGGGGGTGGGGTGGGGGTTGGGTTAATTAATTTGTTTGACCTAATTTATGTATGTTCTTCCCAAATTTGGGTTGATTTGGACATGTGGGTGATGTGGGTTTTGCTTTGATTACTTAATAATATATACTTTTTGCTTTTTTATATGGTTTCATGTTTGAAAGACTCAATCTTTGAAAGTCTTTATGTATTGTAGGAGTGATTTTTAGATTGAAATCTAAGCAATTTAATGCAATGAAACAGTGATAAGAGGGGTGAAGCTTGATTATTGAATCATCTAGCTTCAGATTTTAGAATTTTGATTCAACTTAATGTCTAATTTCATGGGTAATTTTAAAAAATAAGTAAAGGGTTTAAATATTGGAGCTGTGAAGATTGAAGCTGCTGCTTCTCTGTAACATGTACCTTGTGTAAGCTTCCAAGTAGTTTACATATATGGAGTTTGCTGTATTTTCTAATGTTGGGTTTGTTATTATTCTTGTCTTGTCCTGATACTATCTTGTGCTGTAAAGTGGCCTGATTACTCTGTAAACAGCTTTTTTTATATGCTTTTTTTCAATTATTGTATTGGAGATCAAATCAGAGCCTCATTTTCTTTTATTCTTTACTGTAATCATTCCTTAGCTAAGTAATGGATGGATCTGTACTAATGAATAATACAAAACTTAAAGTTATAGTTATGGCCTTATGGGCCTTCTACCTACTCCTAGTGTTGGATGCAGCACACTCCCTAGGGGGCCACCCACTAGTATTGATTATGGTTAATACTTAATTTAGGGTAGTTTCTCTGATCATTATGTTAATAAACATATACTGTGGAGATTGTAATGATTCCGTTTTACGGACCGTGGATTGCATTTGTTCTAAAATGATCATTTTACAGGGGTCAAGCTGAGAAGGAATTTAAAGTGGAAGTTGAAGCTATCGGACGTGTTAGACATAAGAATCTTGTTAGGTTACTTGGGTACTGTGTTGAGGGAGCTTATAGGTATTAATTTATCAAGTTTGAAACTTTTGGTTCCTCTTCATTGGAGCAAATGGTTATTTGACCTTTTTTTCTTTCTAGGATGCTTGTATACGAGTATGTTGACAATGGCAATTTAGATCAGTGGCTTCACGGTGATGTCGGTGAAGTAAGCCCTGTCACATGGGAAAGTCGAATGAACATCATTTTGGGAACAGCTAAAGGGTAAGTTGCTGCAGTATGTACATCTACTATTAGATGCTAGATGATGCAACTTTTCAAGTTTGACTAGTTAATTTATTGACAAAGATTCGTCACTTATGTTGGTGTAGATTGGCATATCTTCATGAGGGTCTTGAACCCAAGGTTGTGCATAGAGACATCAAGTCTAGCAACATACTTATTGATAGGCAATGGAATTCAAAAGTTTCTGATTTTGGCCTTGCTAAGTTGCTTGGTTCTGAGATGAGTTACGTAACAACTCGTGTCATGGGTACTTTTGGGTGAGTGTGACTCTGCATGATAGTGCCCTTTAGCCAAACATATGCACTCGCTGTCTATCTAATCAATCTTCATATTGCAGATATGTAGCTCCCGAATATGCTTGTACTGGTATGTTGACTGAGAAGAGTGACGTTTATAGCTTTGGAATACTTATTATGGAGATAATATCAGGGAGAACCCCTGTTGATTACAGTCGCCCACCTGGAGAGGTAGATTATATATATATTACTATCTTATAACTTGCACCCTTCTACTTATATTTGTTCCGATTATATTTGTGCAATATATCCCCTGTTTTACTAAGAGTTAGAAATATCAAATTTATTATAGGTAAATTTGGTAGACTGGTTAAAGACAATGGTGGGTAATAGAAGATCTGAGGAAGTTGTGGATCCTAAATTGCCTGAGATGCCAACTTCTAAAGCATTGAAACGTATTCTTTTAGTTGCTCTTAAGTGTGTTGACCCAGATGCACAGAAGAGGCCGAAAATGGGACATGTTATCCACATGCTTGAGGTGGATGATTTGTTATTCCGTGATGTAAGCAATCCCTACTGCCTAAATTCCTCTGAATAATTTGCTTTGTTTTGCTGTAATGCTTAAGTTAATTAGTTAGGGTTCAAAAAATGCTAGTTGAAACTTGCCACAAAAGAAGTTCTGGTGAGCCTAGTTGGTAGCTGATGGTGGTAATGACAATGAATTTATATGTAATTTTGTGAAGAAAGTATCATGGCTGATGTCCATGGTAGTGGAACTTCATCCCCAAACATGTCTTTCTCTTCTCAAAGGAGGAGGTATCTGGGGATCGATAAGCATTACCATGGACTTTGTTCATAAAATTACCTATAGATTAATGACCATTGTCACCATAAAGACTGCCTATCGAACGAGCCGTGAGTGCCAGACATCTCCTGACTGAATATTATTCATACTATATGCAGGAACGTCGAGCTGGGAAAGATTCGTCCACTTCTAGTCATGACTATCCACCAGAGAAGTCTATTGCAGTTAAAGCTGATGCTAAGCATTTGCAGGAAGGCAGTAGAGACAAGAGTGAGAGTGAGAGTGAGATTAACAGAGACCATCTTCACCAACCAGACAGACGGAGATAGTGTGTAAATGGGTACCGTCTGCTTTCATTTTTACACTCAAATTCTAGAAGCTCAGTTTATCCATTGATTATATTCCCTCATTTTTCTCACTCTGTAACTTTATCTTCTACAAAGTAATATATTTCACTCCACTATATCCTTATTTTTTCATTCAAATTTCTCCCCTTTAAAGAAAAATTATGCCTGCTCCTTAGGACCAATCTGTACAGTGAGACCTTTTCTTTTTCTTAGTTGAACTATTTCATAATTGAAAAAATTAATATCTACCATATTCCCTCCTTTTCACATAACATTTGGATGCTTTAACTAGATTAAATTAAAGAAAAGTCCTTATCAATCTTGAACATCAGATGGATCCATGAATTTTGTCATTTTATGCATCACTATTGTAGATAAACTATTCAACATCACTTGTAAAATAACTCTTTAAGTGTTTGAACTTTAGCGCTTTGCTATGGGGTTTGTGGACCCTTTGAAACAGCTATGCTGTGATGTTGCCTAAATACACAAGCTCTTGCCTTACCCACAATCCCACATTGTGGGCACTCCTAGTTCTAGCTGTACCAGCAAGATGGGGAACCTAACATTCTAAAGAATTATTTGTGGCTGTGCTTCTGAATATCGCTGTCGTTGCCAGAACATGATCTGTCCTGGGACTTGAAAAAGATATATCATTTTTTGTGTGCCAGCCAAAGCCACCACCTTGAACATCAAAGGTAAGCTTCCAAACTGGCACTGGCAGTTTTCGGAATATTGTTTGTCCTTCATCCTTCATCTCATGATGTTTTGTAGTTTGCTATGTGCTTTCATGAACTATCCCTGTAGCATCAACTCCTCTAGGCTGCTTTTAGTGCTGGAAACTCCGGTAGGATTCTTCTAGAGCTGGCAATGCGGTTGAATATCTGGTGTTCATGTTTGGTTTTGTGTCGATTTCATATTGCTATCACAATATGTATCAAAGACGATATCATGATATAGAAAAGTAAAATCATCAAATCAAGTCGGGTTCAATTTGTGTGCATCTCGTGTTAGTTTCTTGTTTCTCTCAATAGTACTCTTGTCATGTCAAAGATTTTCAGCTCTAATTTTTTCAAAAAATAGTGCTGCACCACTTGCTCTCTTCATTAAGCAAACTTACTTTTTTCTTTCAATATATGAATTCTATTGTGTTTGGCTTTTGGTTAAGGAATGGGATGGGTAAATGCTGATGTAACGTACTCAATTTTTACATGTCTAACGTAAAAGAGTAGTTATTAGCATGTGGATGTCTTAATTACTTGCCAGCATATATAATTCATAGTGGTATACTATATTCTTTGGTTTGACAATGGCATGTGAATGGTTTTAATGGTGAGTGCTGAGAATTCAAATATGATTGGTAGTACTTACTTGGTGCCTGGTGGTACCAAGTTGCCATAAAACTGGTCTCCGTAAACAGGGGAGACGGGAGTGTACTCTTCTCATACTTTTATGAAGACTTGGCCATGCAACTATATAGTATGTCTGACATACTGACAGCATGTTGTTGTGACTTACTCCATTATTGTGCATTTGTGCTAGGAAATGGTGCAATTTCAAATCTTTTGGTAGCATTAACTTATATGGTATTAAGGTTTAATTAAGGATTTAAGCTCTTCTTACAACTAGGATACCCTTCCGTGATAGTTCTAGTAAATTTCGTTGAAAATGGTTTTGGATCGAATCAGATTTACAAAGGTTGCATCAGATATATTTTACTTCCTCCGTTCTGAAATAAATGAAATACTTATCATTTTAGGCCGTTTCAAAAGAATTGAAATGTTACTTTATTTGGTATTTACATTTCTCTATCTCTGCCCACATCAAATGGGAGCCTCTTGTTCTTTCTATCTCTCTCCTCTTCTAAATTCCCGTACTAAACCCTTATGTTTGATTTAAAACATAATGGAGGAAGTATTAAATTAGGTGGATCTTTTCAATTTCATTTTTCCTCAATAATAATCACTCAAATTTTAAGGGTTTTGAAAAACTAATAGTACAACTGGAAAGTCTGGCAATGTCTTCTGAAAAATCTATGTACTTCTACTTCACAATAAGTCATAATATAGGTCACACAGTGTATACTTTCCCAACTACCCCTTTGCTCCATTTACAGACAAAAGAAGAGGAATTCCAAATTTCCAATAACAGTTAAAAAAGAGCCTTATCAAAAAAAAAAATTAACATTCTAAATGTTTTCTTCACTAACTTAATAATTAAAATTAGAGAAATTCCCATTGGTGACCTTGTGGTTTTGCAATTTCTCAATGGTAATCTTGTGTTTTTAACATTATCATAAATAACCCTCTATTAATTAACCTTGCTTAAAAGTGACTTTATAAAGCAAATTTACTATGTATGTCTGTTAAATGCAAGTTAGTTGAGTTAATCTCCTAACCTTGGTTTAACCTTTCTCCTTTCCCTCCAAAAAACATTTCCCCTCTTCCCTAACATCTATAAAATCCATCTCTTCTCCTTTTTCCCTGTTCATGTTCACAAATAAATTCACTATATAAGCTTCACAAATGTCTTCAACTCTTCATTATTATTTGCTATCTGGGTAGTATGCTTAATGTTGGCACTTCAATGGACGCAACTAACCCATCAATATTAACAACTAACCTCATTAATTCATTCTTTGAGAAGGGCTCAATCTATGAAGGACGCAAACTGTTCGACGAAATGCATGAGGAAGCACGCATACCTCATTTTTCTATTTTTTGTCTAGTGTTCGAATCTCTTACTCCACTGCATTCAAAATCTCGTATCCATCAACTTTTGTAGTGAGCTCATTGTTTGCATCTACAATTCAAAATGGGAAGCTCATCATACCTCATTGTTTGCACTAAGCATGGAGGAAAAGAATATGTAAGCCTATACAATGAAAAATTAAATCATCAATACATTTGAATGATTATCTTCCACTAGAATACTAACGTGTCTTCCTTCTATTCTCACCTTGATTCCACTAAAATACTAACTTATAACAAAGACATCATTGACAATATTATAAAATATAAAAATCAAGTATACATCCATTCTCAAAGCACAAAAGGCAATTTACAACAATGACATCTGGAATTTTGCACATTGTTTGTGATGTCTTGTGACAGCAGACAGTAGCTAATTTTTGTCAAGTGCAACTCGTTTTGTTGTATTGTATATGCTAATGTTCTTGGTAATTACAGACATCAATTTGGTAAAATTATAGATCATTTGCATAAACTTTTTGTCAAGTGTAACCTATAAATCATAATAGCTAATTAACACAACCAAAATAATCTGTAAATAACAGCAGTGACATCAATAGCTAATTCTTGAAAATGACAGTAGCTAAATCTTGTAAATGTTCAACTAAACCATGTGAGTAAACTTACAACTATATCTTGTAATGACAGTAGTTTTTTTTTTTTCAAGTGTAACCTGTAAATCAGAATAGCTAATGCTTGATAATTCAGAGTAACAATGACATCTGGAACATCAATTAAACTTACAAATAACAGCAACGTCAAGTAACATATTCTTGTACTCAATACAACTAACAAAAAATTCCATCATTAATATTCAAACAAGTCCGAACAGCTCCAAAACCAACAAGAAAAGGCAAAAACAAAAAGCAACGGTTTTCCAACATTAAAAATTCGGTCACCCTAATTAAGTAATCTACTTCTTAGTGGCCTTTGTTGCTGCCCCTTGTGCTTTCTTCTGCTTCTTTGTTGGAGCTCTTTGACATGTCAACATGTTATGCCCAAAGTCACCGCAGTTGCCATACTTGAGGGTGTTGCTTCGTTTCCCCTTTCTTTGCTCTTCCTCACCTCTTCTCCTATTTCTAACTGGCCTACCAACACCCCTTCTCATTGGAGGTGGCTCAATCGTAGGGAAATTTGTTTGAGGCCATTGCTCTCTGTCAGGAATTGACTTTATTCCATGTCCATATGCCATCTTGTATCTTTTGACCGAGTACCATTCATGCACAAACTTGTTTGGATCAAGTCGTGCATGCAAGATGGCTCTCATTCCATGCTTGCATGGGATTCCAGTAAGTTGCCAAGCATTACAAACGCAAGTGTGATTATTTAAGCTCACAGGGAGAGTAGACTTTCCATCAATTATCTCATACTCTCCCTTGCTTGACAAGTAGGCTCTACATGTTCTGGATTCTTTGCAAAGCACTTGCACTCTTTTCACAATATTAGGACAAATATCTATTCTGTCCCACCTCTCACACATCTCCCTTCTTGTAGCAAGTCTCACCATAGTGACTCTCCTAATGCCTGAAAATTGGAAATGAATATTCAATTACTAAGATGTTTGCAGATTACAATTTCAGAAATTATGATAGATTAGTTAGGAAGTAGTTTACCTTCAAGTAATGTTAGTACAGGCATGCACTTATCAATTCCCAGTGTTGCATTGAATGACTCCACGAAATTTGTCTTGTTTACATCACTTTTTAGGGTTGGATCAAACTCTTGCCGAAGAGTTAGGGTTTGTAGCTCTTATTGCTTCACAGTAATTAGGCAAGTATGAGTAGGAGATGTCATGTCCACCATGAATTTCATTCAAGGCCCGTGTTCTCATTCTATATAGTGTGCTCTGTGCCATTTGCACCCCATATCTAGACCACAACAATTCATTAAGAGCCTTTGCAGGAATGTCATTGTTGGCTCTAATGTCTTCCAACAAGACTCCGCATGCCCACTTAGCAAACACCATTGGATTATTGGTTTCCAACCCTAGACAAGTGTGTTCTGACCCTTGGATTGACTTGATAGCCCATGTGACACCATCAACCAATTTTGACGCATGTAGTCTCCATTGACATCTTTCATCACTACATCTAATTGTGTAGACCCAATTACTTGCCTTTTCAACCACCAAAGAAAATCCACTTTGTATACAAAAGTCTCTAACCACATCCCTTAGGTGTTGCTTATCAGTGTACAACTGCCATGGCTTCAAACTTATTTTCCCAAACTCTGTTTCCTCTGCAAACTCACCATTTCTATACAGCTTAGCAATGTAGTTGTCAAGGTCTTCACAGTCATCTTCCCACACTTGACCCTAATATGGGTCAAAATTGTCATGTATCATAGCCAACAGGTCATCACCCTCAATTGGACCCTCATTTTCATCTTCATTATCTACATCACTTTCATCTTCCAATCTCACCATGCTTAGCTGCTCGTCACTAACATTTTCACTAGGAGTAAAGTCTTCATCATCCTGTATGTCATCTTCCATGTCTAGTGCAGCATCAAGATCATCCCTCAAGTTCACTGCAACTACCCTTTTGTTCCTACTTTGTTCAGATGTGGTTGTTAACCCCTTTCTTGCAGCAGTGGTCTTGGGAATCCTTTTCTTGAAGAATGGTGATGGTGCATTAAGCAATCTGTGAAGAAGTTTGACCCACTTCAAATGCGTCATTTGTGTTTGGATCAAGTGAGGATATTCTCGTTGAAGAAACAGTGTGGACACAACATTATTTGGTGGTTGTGAAGGTTGAATTTCTAGTGTAACAACAAAGTATTTGATGTTCTTCCCCTTCCCTTGCCCTTTCCACTTCCTCTAAGCCTTCCACACCCCCTTCCTCGGCCCCTGTTTGGCTCAACGGCTGTGACTAGGGGTGTAAGCGGTCTGCGAAAAGTCCAGAGTCCAATCCAGTCCAGTCCAAACTTGTCGGACTGGACTGGATTGAAATTTTTTTGGACTGGACTCGGACTCAAATTTTCGAGTCCAAATATTTTCGGACTGGATTTGGACTCATCCCTTTGGAGTCCAATAAGTCTAGTCCAGTCCAAAAATATTTTTATATAATATATATATATATATATATATATATATATATATATATATATATATATATATATATATATATATATATATATATATATATATATATATATATATATATATATATATAATATTTTATATATAATGTATATATATTTAATATTTATATATATATATATATATATATATATATAATATAAAGATGTATGTGACTTATCTTATGGAAGGGATATAATGAGCTTAATTTTTCAAATTCAATTATGAGAAAAGGTTGTGAATCATTGAATCTAAATCGGGGAAAAAAATAATACTTCCTCCAGTTTTTTTACATGTTACATGTTACATTTTGACATTTTCACTATTCACAAATTTCACTTTGACCATCGTTCGTTTGTGATTTATACGTGAATAAAAATATAGTCATGTGTGATCTTGTTAGATTCATCTTAATATGTATTTTTTTAATGTGTAATTTTTATAATTTTTACAAATACAAAATTAGAGATATATGTCCTCAAAATTTTGCAATATGCGTGAAAAGTGAAAGCGTAACATGTAAAAAAATGGAGGATGTATAATAATCGGACTGGACTGGACTGGACTGGACTGGATTCGGACTAAAGAAAAAATTATCGGGCTGGACTGGTTCAGACTCAAAAATATTTGGATCGGACTTTGACTCAATTTCTCGAGTCCAAAGAACTTTGGACTGGATTTGGATTTGGCAAAGTCCAATCCAGTCCAATCCACTTACACCCCTAGCTGTGACTTGAAGATTGTCCCAAAGTTCCATGTTGTCAAAAATGTTTTCATGTATGTTTACAGGTGATCTAGAAAGATGAAAGGTTCCAACATTGTTTTCTTGATGTCTTGACCTCCTCCTAGGTGTTGCAGGATGTGTTTGAGTGACTTGGCTTTCTCGTTGTGTAGGTTCAATAGGTTGTTGATTAGGTTCAACAAGTTGTTTAGAAGCTCTTAATGTCCTTGCTGCTTGGACAACCTCACTTGGTTTTTCTAGCATCTGCACCCAAATATATACAACATCGCTTCCAACCAAATATTCAAATATCTTCATAAGTCCCTTGTTATCCTTTAATTCTATTTGTTTCATCTTATGAAGATAGGTAAATTCAGGATGATCAGGCACAAGGGTTTTGTCTCTCTCAGTTGTCTCCCAATATTCTATTATTAAATCAATCAGGTTCACCTTGTCAACATCCTTCACAACAACATCAGTATCTTTGCCCATATATTGGAATCTTACCACCACATTATCAGCCATGTCTTGATCTAAATTTGAACAAAATGACAAAAGAAAAAACAACACTTTAATTTACAGGAAAAAAAAAAGCAAGAATCAGATATCACAGCAAGATGATCCACAATTCAAATTGCAAATCAAAGAACCATTCACACTACTGTTATACTTTGGGCAGCACATTTTTTAATCACAAACATCAACACGCGAGGGTGACTCAAGTTTTTTTTTTCACATAATGTTTAATAGAGAGATCAACTACTTAAAGTTTAATGATATATATATATATCAAGTAGACTTTTCTAATGATATGCCCACACAAAATTTTAGTGACTCAAAACAGGTGGATTAGTATATAGTAATGTGTTACCAAGGAGACAAGATGAAATCATGCTGCACCAAAACAGGTTCTTTTAGTTTCATTGATATGCTTAAACAAACATCACTTTGAATTATTTAACTTAAGGCTCCACTTAAGACTCCATTTGTGCCACGACATGTAGAAAGCAAAAAAAAATCTCCATAACCATGCTTACTAATGAAACAATTGCCAATTGGACTTCATGTCAGGTAGAACAAGCCATGTGATGGTGACAGTGGAAGAACACAAGGCTTACAGAGATGATAAAACTAAAGAACAACAAAAGGATATCAGAATGGCAAGATTGAAACACGCAAGATTATTCTGAAATTGGAAAATCAAGAACCGGAATTCAAGTTATTGAACGGGAAAAATAATTCAAGTTATCGAACGCAAAGAACACGCAAGTTATTGAACGCAAAGAACAATTCAAGAACCGAAATTGAAAAATCAACTTTTTCGAAAATTTGGATGGCTGACTATTCTTCCATAAATTGTTAGAAAATTATGCGAAAATTTGGTAACTTACAAGTCTTGTTCGATCCAACACCTTCTTCCAACAAGGCTTCAATTTTTTTCTTCAATTTGAATTAGAAGGTTCAATCTCAGGTTTGGATATCGTGGTTGAGAGCAGTAGAGCAGAGCAATAGGGCTTGATCGTGCATGAGAAGAAAGAAGATGAGTTTTTTTTTCTTCTAAAATCAGTCAAATAGTTGACAGCAGTAAAAAGCCCAATATTTACCCTAATTTACTCTCTAACCATAGTTAACTCAAATAACTTACATTTAACGGACATAAGTTATGTTTAACATCAAAATGCTTCATAAAGTCACTTCTAAGCAAGGTCAATTAGTAGAGGGTTATTTATGATAATGTTAAAAGCATAAGGTCACCATTGAGAAATTGCAAAACTACAAGGTCACCAATGGGAATTTCCCTTAAAATTAAGGCTTGTTCTCTTCGGCATAAAACAACTGAACTGAACTGAATTAAATTATAACTAATAATAAGGTTAAAATTTAGGAACTGAACTGAACTGAAAATAAGGTGGGGAGAACAGGCCCTTAGACAGTTATGTCATTATGTGCGTACCTGCAATATGAAGTTTATCTATACCTTGCTCAATGGCTACAAGAAGACCATTTCAAAGAGCAACTGCTTTTTATTAGGAGAACGAAGCTGTTATCAAAATCATAACCTTTTTGATCTCTGGTAATAATACATACATTACTAAGTGTTCTGTGTAATAGTAACTAAAATGTAGTCCATAAATTCCTAGAAGTGATAGTAGTATTACTTGAAATTATTAAGAATTAGTATAGTAAGAATGCACATTACAACAATTGTTATACAAATACGATCTCACACTGGAGAATCACAATTGGCTCAGTGAAGCTTCACATTACCTCAGTGAAGTCGCCAAATTATAGGCGTGTTTTTATTTCGCCTACGCGGTGTGAGCGCGTATTTGATTTGATTACCCCATTGTTAAGGTTTTATTAAAAATATGTTTTGAAAGAAGTCGCCAACAATTCTTTTTAGGAAGAATCATAAACCTAATTGGATATGGGAAACCGTAGGGACAAATTGTGGGACTTATCCAATGTAGATTTCCCGGTCTAGACTCCGTAGATGTCAAAATGAACCAAAGATTGAGTTCGGGGGTGAGGGTACGAATATGGTCATAATGAACCACATTCGTCCAGAGTTGGCCTCTATTAAATATCGATTCATAACAAATTTTATGCAGAAGAATAACCAAATAATGTTTTAAGCACCCTAAAAATAATTTAGTCTAGGTTGGTTCAGGCTACACATAAAAAGACTATTTTTTAGTGATATGTTATTATGCAATCAATTTAGAGGGAACCTAGCAGGTTGTCCAAATTAATCTGATTAATATTATAACAGTTCTTTAGGTCTTTGAATAACAGGAATAACATGTGGGTGATAAAAGTAATAAAGCAGGACAATCATATAATATGAACAGAGTGATTAGGCAAGCATATAATAATGTATAAAAATAAATAAAAAAAGAAAGAATAAAAGTTTAGAATATACAGTGGAACGATTATTACTTAAAGATCTACATTATGAAATAAATTGTTAGTAACTTCTAGGCAATAAATATAATTGATTATTCAAGGATCCTTAGGAATTATACCTATGCGGCTTAGATTGAAGAGCGCAACGATCTTTAGGCGGAGCAATCGTGGAACCAAGAACGTAGTATGATCAGAAGCTGGAAAAGTAATTGAAGTTGATTTGATGTATTGAAAGTACTTTGAGATTCGTAATAGTATTCGTAAGTGTTCGTGAGGATTTTTTGTGTTCGTAATATAATAATGAAAAAAGCCGTCTTCGATTCGAGAAATCGCGAGTATTTATAGACAAAAGGGCGTGCGCTGCACGTGCCTTACTGCGCCAGGCACACATATTCTGCATTCGATTCTCACAAGGGTCTTATTGAGACTCTATATACCTCCAAACCCCATATGTGAACATGATTATACTTGAGCTTAGGGTTGGCAAAAGTTGCCCTAACCCGGCATCTCGACCCGAAATTCACCCGAAATAAGTGGGTTATGGTTGGAATTTTTTTACCTATTTAAATAAATTGGTTGACACGATTAACCCTATTAATTGAACAGGTTAGGTTCAGGTTGACATTTTCAATCCGAAAATGACCTGCTTTGACCTTGTCAACTTATACAAATAGAAAATTCTTGAAAAAATATATTGGTAAATCTAAAATTTGGTTAAAAAAAAAGTAAAATATCGATAAAATAGATCATAATTATTCTAAGAAACTCTAAACATGCATATTTTCAATAGTGAACTTGCTCATCTAGCTTTCAAAGAAAATAATTACTTTTTAATATAATAATAATTATGATTAAATGGGTTAAACGGGTTATACGGGTAACCTGTTTATTAAATAGGTCGGGTCAGCGTTGAGTTATTTAACCTGTTTATTAAATACGTTAGGTTTGGGTTGAGGGATTTTTGACCCATTTATTATCGAGAAATGGACTCAACCAGATCTGATTTTTTTCATTTGGTAAGATGAATAACCTCTGGGTTGCCCTCGCACATGGCCCAACCCAGAGGCCCAGCCACTTGGAAGGAGGTGGAGTTGTAAGGGGAATTTTCCTCCAATCACTTGGTGGGATTCGAACCCCCTGACCTTGAGGTCATGAGGTGGAATTCCTACCAAATGAGCCAAGCTAAGCTTGGTACTCAACCCGATCTGATTGCTAGCCCTACTTAAGATGTAATACCAACAAAGTACGTATTCCCAAAGTGAATTTCTTCACCTTGAGGAAGTAAATTTCAGCACAAAGTTATTTCTTCCAAGGCATACTTCTTGTTTGGCTGTCTACAAACAATATTACTTTTTATGGCAAAAGATGAACTAATTATACTTGAGATGTAATACTAGCAAAGTATTAGAGATAAACGTTAGACTTAGTCTAACTTTATCTCATTCACTCTTGTTGATACGTTTTCCATACTTATCTTGTATAGGTTGTTTACATTATTATCTTGTATAAGTTGTTATCTTCTGATATTCTTTTGTAATTTTATCTCTTTGTTGTACTTACCTTCTCTTTATACGTAGCTTTATGGTTATAGGTTGCTGTATAAATACTGCTTATTATTAATGAATTAAACTAAGCTTTCTCAACTCTTTTATGGTATCAGAGCAGGAAGAATACCCAACCTACATTTTTCGGTCTCCATGGCTAACTCCACCATTTCTGATGACGTTGAACCTAGTCGACCTCTCGTCGTCGTCACCCTCACCAACATCATTAAGCTTACCACCACAAACTACTTATCGTGGAAACTCCAACTTGAAGCTACACTTGTTGGCTATGGCCTATTCAAATATCTTGATGGCTCCCAGCCCCAACCTTCCGCCACCACCACTTCCGCTGCCTCCACCACGCCCACCCCTAACCCTGCCTACACTACTTGGGAACGTCAAGATAAACTTCTTTTTGGTGCTCTCATTGGCACCCATGACTCTACTATTGTTCCACTCGTATCTCGTGCCTCCACGTCCAAGAATGCGTGGGATATCCTAGCCCACACATTTGCCCGCAACTTTCGAGGCCATGCTAAGCTCCTCAAATCAAAATTCCGCAATATTACCAAAGGCTCTAATGACATTCCCGCTTACATGAAATGCCATACGAGTCTGTACTGATCATCTTGCTCTTCTCGGGGATCCTGTTAACCCCGAAGATCTCATTGAGCGTGTCCTTGACGGGATACAAGATCCTGACTTCAAAAGCGTCATTGACGCTGTTAATGCACGTGATACTTTAATCACGTTTGACGAACTACATGAAAAATTATGGGTGTGTGAGGTGAACCTCACCAAAGCTGCCACCAATCCCGCCACCCCCCTGCCTGCCACGGCCCACTACACTACCACCCATCCACCCTTCTACGCCCATTCATCACCTTCCCCCCATGCTGCCAGTTCCTCGTCCAACCCACACCCCACCTATTCTCCTAAAACTCACGCCTCCTCTTCCAAATCCAACAACAAAAAACCCACTGGCTACCAAGGCAAATGCCAATGGTGCCATACCCCGGGTCACTCCTTATACAAATGCACTACCTTTCAAGAGAGGTTTCCCACAGCCCGCCCTACACTTCCACCCACCTCTCACTCACCGCAAGCCCATGCGACCATCGCAGCCCCATCCTCTTCCACACCATCCTGGCTCCTCGACTCCGGCGCCTCCCACCACATCACCAATGATCTCTCCACTCTTGCGTTGCATCACCCTTATGATGGTTCCGAGGAAATCATCATAGGTAATGGTATGGGTCTTTCCATTTCTCATATAATTTCATCTACTATTACTACTTCTTCCAAGTCACTCTCTTTAACTAATGTGCTTTGTGCTCCTAGTATGACTCGCAATCTCATTTCTATTTCCCAACTTTGTCATGACAATAATTTACTAATTGAATTCTCCTCTCATTCTTTTGTCATGAAGGATCGCCTCACGGGACAACACCTATTTCAGGGCCCCACTAACCATGGTGTCTATGAATTTCCATCACAATCGCACATTCAAGCTCTCACCTCCATCAAAACATCACATCTTGACTGGCATCATCGACTTGGTCACCCATCTTCCGCTATTTTCAATAAATTAGTTTCTCAATTTCAACCACTACTACAAAAAAGGCCTAGGAAACCGGTTGAAAAGGGTATAGGAAAAAAAACTAGAACAGGTCTCCATCTCACAGGTGTCCTAGGTTAGGAGACCGGTTATAATGCCTGGTTTCTTTGTTTATCTGGGAGACCAGTTGAAAGGTAAAACCAGTCTCTTAGGTAAGCGTACATATATTATGTAAAGAGATTAGGAGACCAGTTAACATTTAAAACCAGTCTCCTTAAGCCCTTTGAAACTAGTTATTGACCACAACTGGTTTCTTAGGTTTAATTAACATTTTTTTTTAAATTAAAATATTACAGTATACATACATTATCATGTAACTACTCCTGTATTTGCGGCTCCTTGTATATACGCTTTTTTTATAAAACAATATATAAATAGCTACAACAATATTAGTAAACAGAAATTCCTGCCTGCTTTATTCACCCTGTCAAAAAAATATTTGCTACATTTAATTTATATCCAGAAAGAATTTCTCTCAAAGCATCAATTTCTTCCAATAATGCCTTAAAAATAAAGTTCCTATGATTGAATCTAATGCTATCTACTAAAACTAAAATTCTAAAATAATCGAATAATATGTACAATTTAAACTTGACTGTCGTCTTCAATCTTCATCGTCTTGTGTTTGATTGTTTAAATATTTCACCCACATGTCTCTTAACTCGTCAATCATCACTTGCGATCATCTCTTCCGAATAAGTGATGGGAATCTCATAAAAGTACTACAAATTTATTTCAGATAATTATAATTAGAACTAGGATACATTTCAGTTCATGACATTGAAAACCATCACGATTCTTTATATACATGGTGCAAATTATAGAAAGGTAAAAGATATATAACTTGATATTTTTTATAAATGATAATCCTCTTGCATTTAATGTAGCAAATATTTAGTTTATTTTTTACAAGTCTAAGTTGAACATTCTTCTTGAAACCGTGTACTTAATGATCACCAGTGCCCTTTAATTGTATAGATCATAATAGAATGCCCATTCTATTACTTTATTATTTCATCATTTATGCTACAATATCCTTATTCATTCTTTCTAATTTTGTACTTAATAGAAGTAGGTTAGTTGTATTTCAATCAAACTATAAGATTACTTTCTTATACAGTTACCTTTTTCATTAGAAGTACCCCTTTTCTGCTATGTTATTTCTAGATTTTGGAATGGACAAAATCTAGGTTTACTGGAGTTTTAATGAGGTTCTCTATCAACAAACAACCATATGAACATGGGAAGCAGAGTGAATGTAGTACTAAATAGAGATTTAACTCTGAAAACCTTCTTTGTCTTGGTCTAATTTTATGTCATTCTCACAAGTATCCTTCTGAATAGGAGGGTTAAACTTCATAGGACCACCTACTCCTAAACCTATAACACTCAACTGGCTACTTTTTATCATGTATACACCAAGTAACCGATCGATGACATGCTTATTATAGTGAACATATCAAGTACTAAGCACAAGAATGAAAATGGAAAACATAATGTGCAAAACAAGCTCGGGTTCACTGCTTTCTACCAACATAGAAGCGGGGAGTACACAACATAATATGGTGAAGTTACGCCTCATTCCATGGCAAGAAATTAGGTACAAACGGATAATAAGTTCCAAGCAGAAAGCGAAGCAACACATAGATAACATGTTGACTTTATCATTTTATTCTCGGTAATCGGACTTTTTCTCAATTAATCTTCCTTCCCCCGCCTCGGAACCAATGGCCAAGCAAGACTACCAAATCAAAGCGAGTACCACCATCTCAGCCTTCCCTATTTGTTGTCCTCTCTTACTCCCAATCACCAAAACAACAAGCTAGCTACCGAACGCCAACCATATATGTCTTAATTAACCCCTATTACGGTCAATTAGCAATCGCCCCAGGCGAGACAATTTTTCCACCATTATTGTGACAAATGTAAAGGGAGAAGAAAGCATGTAGATCCTACCAAGCTACTAATAGGGGAAAAGAGAAGAAGAGAGAGAGTGATAAAGAGTTTGAAACATAATTGCATGTAGATAAATGTATGCCTCTGGCATGAAACATAGGCAAGGAACATATTTTCACTCAAATTTATGGAAATTAATATGAACTGGAATATCTCTAGACCACTTTAAGCTAGTATGTTCTACAACTAGCTATCAAAGACCTCAAAATAGGAGAAGCACCATATGATTTATGATGACATAACTTTAGTAATATATATTTAGTCTTACCATGAGTCCACACGAGAGCGTGAACACGAAAGGTCTAGCACATAATACTTTTCAAAGGCCTCCGAGTCTTACTTTCCCTTTTACTTCGACGGATTCGCTGAAGTCCCGTATCTTCTCTCCACTACAAAATAAAGAGTACTTGTACAAATTATCGGCTATATTTATTGACTAAGTCTCTTACAATCAGGCTACCTCTAAACTACATCATCAAGGATCAATTAAATTAGGACAAGCACAACACCATTACATCTGAAAGTATGAGTTGCAGTCTATTCCGCACAATAAAAGATCAATCCATATGATAGGACTTGGAAAGAGATTATAACCAAAAAGAGAGTAAAGAAAAAAAAATGCAAGTAGATAATTACTAATTTCACGAATGAAAGGAAAGGTTCGCAATCGATCGGACATATATAACATGGGCGACCGAATATGTACCCCCCCCAAAGAAAAAGAAAAAAAATCGGACCTTCTTCCTTGAGTGCTCAAAAGTGCGAGATAGAAGAATACAAAACCGACCAACAATATTAATCACGGATATTCCGGATGATGCAAAAGCCTCAAGTACATCTAGGAACTATAAACCAAAATTTTTGACGCATAACGACAAAAGGCATCGGCTAATCTTACACCATATTGGCCAAAATTGGAGCCGATATAGTAAATTCTTGCTTCAAAACAAGCTAAGTTGAATCTAGTTTCTATTAGATAAGATTCAAAATTTATTCAATAATAGGCAACCGATAGTAAGTAGGCTGATCGTGCATCTTTTACGCATCTTAGAACTGCTAAACTAAACCTTTGAAACAACTTACAAGACAATACTAATCAAAAATATGTAATAACCTTTTAAAGAAGGCAATAGCAGACACCGAAACAGAGGTACTCGGTTGAAGGGTGCCATCCCATAACTTCTCGGCATATCTTTGAAGCTTCATTTTCGGTCTTGCATTCATCGACTAATTTAACCGAACCCTTCTCACTAGTGGTAGCGAGGCTTGTCAAGAATAAAACCATCTTCACAATTCTTGGACAAATTTGTCTCAACATAGGCTCATCATTCCTTTATATACTACTATATACTTGTAATTCAAAATATAGAAATAGACAATCATTCAAATTTGACTATCTAGAACTCTAAACTGACATTCAAGCCTTGAACACAAATTTACATCAACATTAAAGGATAAGTCCATACAATCCAACTTCCTTATAATGTGCTAGAGATATCTAAGTTTTATGCTTAGACTGCTAGTATAACAAATAGATATTAGATTATTTTTGCAAGTCGTGTTAAGATAAGCAGATTACATCCTTTCAAAAGGAGGAGGACTAAGCACCAACGACAGGATCAGGAACACGTGCTGAGTACCAATGTATATCCTACTTCTATGAGGAAATTACGACCATCTCACTTATGACCTACCTTTACCTTTCATATGCAGTTAGTAATAAGAAGGCATTTAGAGTAATAGATGTCCAAAATCAGTCAATCATTGTCCCCTAATATAGGTTAGCACTGAACAATCACATAGGAAATACATGAATTCCACAAATCAAAATAAGAATTCAGTAAAAAAATATCAAAGAAATGTCATTATTACCTAAAATGTGGCAAACGAACAGGAGACAAATCAACACCATGAGCTTGTGAACCAGAAGCATGTATCAATCATACAAATAACAAATCAACCTTCTCGACTTTAGCCTACATCTCACTAAGAACAACGACTTAGAATGAACTTTTGCTACCGAAGCTAGAAATGTCGAAGAAACATGATTCAATCACATAAATAGCATATCGTCAGTTGCTAATTACTCCAGAATCATCATATTCACAATCACTTTCTTTGAAAATGTAAAAGACATAAAGATTAACGGACTTCTCTAGTATACTAGCGCACATAATACTATTGCCAAAGTGGGGATGAGAAATTGCCGAAGTGATGCTCAATTCCACAAAAAAGATCAAACAGTTTCATAACAAATCTAGGGCACAATTATCACAAGGAAATTCCGGTTCGAACGGCGAAATAAATTGAAAAATCGAGCATAAATTTCACCTAAGAAAAGAACAAAAATAACCTAAATTCAATTTCTCTGCACAAAAAGTAGGAGAGGAGGCGACGGCGGCGTTGTGCGGCGAGGGTGGTGGAGGGGCGAAGCACCGAAATTGTCGTTATGGATGCTTGGGAGATGGTAGGTTCGTGGTGGGAGAATTCGGCAGTGATTTCGATAGCGGAAACTAAGATTTTGGAAGGGAGTTGGTTGAAATGCGGGAGATCTAGTTTCTTGTTGATGTTGTTGGAATACAGAGAGTTGGAAGCCATGGGAGGAGGGAGGAGGGAGGAGGGGTGGTTTACTGGTTTGAGGTTTTGGTTTCACAGCAAGTGTGGCGGGATTGAGAAAACAAATCCTAAACTTCTAAAAGCACGTTGCAGTAGATACGTGGTATTATTATTATTTTTTAATAGTATTTGTTGCTTCAAAAGAAAAAAAAACAATTTTAAAAATAAAAAGGAGAATATATAGCACCCAGTACACTAGTATTATGTTGAAAGGATATTAAATTTAAAAATTAAAATATTTTAAGGAAACTGGTTTTACTTAGAAGTAGTCTCCTATCTTCAATAGGAAGAATATATACGTACATAATTATAGTATTATGTTGAAAAAAATGAATTAAAAAATTAAAATATTTCATGGAAATCGATTTTAATTAGAAGTAGTCTCCTATTTAAAAACAACATTTTCAATAAGTTAAATAGTTAAACTTAAGAGACTGATTTTGGATAATCAATGGTTTCCTATATTTAAGAAATGGGTTAGTAGCCTTAACCGATCTCCTATAGATGGTCTCCTTGGCCTTTTTTATAGTAGTGAACTCAATGTTTCTAGTTCCTCTTCCTTCCATTGCAACGCATGTCAATGTAATAAGAGTTATAAACTCCCTTTTTTGCAATCCACTTTAGTTTCTTATTCTCCCCTTGAACTTGTTTATACGGATTTATGGACATCTCCCGTATCTTCTATTGATGGATTTAAATACTATGTTATTTTCGTTGATCATTTTACCAAGTATATTTGGTTCTATCCACTCAAAAAAAAATCTGAAACCAATGTCTTCATCCGCTATAAATCTCTAGTTGAAAAATACTTTGAGAAAACTCTAAAAACACTATATTCTGACAATGGGGGGAATATGAAGCTCTTGCAACCTATCTCACCATTAATGGTGTCTCTCACCTCACCTCTCCTCCTCATACTCCACAACACAATGGCTTCACTGAGCGAAGGCATCCACATATCGTTGAGACGGGACTCTCCCTCCTCTCACACTCTTATCTTCCTCTTTCTTTTTGGAGTTACGCCCTCACTGCAACATCCTACCTCATTAATCGGTTACCAACTCCCACCCTTCAAGGAAAATCACCCTTTCATTGTCTTTTCGGCTTTCCGCCAAACTACCTCAAACTTCGAAGCTTTGGGTGTCTTTGCTACCCTTGTCTCAAGCCATACACACATCACAAACTTGAGCCCAAGTCCAAATTATGTATTTTCATTGGTTACTCCAAGACCCAAAGCACGTATCATTGCTTGGATCTCAGCACAAATCGTGTTTTCACCTCTCGTTACGTTCGCTTCGTCGAACATGACTACCCCAACTTGCGTCTTTCCACTACACCCGACATCACTCCCTCCTCACTCGAAGCTTGGTATGCCCCCTCGATCTCTCTACCTCTCTTACCGCAGTCCTCCCCTCCTAACCCATCTCCTACTACCAGCACTAGCCCACCCGTATCACCCCCTCCCTCGCCTACTGCTACCCTTCCCCCCCTACGGCACCAACTCCACCACTCCCGAACACCGCCTCCCCAGACACCGCGACCTCCCACAGTCTCCCCCTCTCCTACCAACTCCGACTCCCACATAACATCACCCGTGGCCTCCCACAGCCTCCCACCCTCTCCTACCAACTCCGACAACAACACAACATCCCTACCATCAACAAGCATAATCACACGCTCCATGAACAATATTCACAAACCCAATCCCAAGTATGCCTATCCTACATCCTTACTCCCTCGACCACAAGAACCCGGATCCGAAATTGCTGCGCTCTATAATCTTGGCACATGGGACTTGGTCCCTCCTGATCCCTCACGGAACTTAGTCAAATGCAAATGGATTTTTCGTATTAAATATAACTCAGATGGCTCTATTGACAAGTATAAAGGTCGTCTCGTTGCCAAAGGCTTTCAGCAACGTCCTGGTGTTGAATACGCCGAAACTTTCAGCCCGGTTGTGCGCCCCGCCACAATCTGCACTCTCCTCGCTCTTGCTGTAACTCATGGTTGGCATCTCCGTCAACTCAATATTAACAACGCTTTTTTGCAGGGCACACTTCATGAAGATGTTTATATGTCTCAACCACCGGGCTATCTTGATCCTACACTCCCTCATCACGTGTGCAAACTCAAGAAAGCCATCTATGGTCTAAAACAAGCTCCCCGAGCTTGGTATACGGAAGTCACAAAATTTCTCACTGGTTTGGGGTTTAAGCGAGCGGTGTCTGATACTTCGTTATTTATTTTATCCTCAACTCCACATCCTATTTATTTGATTGTGTATGTTGACGATATTATAATTACAAGACCAAATGCAACTACACTCACCTCCTTTATTCACACGTTGGCTGCTAAGTTTGCTCTCAAGGACCTTGGCTCTCTATCATATTTTTTAGGGGTTGAAGTTATTCCCACGGCAGCTGGGCTCTTTCTAAATCAACGTCAATATATCATTGACCTTCTTGATCGACTTGGCATGGTTGATGCCAAACCAGCCCCTACGCCACTTGTAGTCACTCAACCTCTCACTCTCAACTGTGGCACCCCACTCAAAGCTCCCAAGGACTACCGTGCTGCCCTTGGTGGTCTTCAATACCTTACGTTAACACGTCCCGATGTGGCGTTTGCAGTCAATAGGTTGTCACAATTCATGCATCGACCAACCACCGTACATTGGTCCGCTTTAAAGCGCCTCATGCGCTATCTGTGTGGTACTCTAGATAAGGGTCTCACCATTCATCGTGACTCACCTCTTCGTCTCCATGCCTTTTCGGATGCGGATTGGGCTGGAGACAGAGATGACTATATTTCTACAATGGGCCATGTGGTGTTTCTTGGCCGCACTCCTCTTACATGGTGCTCCAAAAAGCAAACTTCACTTGCTCGCTCTTCTACTAAGGCGGAATACCGCGTTGTTGCCTCAACTACTGCTGAGATAATGGCTGCTCAAAATTTGCTCACGGAATTAGGGGTCTCATTGTCACATACTCCAGTTATATATTGTGATAGTCTCAGTGCCACACATCTTAGTTCTAATCCCGTGTTTCATTCCAAGATGAAACACTTAGCGTTGGCTTTTCATTTCATCCGTGAACAGGTTCAAAATGGCACACTTCGCGTACAACATGTCTCTACAGGAGACCAACTAGCAGATTTTCTTACCAAGGCCTTGACTCGTCCTCGTCTTGATGTTCTACTGTCCAAGATTGGCTTCACTGATCGCTCCTCCGTCTTGCGGGGGCATATTAGAGATAAACGTTAGACTTAGTCTAACTTTATCTCATTCACTCTTGTTGATACGTTTTCCATACTTATCTTGTATAGGTTGTTTACAGTATTATCTTGTATAAGTTGTTATCTTCTGATATTCTTTTGTAATCTTATCTCTTTGTTGTACTTAGCTTCTCCTTATACGTAGCTTTATGGTTATAGATTGCTGTATAAATACTGCTTATTATTAATGAATTAAACTAAGCTTTCTCAACTCTTTTACAAAGTACGTATTCCCATACTAGGATTTGGCACACCTAATCTATACAAATATATTAAAAGGTGTGCTTGACAACGTCTATGCGCCACGTGGCACCCTCCTTTTGCCACCAGAATTTTGCCACTATTAACCAACAATAAGTCTGGTGATCACTATTTAAAAAATATATATGCTAAAGCCTGGGCTCGAACCCCTGACCTTAGATAAGGATTTCCAAAGACTCACCATCTGATCTAACATCTTTTAATGATTCATGTTTCTACATAATTATAGATATGTGTTGTAATTAGTAATGTGGCAGTCAATGCCTACTTCCAGCCATAAAGTGTATTTTTCTTATTTTTTTTGTTGTCACCCCCTTGCTCCATCTCCCTTTTCAAAATGCACCATGAACGTTAGACTCCTCTACTTCGTAATTAATGGGCTATCGGTACAAATTATTCTTGCTGCTAATCGAATCTTATTGTTGTTGTTCGAAAATACGAATCAAGAGATGGAGTTCAAAGATCAGAGGGCAACACCCATAAAGAAGGTAAGTGAAATTGTTAATCTTAGCACAAATCCCTTGATTGCAGGTATAATTTAATTCACTAATCACTCCTAAATCATGTTAATATTCTCATTGCACATTGAAGTTCAATTATCAGTTAAGTAATTGCATAATTTTGTCACTGAAATATACCCCCTCTCTATATATATAACTAATAGGGTAATTATATGATCCTCAAACTTTTGTTGTTCCTCTTCAAGAAGGTATTATCTAATTTGGCATAATTTTTTGGGTTTTTGTGATGGATGAAACTTTATTTTTCAATTCTCTTTTGTTTTAAACTGATTGGTTTTCTCTTCGTTTTTTTGTCAGAGGATTTCTCTAATCAATCAACTTAGCAAGGTAATATGTTCATCTTTTTCTTTGTTTCTTTTGTATAAATTTCTTTACCATCTTAGATGCAAATTATTTTATGCAAATTAGAAAGCCAAAAAAAACAAATTGACCATCTTTGCTTTCTTGTCGTTCTTCACCTTCACTAATGCAGCTGGACCATGCTATTTCAATCCACACATTGTCCTTAAAAGTATATGTAACTCAAGGTAGTTATTTCAAGTGAAGAAGGGGACTTTTTTTAATTTAATCAAACAATTCACAAATACATATCAAAGATCCAATCGAAGCAGCAACCCCAAAAATTATGATCCTAAGCAACTAGAATAAGAGCATTGTCTACAAAACAATTTCTTTAAGCATCTTACGATGTTTTCTTTATTGTTTTGACGCATACTTGACATATTTCTACTGTCGAAAAGTAAGAATGACGCTAAACTTCAGTCAACATTATCCATTGCATAACACAACTTACAAGCTAGATGGTATTAGAAACGACATAAAACAAATAACACAATTTCCATAAACGATACAAACAATAGTTAAACCATACAAAAAAGTAAAAACAGTTCCACCCGGGGCAACGCCCGGACCACACACTAGTTGATCTTCAAAAAAAAGCAGGCATTTGTCAAACATGAAGGGTGGAAAGCGCAATATGATAGCCACCTTGAACTACTGACTTGTCATCTTAATTAATTAAGAGTTACAACAAACAATTGAGAGTTGCTACGCCAAGTTAGGAGATGAATGGATTAGCATTTACGTGTTAAAAATATTTTATACCTAAATTTATTGCTTATATATGATTTAAAGAAGGTTTTTGAGATGATATTGTTTATGTGATCCTTCCTTGTCATTGTATAGTGCATTTAGAACTATACCTTAATTAATTTGCCTCCAATTTAGATAAAGAAGGTCAACTGATAAAAAAATAATCGTTCCTAGGTACATGTAAGATGGTTGTAATGAAGGGAAAATAGGAGGATAAAAAGAAAAGTTTGTTCTAGTACCGTACTTGACTTAAATGTTTAAGTAAAAACATAATTATATATAGGGCCGTAGTTGCGGGTGTGCAAAGAGCCCCTCCGCACAGGGCCCCCAATCTAAAAAAAATTGGTTTTATTTGGAAGGGCCCAATTTGAAAAATATAATGCTTTGTAAATGGTAAACGACAAATGCTCCACTCCACATCTTCATCTCCGGACTCCTTAATTCACGCTATCCCCTATCATATATCTTCCTCAATCTCTTCCACCAAAAATTCAACCTTCCATATCTTTAAGTTTAGTATTGTCATCAATACTTTTTTCATAATTATCAAAAGTAAAATCAATCAATCCGTCAGTTAGCTAGTATTGATTCTCTCTACTGTCTATGAAAAATTTTGGTCCTTTTCTCTCACTAAGGGGAAGAAAGGGTCCAATTTCCATTTCACAACAGGGCCCCATAAATATCTAAGACGGCCTTGATTATATATCTTACATAATGAGGAGCTATAACGTATTCCTAATTGTTATAAGTTATAATAAGGGATTTGGGGGAAGAAATGTGGGGGAAATAAGGGGGTCTTGAAAAGAGTGTTAGATATGTGAGTGTTTAATTTGTGTATGTTATATAATAACAGTTATAAAGTTTGAGTTTCTCATAAGTTGATCTGAAGTAGGGAAAATTTTGAACAAAACTCCCAAGTCCAAACCATAATATCAAGATGAAACCAAGCCATATCACAACCTCTATGTCCCCGACCCCACATCCACATCCATCACCGACCACCATGAAAACTATAGCTGGCAAAAGTTCGTGTCCGTGTCGTGTCTGTATCAAATATAAATGGGTTGAATAACTCTTGTCATTGATGCCCCTTTTCCAGAAGATCGAGAATCAGGAGCTACTTTATACATACCAAGCCAATCTTGATGAAACAACAAGCCAAGGAAAGGTACCATTCCAAATTTCATTCCAATCAATGATCCACAGCTGCCAATATATCTCGCGGTAACAAAAATGTATTGTTTTGGGGTATATTGAGGTTCAGCCGCCGGTTCATATTTCGTCAACCAATCCTTCTTAATTCGCATTTTTGTTGAATATTTTTTGTAAATCTTTACATATGGATTTTGAAAATACCAAAACTACCAGTTGATCTACCCCACCCATTTAATAAAACGTGATGTGTTTGGTCTATTCGTTTTATTAAACGTGTCGAGATTCTCAACACTAACCCACTTTTTTCGTGTCGGGTTTGTGTCGTGTTAAACTGGTTTTTGGCAATTTTAAAACAACATTATATAAAAATCCTATTTTTGTTTAGAAATTGTGTTAAACGAGTTCAAGACGCGTCGTGGTGACCCGTTTAATTAAATAAATCAACATTAACCCATTTTTTCGTATGCGGTTCACGTCGTGTTGTCATGTCGTATCAGCTTTTGCCAGCTCTAATTAAAACCAAATTTAGCACCGCCACAAACATCACCACTAGAATCATTCAACTCAACTCTCTCGTCATTTGTCTCTTACCTTCATCCTTCATCCTTCATCCTTCATCCTTCATCTACCGTTGCATTACTCATTACCACCAAACAACTGAAAAAATTGATTACATCGTGAATTTGATATATAATCCCATACTTGACGCAATTGTTGAACTAGATACTTAACAATTCCATAACTCAAATATGAGGATATAATATTTCCATTTTCTAATTCCTTACCCGTAATTCGGGGCAAGATTTGAGCACTTTAGGTTAGCCCGTTGTTTGGTCCAAGCCCACGTTTTCATCAACCTTAGTTAACACCTTTTCTTTTTATAATTTGTAAAACTAAAAATCATACGCGTAAAAAATCTTTGCTTGGTCCTACTTGGCCGACTGATACTCGTGAAAATTTCTTATTTTGTTTAAAAAAAGAAAATTCCACTCTCCTTCTGGTAAAAGCTGGAATACTCTACGCACGAACACAGAGTAAAAAACGTGAGTATCAATTTCACTTAAAAAAAACTCCCTCTGGTCTTTATTAGTTTACCATATTCTTATTAGTTTACCCATTTTCTTTGTTTATAATAGTTTCTCTTTGTTTTTATGTCCCACAACATTGTTTCTCCTAAAACTCTGTGCAAAAGAAAGGGATAAACTAATAAAGATCGGAGGGAGTAAAAAAATCACAGCCGTCCATCCACTCATCATCTTCCACATCATTAATCACACACCATATTTAAATCAACTTTCCGCCCTCTGATTTTTGTCACGGTGCCCCACATCGTCAACGACTACCCACACAATTTTAATCCTTTGCCTCCTCTCTTCTCTTATCTTCATCTTCTCCGCTCAATTCTTTTCGACTTTTCAACCTACCAACTACCTATTTTCTCTCTCCTCTTTTTCTCTCACTTTTACGCCTCCCTCTGATTATTTTCTAGGTATGATTAATTTTTGTCTTTTAATTAGGGTTTTGATCTTGTTGTTTTGTTTGATTGTTAGTTGCTTGATTTTGAGGATGATCGATTGTGTTGAATT
Organism: Beta corolliflora; assembly: GCA_947648045.1. NCBI lineage: Eukaryota > Viridiplantae > Streptophyta > Magnoliopsida > Caryophyllales > Amaranthaceae > Beta > Beta corolliflora. Next base: position 85,539 of record CANSZD010002531.1, on the reverse strand, counting down.
TAGGGTTTTGATTTTGAATGGTTGAATTATTGTGCTTTTTTTGTTGATCTGTTAGTTTTTCTTGTTTCTTGTTGATTTTTGGTGGTTTTTTAATGATTTGTTGTTGATTCGGTGAGTTTTTAATGATTTGTTGTAGATCTGATATTTTTGTTTTTGTTTAGGGTTAGATCTATGTGGTATGTTGGATGAATTGATATTAAGTATTGGTTTGGGGGAAAAATTTGTTGTTTTTTCGTTTATGTTTTTGTGGAAATTGTTGTGGTTAGGGTTTGACTTGGCTAACTTGAGATGATATTCAAAATTTAGGTTTATGTATTGAATTATTAAGTATTTTGGAGAACCAAAGTTAAGATTTGACGGAATCAACTGTAGAATTTAGGTGTTACTGTCAAGTTTTAGGATAGTTGTGTTCTGTTTGGTGCCTTTCTTGATTTAGGCGGTGTGTTTGGCTGTTGGATGCTTTCTTATTGAAAGATTTTGGTTGTGACACTCATAGTTTATGCTTCTGCTAGTATCACCACATATGTATCTTCATTATGCATGTGGTGTCGTAGGCTCAAAGCGTTAGCCTGATAGATTCTCCTTCATTTTTTCAAGGGAAATTGGATTTTCAGTAGGTCTTGTGTAAGTCGGTATATAGTAGGCCATATGCTTAATCATTCTGAACCATATAAAAGCCAACTTTGTATATATATATATATATATATATATATATATATATATATATATATATATATATATATATATATATATATATATATATATATATATATATATATATATATTATTTATTTATTTATTTATAAATATATGTTTAGAGGTGACTAAACCTATCGTATACATTATGCCCAAGAGGAGATTTGTTATCTGACATTTTTGTTTAATCTGGATTTATTAGTTGTGTCTGCTCTTGCTTTCTAATTCGTTTATATTTGGACTCTGTTCATGTGATTTTTTTTTTTTTGCGTTCTTCATATTAAGAATGGCTCATGGTGGTAGCACTGAATTGATTGAAACGATGTTGATAGCAATTTTTTGTCAAGTTTTTGTTGCTGAATTGTTTGTTATATGTACCATCTGTTCCTTTTGTAGTTACCTGAAAGAAATGAGTCGTCCACAAGAGCCACACAGGCCATTCTTTTCCCATGGAAACCCTTTCCGGATGATACTACCGAAAGGCTCTTATCTTTCCCCTAAACTACAGGCACTGCTGAACAAGTTTGAAGAGACCTTGGCAGTAAGGCTGGGAAAACTTATTCCAAAGCACAAAGATGAGGTCTTAAGCCTTTCATGGATGGTATTAGCTGTACAGTTGCTTTCTGAGACGCATAATGATATCAAATCTCTGATAACTGAACTTGAACTTCCTGTAGTTGATTGGGATGACAAATGGATTGATGTGTATTTGGACAACAGTGTGAAGCTGCTGGATATATGCATTGCTCTCTGCTCTGAGCTATCAAGACTAAGTCAAGGGCAGCTTTTACTCCATTGTGTGTTACGTAATTTGGACCAGAACAGTTCAACTGATATCTTGAAGGTCAAATCTTCAATTGATAGTTGGAGGCAGCACATTGGTGCAAAGAACCCTAGAGTTGATAATTGTTTCCCTATTATTGATAAGTTGATGGAATCTTTAGAATTGCCTAAGGTCAAGAACTCTGCCAAGGGAAAGACTTTGATGCGTGCAATGTATGGAGTTAAGGTGCAAACTTTGTTTGTCTGTAGCGCTTTCATCTCTGCTTTCACAGGTTCTGATAAGAAGTTGGTGGACTTGCGTGTTGCTGGGACTCACTTGTGGGGAGAAGCATTCAATCATCTTCAGACTTTTGTTAATGGGGAGATTAGAAATTTAGTTTCTAGTGGTAGAAGTTTTCTTTTGAAAGATTTGGAATTGGTTGCTACGAATGTCGCTGAATTGTATCCCATGAGTCAGGAAGATAAAGAGCCTTTGGAAACTGATGGTTTACAGAAGTCTGTTGCAGGATTAGGGAAAAGAGCAGATGAACTTTCATCTGGACTAGATCTTCTGGCAAAGGAAGTGGATGAATTTTTTCAGATAGTGTTGAGTGGACGCGATGCGTTGCTTGGTAACCTGAGAGTGTCTAGCAGTGTGTTTGACTCTCCAAAAAAGTACAGAATGGACGAGCAACTTGTGAGATGAATATTGGACAAGCCGCCGAGGTCATGTGTATAGACAGGTTTAGGTATGGTTTTTATTATCGCCTTATGAGGAAACGTATGAGATACACTCAGGCATACAATCATGCTTATCTTGTAACTTGTAACATGTTTGTTATGAATGAGCGCCTGTGCTTTACACCTATGTACTACTGTATTATGATAATGATATATGAAATGGTGTTTGTCGTGTGGAAATTCACTGTTATTTTATGGCATAGAACACTTGGTGGCAGTGAAACAAAGGATTATAGAAGCCTTACTATCCTCTTTTATTGTCTTACCATCTAAAATTGAACTGCAGTAATTTACTGCTACAAATACTTGGAAAGGCATATCGAGGAATAATTGTTCTTTTTGTCTGCTGTAGTATTTGGAATTTGGATACTGCTGAGCATTTCTGTCAGATTGTAACATTGTACTTGTGCATGGGACTAAACCTTCTATTTTGTTTCTCGTCCTAGTCATTTCATTCTCTTGGGAGCTTATGTTAATATATTTGTTGTTCTATGACAAGATCTAGTTTTGCCAACTCGTTCTACATAAAAGCTTCTCGTCCTTTCAGTGAAAGCTGCTGAGAATGTATTTGTCCCTGTTTTCATGTGCAACACAGAATGCTTGGACTCCCCACTGGTAATCTAACAGAGTTAATTTGGCTTAGTACAATGTTGATCTTTGTATTGGTTGCATCAATTATAGCAACTTTGGAAGATCTTCATTCTCTTATTACTTCCCTTTTATCTCATTTCCCCTCTCTTGATTGACTCCATATGGACCTTACTAGTGTTATGTCTTGGTACTGTAACAACTTTATGTGACCTATGGTTGACCGACCAAAGCAAAGGTGAGCTTTGAGTTCTGAGGTGTGAGCTATGTTATTCGGACTGGGTACTTGTGAATTTATATGAAAAAACTGTTGTATTTAATCTAAAATAAGGTCTCTAGTGCCTATACCCCATGTGGTATGGAGTGTTTATAGAGGTACCTGAGGTTTAAAGAAGAGTTCGATTAGCACAGGTTGTGATTTGTGACTTGTGATTTATGAGTGAGTTTTATATGTTCAAATCTCAGCTTTACTTGGTCCGGATCTGCGGACAAGAATTAGGCAGAGTTCTGTGGGTATTACGATTTATTTGCTTCCATTTGTTATTAGCTGCTCTTCCACATGATGATTCTTGGATGGTTGACATATACATTTACATCTGATATTGAAGCCAATTTATGTCTATTTTCTCCTTTCCCCTTGATAAACTACAGGAAGGACAATATGGTCTTGGGATTGCTGTAGTGACTGTTTTTCCTCAGAATGCCAGTTAGAAGTTTCAAGTAAGCTTTAATATATTTTCTCATGCATATGGTCTTTTGATTGCTGTAGCGTCTGGATTTCAGCTGAAGGCCCTTAAATCATTATCATGCATGATGCATGAGTCATGATCCTGCTTATCTACTACGTATTTCAAGCAATAACTTATGGAATTGAACAAGTTGCTATCCGTCTGTTTGTCTCATTTCATACTGAAATTCCTTCCTTGTGAATAGATGACTACAGAGATACAAACTTCACTTATAAATAGCCAGAAAGTGCAGTAGGTCGACAACATCAGGAGTTGCAGGTATGGCTACTAAAGTATTCTTGCTCTTCCTTGCTCTCATTGTAATATCTGTATGTGCTTCTGCTCGTACACTTCCTATGGTTGAGAATCATGAGGCCTCTGAACCAATTGGGAGTCAAAGTGAAGGTGGTGGGAAGATGGAAATTGAGGCCTCTGTACCAATTGGGAGTCAAAGTGAAGGTGTTAGGAAGATGGAAATCGAGGCCTCTGTACCACTACCTGGTCCAATGAGTACAGGCGGAGGTGTGAAGATGATTAATGGTGGGTATACTCCACATTCTGATGGGCATGAGAAACAAGACGGTGTAACACCTAATGGGGATGAGAAACCGGATGGTGTTGCGAAAGGAATGATGGATGAGAAAACTGATGATGGGAATGGGAATGGGAATGGGAATCTAAAACCCGACAATACTGTTATCCAACCCCCATCTATGTCTATCGGAGTGATTCCCATCCTTCCAGGAGGAGCTGGCTCGTTTCATTTTGGTTTAGGGCCTATTGATTTTGGAGGAAACATTGGATGGGGTGGGTTTTCACCAGGGTATGTGGTCTCATACAGTCAGCCACAGCCCTATGTCGTCGTCTCACCATACTCAACACCATACCCCATGCCGCCTCCGTTTCTACCACCCGGGTCTGCTTATGGAACAGGCCAACCGTCGCAGGGATATTCCGGTTCTTACCCACCTGCCAGAGGCTACTACGCACAGGGTTCATCTCAGATGGGAGGCTATGCTTATAATAGGAACAACTAGCTGCGCAAATAGAGCAGCAGCAGCTGATGATTGATGAAGTCATTGATATGCTCAGTAGAAATGCTTGTTTAAGTGTATGAATACGTGAATTTGATGAAGAGGTTTGAATAAATTGTATCTCAAATTCTCAATAATTACAATGATGTTACTGATATTTATTATGAGAATAAACTTGCCCTTCTTGATGTTTGTGTAAATTCTGCTACTGCTTTTGCAGTCCAGAAGGTAAAAAATAAGTCTATAACAAATGAGTTGGAGATCAACCCAAACCAGAATATTACATCAATTGTTACGAATGCAGATCTTTATGGTATGATCTTGTTATAATATTACGGATCACTTCAGTTTGGATAATACAGATCTTATATGGTATGATAATGTTTTGTTGCTTATACATTTATATCTAATACTCCCTCCGTTCCATAATATAGTACTCACATTTCTTTTTTGGTGTCCTAAAATGTTGTGCCTATTTTTTTTTTGTCAATTTATTTGGACTAAATTATCCTTAATTTCTACACAAACTTTTCAAAATACTCATACTTTTCTCTCAAAACATGTGACCCCGTTTATTGCTTTACACCATTCCAAGGAACATTTATTGCCTTTTGAGTTTGTTTAAAGGAAAAAGAAAATAAATAACTAGTTTCAATACAAAAGTATCAAAAAAGCACTTCATTAAATATAATTTATTGGAAATCCTACCATTCATTCCATTTTCCTTAATTCCCGTGAAAAATGAGAAGTAAGCATTATATTATGGGACGGAGGGAGTAGTAATAATCAATGGACAAAAACCAGAAATATATACTCCCTCCGTCCCATAATATAGTGCTTACATTCCTTTTTTTGGTGTCCCAAAATGTTGTGCTTGTTCTCTTTTTTATTAATTTGCTTGGACTAAATTATCCTCAACATCTACACAAAATTTCCAAAATATCCCTGCTTTTTTTTCAAAATATGTGCCCTTATTTATTGTTTTACAGCAGTCCAAGAAACATTCATTACTTTTTGATTTTTTTTAAAAGGAAAAATTAAATAAAGAGCTAGTTCCAAGACAAAAGTACCAAATAAATACAATCTTAATTTTTTTTTTTTTGAGAAATTCTTAAAGGGATATTTCCTCAGGTACCCCTGAGGTTTGGCGTAATTCCCAAGATACCCCCCATATTTGGGAAATTCCTCAAATACCCCTGAGGTTTGTGTTTGGGCTCAAGATACCCTTACTATGGACGGAAAACCTAACGGCACCCTAACGCCGTTAGGTTTTCCGTCCATAGTATCCCCAATTTTCTCTCTCCTCCCATCCCCCCACCCACTGCCAACTCCCCTCCCCCAGCCAGCGCCCGACGGTCGGCGACTAGCACCCCCACTTCGGCGCCGGCGATCCTACCCCCTCCTTTCGCCGGCCGTAAACAAAGCAGACCCCGGTGTTGGCGCCGACGCCTGGCGACCCCACCCTCTCCCTTTCCCCACCCCTCGACACCCCACCCTAGCCCTCCCTTTCCCCATTCTCAATTCCCCCATCCCACCCCACCCGACACCACCCCCCCCCCCTTTCCCCCTATCGAAAATGGCCCCCCTTCCCCGTCCCCCCATCGTGAGTCGACCCCTCCCCTTCCCCACCCCGGATACGCTTCCCCCAAACCCTTAAACCCACCCCGAAACCACCCTAGGGTCTTTGTTGTCTTCTTTGTTGCAGGCGCCACCGCCGGGGTGAGGAATCGGGAATGGAGAAAGGAGGGGGTAGGGTCGCCGGCGCCGGAGTGGGTGGTGGTCGCCAGCCGTCGGCCGCTGGCTGGAGGGGGTTGGCAGTGGATGGGGGAATGGGAGGAGAGAGAAAATTGGGGATACTTATGGACGGAAAACCTGACAGCGTTAGGGTTCCGTCCATAAGTAGGAGATCTTGGCCAAACACAAACCTCGAGGGTATCGAGGAATTCCCCAAATGTGGGGGTATCTTGGGAATTACACCAAACCTCAGGGGTATCTGAGGAATTCCCCAAATGTGGGGGGTATCTTGGGAATTACGCCAAACCTCAGGGGTACCTGAGGAAATATCCCATTATTAAATTTTGTACTCGATATTGTATATGATTCACAAGTAACTATGGAAATGGAACCGAATATGACTGGCATATTTTGTGAGTGCCTACTTCGCAATCCAAATTAATACTTACTACCTCTGTCCCATAATAGTCTGAACACTTTCCTTTTATGTTTGTCCCAAATTAATTTGAACACTTTCATTCTTGGCATGGTCCCACCATTAATATATCGGTTTTTTTCACCTAATACCCCCGAGTTTTCAAAAAATTCACCTTGCATACCTCCATGTTTTCAAAATTCACCAAGACCCCTCGGTTTCAAACTAATACACTCAGATACCCTTAATGACTAACGGCGTTAACCGCCGTTAGTCTTAACCCCAATTAACCACTAAATAAACCCTAATTGACCTACTTAAACATTAATTAGCCTAATTAAACCCAAAAACCTAACCCTAACTTAACTTCTAAACCTAACCCTAACCCCCCCTCTCCCACCCTCCCACCACCCCCGCAACCCCCACCCCAACAGCCCCTCCCCCCCCCCGCCCTGCGGCCCGTCGCGAGCCCCGCCCCCACCGCCCGTCGCGAGCCCGGCCCCCCAACCCCGTCGCGAGCCTAGAACCCACCCCCTCCTCCTACCCCCCGTCGCTAGCCCGAACCCCACCCCTCCCCCACCCCCTCGTCGCGAGCCCCGGATCCCCACCCTCCCCCACCCCCGCCGCGAGCCCGAATCCCACCCCTCCCCTATCTCCCGATGAACGATGATCAAATACAATGGTTCTCAATTCTCCACTCTTTGATGATTGTCCTCTTCCTCTCGGGAATGACGCTGAATGGTCATCTTGCGCACAATATACCGCGACATTTCCAAGTACAATGAACTCGAGACCTTAGAAGAAGCCTAGGAGGAAACAAGGTTGGAAAGTAGTCCATGGAGATATTTTTTAGGCCTCCATGTTACTCGGCTTGTTCGCAGCTTGTTCGGGTTACTTCGGGGTGGTGCTTGTGGCGGGCACGGGAGTGGGGGAAGGAATTGTTCCGAAATTGAGGGGGCGATGGTGGGGAACTGGGTTTAGGGCCATGCGACGCGGGGTGGGGAGGGGGGTTGCGGGGGTGGGGGAGGGGGTGGGGCTGGGGTGGAGGAGGCTGCGGGGGTGGTGGGAGGGTGGGGGAGGGGTGGTTAGGGTTAGGTTTAGGGTTTAGGGTTAGGATTAGGGTAAGGGTTAGGATTAGGGTTAAGATTAGGGTTAGAATTATAGGTTAATTAGTGTTTAAAGCAGAAAATTAGGATTAATGACTAAACGCCGTTAGTCATTAAGGGTATTTGAGGGTACCACGTGAATTAGTTTAGAACTTAGGGGTACCTGGTGAATTTTGAAAACATGGAGGGTACCACGTGAATTTTTTGAAAACTCGGGGGTATCAGGTGAAAAAACCGTTAATATATTATTTCTTTTACACATCTTTGGCCCACACTCTACCTTTTATCAATAAAAAGTTACCCAACTTTCTCTCTCCTCTAATAAAAAATACCCCACCAACTCCTATCACATCTACTTTTTAAATAAAATAACATTTGATAACCACACCACAACTTATCACCTTAAACTACGTGTCCCAATAAGTGTTCAGATCTTTCTGGGACGGAGGGAGTATGTTTTTGAAAATTACAGGTACAATGATTTTGCAATTAATTACTAAGTGCTAATAATTATGATACTTTAGTCAACCTAGTACCAACAAGTCAACAACCCATATTGTACCTCATCTCACAACAATGAATGGATTCTCCTGTACCAGCAGACAAAGTTCATAATTTATAATTGCACCAATGAAGCTCATAATCTACAGTGGACTTTATTAAGAATATGTTAGAACTTCAATCCCTCACAAAGAATTGGACATTAAGGAAATGATAGAAGTTGAGAAATATGTGAATATATTGAGCTTATAGTAATTATCTGCAGATAAATTTCAGAGTTTAGATCGATATCATTATTAGATCTATTTAAACTAAATGACGTATATATGAGTATATATGAATATATTATGTGCACATAAATTAAAATAGTTTTGTATTGACAAAGGGCCTTTTCCCAAGAGTAATCATAGTTAGAAAGACATAATCAAATTGTCAACAATTCAATAAGATTGTTTAAGGGTGTATAAATAAAGTTCCAATTCCTTTGTCATATGATTCGACCAAGAAATAGATAGAACATCAATCGTACACTAAGATGTTCCATACATAAGGTCCACGCGGGCAATATTTTTTACTTGACTTTTAAATCTTTCAATAACTTATACTGTATAAATTGCCAAAAGTCCAACTTTTTACATTTTCTTCTTTGTAACTTTCAGCATTATGTAACATTTTTATTGAAGCTCTAGCCACGGAACGGATACAACTATACAAGTCATACAACAATTTGCTATTACAGTTATTTAGGTCATATTATGACCAATTGTTATGTTAGTGTGACCAATATGAATATAATCTTTTTTAAGTTTAAAAAATTCCTACCAAACACTCACAGAACAACTAGTCTTCATTCTAAATGTCCAATGCATATACCTTGAAGAATACTTTCACTTCTTTATTCAAAGTCAACCTCTAAAAACTTTCTACACCATTTCACGCGTCGTCAATGAATTTCCAGCCTTTTTGCCAAATTTATATTAGATGTATACAAATAATTTACTATATTATATATACATCAGTGATAATATTTGTAATTTTGGAGAAATTAATAGCCAATAGGCGTTTTGTTATTTCCCATAGATATAGGAGATATTCTGAAAATTATTTTTCAAAATTTTTCCAAAACTGTCATTAATATATCATATAGTAGTTCCTCCATTTTTTAATTGCTATATCCAAAGGAAACGACACACATATCAGAGTAGTTGTATAAACGTACATTGAAAACTTATTAAATAAAGCAAATATAAGGAGACAAATTTTCCCAAAATAGAAATGATACAATTAATTCAAAACATTGGAATATATGATAAAGATAAACTACTAAAAAACAGAGGAGTTGGTTTTATAAGAGACCGCTTACTCTTAATTTAAAACTAGGCAATGGTCCAAGCCCAATATTAAGAAGAGCACGAACCACCTTTCTGAATATAATGACTAGTTTAATCTATTTAGTGATCAGTTTAATTTATTTAGTGATCATTTTAATCCATTCAGTAATCTTATTATTTAATCTATTAAGTGAATAGTTTAATCCATTTATGGACTAGCTTAATCTATTCCGTAAGACCCCCAAGTAATTTTTTCAAATTGTCTGATGTAGTTCGAGTTTCAAAAACAAATAAAGGAAGGAGAAGATCAAAAGGGACGACTAAGTTGATGCGAAATGTCTAGAGATAATGTTAAGTTAGAGTGCGGTGATATAAGCTTGTTAGGAAAATATAGCATTAAATTTGTTTAATTTTATGTTAAAATTAAACCGCTTATTCTAATAATTTTTTAAAACGGAAATATTACCTGTGATATAAATTTGTAGTTTCTTGGAATTTCCCTCTCAAAATAGAAAAAGAAAGAAGAAACAACAGTCTATCTCCTAGCTCCTTCTCTATGTACCCTACTATGATGACTCCAAAATCTTGAAAGAAAGGTCAACCTTCCACCATCACCAACCAACATTTCCTAATCTACCCTCCACATTTCCTTCTTCTTCTTCTTTATATATCAAACTTTCTCTCTCCTCTAATTCAGTAATTTGCATTATTCCATCATACTGAATACTGAACTGAAGAGACAGAGAAAAAATGGAGCAGAATATGAAAGGAGTACCCACACATGGAGGAAAGTACGTACAGTACTGTTTGTACGGAAACATTTTCGAAGTTTCTAGTAAGTATGTCCCTCCTCTTCGCCCAGTTGGTCGTGGCGCTTATGGTATTGTTTGGTTAGTTTTTCTTTCCCCATATTTTTTTTAGTAATATTTGTGATTAAATTGAAGATTATTGCCTAAAATTTGATATTTTTTGTCTAAGTTTTTGTGGGATTTTAGTATTATGGAGTGAAGTTGTGAGAGTTTTGTGTTATGATTTGGGATTGGATCAATATTGAATGAGAATTAGTTGGTTGTTTTACTTGGTGAATTTATTGCTCTTTAATTAATATGATCTGCTACTTGATATATTCTTGTTCAATTGATGAATCTTTTAGCTGGGTTTTTTTTTGCTGTTTTAGAATAAGAAATAGAGAAATCTGTTCTCTGTGATTTTTCTTAATGGAAGATGTGCATATTGGTAGTTTGTTGATTGCATACTTTGCAGTTTGCATTGATGTATTTAGCTATGTAGTGAGGTAATTATTATCTTTAAGATTCCATCTTGGAGCCGTTCCCTGCCCACACAAAATCCGGGGGTGGGTGGGTCGTGTTGTTGTCGATATGAGGTCGGTGAGGCGCCCAAGCTCAATCTTAGTATTGTATTTTGTTCTTGGGGTGTATAGGTAGCCATGAAGAACAGTGATGTAGAAATGGTCCAATCCTAGGTCGTAGATACTAGATACTACTTCCGAGAGTTTACTAACTAAGCTAGCTGACACCTACATGCTTTAAATTGTTAGCAAGTTTTTGTTATCATTGTATCTTAGGTTTAATTTGTTAATGGATGTATTTGTCTAATTGAAATTAATGGACTTTGTAGATTCGAGGTTGTTTATCTTGTAGTTTTTATTGGGCTTTTTGTTGTACCTAAGGCCGTGTTTGGAAATATTAGATAGTGCCAGGCAAGAAATAGAGTAGATTATAAAGCAACTTGCTGATAAAGACTATGTGGAGCAATTAAGAAGAAGTATCTTTGCATTTATGTTCCATTTGTCTCGTAGATTTTCCTCCTGCTTCTACTAGCTTACTGTTGTTCAATCTACTCAGGATTAGGGTTCATGAACTTCTTTTGCTTTTAATACTTAATTTTAAGTAGTGCTACAATAGATGTGCTGTCGTTCTCTCGGTTTGATTTACTTGTTTTGGTTCACTAATGTTGATGAATTTTTTTTTTCAATATCTCAGTGCTGCTGTCAATTCTGAGACACGAGAAGAAGTTGCAATTAAGAAGGTCAGCAATGCATTTCATAACAGAATAGATGCCAAAAGAATACTGCGTGAAATCAAACTTCTTCGCCACATGAACCATGACAATGTAAGTTCAAACACTCAGTGTTCTTTGATGGTTACTTATTATCACTTTTCACAGAAAGTAGCTTCAACACAGAGCCACATAGCTCTCCTACTACAATGAGAATATTTTCTTTCTTCAGTGTTCTTTACTCTACAACTCAGCAGCAAGTACTTGTCTTGAGTTGGGATCTTTGGTTGCAACAACCTATTGTCTAGATTTCATTTGCGTATGTGTCACCGCATCAGTTAGTAAACCAACCACTTTGTGAATTTATCTGAAGAACAACTACTTTACAGCATTTACACATTCACATGTTGCTGTTTTTGATAATGCGAGTGACATTATGACATGCATAGGGTGAATTGATGTGCGTTGTTGGTTATTTATGTGATTCTATTTAATTTGTCTGATGATTTCATGTCTGGGTATGCATAGGGTGAATTGATGTGCATTGTTGGTTATTTATGTGATTCTATTTAATTTGTCTGATGATTTCATGGCTGGGTTTCAATGTAAGTTCTAATTGATGGTTTATCTTCCTAGCACAGGTTATCGTCCTCCGGGATATTATACGGCCTCCACAGAAAGAGAAATTCAATGATGTATATATGGTTCATGAACTGATGGATACAGATCTTCATCAAATAATAAGTTCCAGCAACCAGTTGACTGATGATCATTGTCGGGTATGAACTTGTAAATTTTTTGGACATTTTTACTTAGAAGTCTTTAATGGAAATGGTGTCTCTATTCTAGGTGATTGATAGCTTGCTCTTTCCCTCCATAGTTTAAACTTAGAAGTGTTATATTTTTCTGTACTGGTTCTTTATATTTATTATGTATTTTGTCAAGTCGTTCAAAAACAGTCCCTAATATTATTTTTGATTGACAGTTAGGAATAAGATTGCCTACATTCGAACAACTGTGAGTCTGTGAACTAGGGGTGTAGATTGCATAGATGGGATTGAACATGTTTTGGGCTCTGAAATTTGTGTATATTCATAATTTCAATGAGTCTATTGAAACTAACAGAGTTAATCTTACCCGTCCCACATTCAGCTCTAATGCTGTTCAATCCAGAATTTATCAGCTTCTTCTTCCCCTTCTAAAAATCATGCCTGTTGTTATGGCAGCCGCAGGCTTGCTTTGTGTCATCTGATCATTGGTAACATAACAGTGACATTCCAAATCATATAAATAAGAATCTTTTTTTAAAAGATTTGGTTCTTAAAAGAATGCAAGATTTAAGCAATCCATCATAATGGCTAATGTACTTCGGCTTAGATTGGATTTTTGAATTTCAACCACATAATTTAAACCTTTATGTCCTAAAACATGCTAGGTTTTTATTGTGGTATAATAATGATATTTTATCTTCAGTCTGGACCCGACACATGCTAAGTATGCTAAGTTTATTTTTTGATAGTAACTAAATTCTTTTTAGATTTAAACAATCAATTCTTAGTGATCAAGATTCGTTATTAAGACGTTTGTCTTTGTAGTATGAAATCTGCATCAGTCATGGAGCTTATTGCATATGTTGATGGTAAGAAAAGATATCTCCAATCATCCAAATCTTGTTTGTTTCTCACTATCACTTTGCTGATGTAATGCCAATGATTTCTCTCCCTTTGTCTCTCATAAGAGGAAAATGTAGAATTTTGATGTGTCTGTTTAATATTAGAGGCTATGCTTCATTAATTATCTTCCAGTTGACCTTTGCCTGTATCCTTGTACGTGTAAGAATGGTACCCAATATGCATTTGCTTGTCTTTAGGCTGAATTTTTTCCTGTGTCCTTTCAAGAGTGGTTTTCATATCCCAATAATTGACTGATAATTAAATGCATTTGCAGTATTTCCTATATCAAATATTACGAGGCCTAAAGTACATTCACTCTGCCAATGTGCTGCATCGTGACCTGAAACCTAGCAATTTACTACTGAATGCAAATTGTGATCTCAAGATTGGAGATTTTGGACTTGCTAGAACGACTTCTGAAACCGATTTCATGACCGAGTATGTTGTCACTCGGTGGTATCGAGCTCCAGAATTGCTTCTGAATTGTTCAGAGTACACTGCTGCAATCGATATTTGGTCTGTTGGATGCATACTTGGGGAGATTATAACCAGAAAACCCCTTTTTCCCGGCAAGGATTATGTTCATCAGCTAAAACTAATTACTGAGGTACGTTGCCATATGAGAAAAATTATCTTTCAAGCTGTAGTAATATGATTGCTTTAAGTCCTTAATAAAGTCCTCGAAACCTGCTTGTGTAGTAATATTCAATGTCCTTTTGCTTCTTTGAAAAATCCAATTAACTTCTGATAGAATGAAGTCAGTATATTTTGTATATGTCCTTTTTTCCCCTAAACTCTGAAACTGCTGATAGTCCCACTTCTTAAATTTCTGCTTCTACTCGGTGGCCAGATGGCTGCTGCCGAGCTAGTAATTGCTTGTAAAAGCCTGACATGATGTCAAAGATATTTCTTTTGAAGTTCCTTTCATATCATTTGAAATCATAGACTGGAAATCGTAATACTATATGTACCTCCTGCAAGTTTTATATTGCTTATAAAGCACTGAATCTGTTAGCTAGATGACCCTTTTCATAGGCATTAGGCAATAATAAACGGCAGTAATGGTATGAATTAATGTGTAAATTTGTAAATTAAGTCTCGTGTCAATATCCATGTTTATGGAACTCCATCCTCAAACATGTGTTTTTCTTGATAAAATATTCTCACTCACACGGTCACACCCTCTATAGTACAATCGAAATATGGAAATTTGTGAAGAAAAATAGATACTTGGGTTGGAAAAGCATTATTATGGGCATCCGCATGTGATTGTTCTTACAAAGTTATGCATAAAATTATCACTATTTATCATTGTCTAGCAAATGGGATGTAAAAGTAATGAGAATATTCTAAAATTTCCTCAATAGTCAAGTTGCTCTGCCATTGTAAATGCATAAATGTTTTTTTTTCCGGATAGTCGGTCCACAACATAATAAAGTACTATACCCTTTTTCTTTATGCAAATAAAATACTGTTACCCGTATGCCTTTAACAAAGCTCATGCCTAGGACTGCATAGCGGACCTAGCTAATCGTTTCCCATACAATAGTACAGAGGTCTTACTCACACTACAATTGCAAGAGGCTGTTCCAATGGACTTCTGATTCACAAGGAACTGTCTCGTTGCCTGCATAATGAAAAAGAATCGACAGTTCAGTGAGACATTTGATCTAGTTTTTTATAAGTTTGTTAACCAAAGTTGAGAATTGTTCCCTAGAGACTCCTACTGACTCTGCTAAAAGTGAACAGTTGCTAGAGGTTTTGTCACTGTCATATTAATATTTTATCACTTTTTATTAATGGTGCTTCTTTGTATTATTTGCTTCTCCCCTTATTCTCCTTGTACTTCCACAATTTGGAGACAAAATTGATAATATGTTCTGGATCTTTTGTCTCTTTGAAGCTCATAGGTTCACCTGATGACTCCAGTATAAGCTTCCTACAAAGTGACAATGCTCGAAGATATGTTAGGCAGCTTCCACAATTTCCAAGGCAACAGTTCTCTGCTAAATTTCCGAATGCTTCTCCTTTGGCTATTGATTTGCTTGACAAAATGCTGGTATTTGATCCCAGCAAGCGTATAACAGGTATCATAATTTTTGACAATAATCATCATCCATGAATATAGACAACTGTCCATCTAGAAACCATGGTTTGGATTTACTGAGAGAGAGAGAAAGAAGAGCCTTGACCATTTAACCTGACCTAACCCCTTGCTCGTGATCCAGTCAAACTGTGCTGGAGCCAAACTTGACCTGGCCAATCCCCTTGATCCAGCTCAGCTAACTCCGCAGATGCTGCACTGCTGAGACAGGCTTGGTTCTATCGCAACTCACAATATCCATCATGTTTGGTATCTTCTTCATTTATAGGTTGCTCCGATATCCCAATATTGGTCATTATCGTTAACTGACATGTCTAGGGATCTTGAGGTCTGTGGGCCACACTAACTATCTTAGAGTAGTAATAAAACCAACACTTTGGATCCCCAAATATCTAAGCTCTTGAACTTAATTCATACTATCATATGTTGAATACCAAGTTGATGATCTTTCTGGTTTTTCAGTTACCGAGGCACTCTGCCATCCATACTTGGCCCCTCTACATGACATAAATGAGGAACCCATTTGTCCACAGCCATTCAGTTTTGATTTTGAGCAGCCATCTTTCACAGAGGAGAACATCAAGGAGCTCATTTGGAGGGAGTCCGTGCTATTCAACCCAGATTCCCGATTTGGTTAACTTGATATGGCGCATCGATAATGGTTAAAACTGCCCTCTTTATTTGCAGAATGTGAAATGGCTGGATAGTAGTTTTCTGGTGAACTTTGAAAATCTTTATTCTAATTGCAACTGAAACCGCGTTGAAGTAAAAATGCATATACAACGCAGGTTTCTTGTATATGGTTGAATTATATTAATGTACCTTCCCTATTAGAGTGTTGTATTATGTAGTAATATCTTGGAAATTTGACTTTTATTCTTCCCTACTAATACACTGCCTTTTTGTATGCTCGTGTTCTGTCAAATTGTTGATGCAATGTACTTCCGTTACAAAATAAAATTTGACTTTTGATCATATCATAGTACTTCATTACATTATTCTGTGGGAACATAGCTGATAGCCTCTCCTTTGGTTGTCTTGATCTTGAACCCTGCTTCTACGTCGGTGGCCGTGGTACCCTCAGCTTGGACGTAAAGGGCCTCACCAGACATCTCGCTTCCCAGATGCAATAGTGCCGCTGTAGGGTGAGATGCATGTCAGCCTCCTGATAGGCAGGTGCTCTGTTGGCGTGCTAAATGCTATTCATCCCAGCTCTGTCCTGATGCGGTTGCAACTTGCAAGTAACTGAGCTTCATTCTTTTTTAGACCTAGCAAAATTGACTGAATCCAATCCAACCAAAAGTTGATGACTAATGTTGTTTGATTTATAAATGAAACTAATCAACAATATATAAATATGAATATAATCCGACTCGAATAGAACATAAATTGATTTGTCATCCGGATATGACCTAACCAAATTGACATTAATCGAACTCATCCTGAACGATTGGCTTAAACCAGGTAAACTCTCTTTTGCTCGTAATCTCTTTTGCTCGTAAGATAGATTATGACTTCTTAAATTTTTTTATGATGGTCTATATTTATGAAGAAAAAGAGTTAAATCTTCCTTGTAGATTGATATATAAATTTGTTGTCATCATCAAAGACATCAATATGCATTTAAGAGTTTTTTTTTTTTTGTCATTTTTAGAGATTTTAATTCACAAAGTTCATATTCATAAAATATAAACTTATTAGATTCTGAAACAATAATTTGATGAATTACATAAGTGATTCCATTATTATGTAATAACATCAAGTACTTCCACCATTGATTAATTGAACTAAAAAAATCAACAGGGAGGAAGTATATTGGTCCACTTATATCTTGTTAAGAGTTTCTTGACCTTGCCGTGCTTTATTAGAAATTATGGAAGTAAGCATTAAAGGTTACGTCTATATTGTAATTCAATTTCCTGTATAGAAATAACAATTAACAAGACTCGAGTTTTCATAATCATGATTGTTTGTTATAAACCGATAGTAATTTTGTTTTAAATACTCCAGGTCTCTAACAGCAAAGTCTGGGTGGTGTAGTCGGTTATCACGCTAGTCTCACACACTAGAGGTCCCCGGTTCGAACCCGGGCTCAGACATAATTTTGCCATTTTTTTACTGATTTCATTGTCCGGGGTGAAACAAATCATCATTATTTACAAAACCAGTAGTCTTTTCATTTTTGCCAATTTATGCATCTCTATCAAATATTATAGATACTCACTTCTATTTTTAGACCTTCCCAAAATAACATGTTACGTTACTTCTAACAAAGGGGATTCGATCTCAATTCCTAAATATCAGTTTAACAACCCCCATAAAACTTTACCAACTACTCTAGATAAAATCCACTTAATTTCTAAACTTGGTGGCTATTATATTTTGAACTCTCTTCTATTAACCCTTATTAGTAAGAAATCCTACAAAAAACTTGATCCTTAAATGTAAACCTAACTAAAATTGGACTTATAATATAGAGACAATTGAGAAAGTGCTTGATCTACAAAATCCAATATTTTCTTTCGCCATTTACAAAATCCTATATTTCTTAATGGTTCAAGAAAATCATCTTCTTTATTTCATTATTCAGCAAGTACCTCCTTTTAATATTACTTTCCCAAGGGGGAGAAATTTCAATAATATATATATCCCAAGGGGGGGGGAGAAATTTTTGCACATGGAACGACTTTTTAGCTTCTTCTTGAGGCAACTCTGAAATATCAAAAATAAGCTAGTATGACAATTGACACCATTTCACACAAGACTTGCTTTTACAAAAGCTGCAACTGCAATTTACACTAAGATAGCACAAAAACCTCCACAATTCTACACTCTTTGATTTACACTTTACACGACGTTTGCACACTTCTGAAAGCAGTTTCTGTGATGTCCCAAAATTGATGTCCCAAAGTTGCCCATTTTTCAAGAGTTTTCTGTTATGAAGCAGATGTTTAACGTAATCAACAAAAATGTGGCCTTTCATGATTCTTGGAAAATCCTTGTGTTTATTTCCTCCCCAACTTACTTGCACAATTGCGATAAGAGAAACGATAGTAACCACCTTCGGTGTGTCATGCCTTCTATCTGTCTGGGAGAGCCAATGATGAACACTGAACTTCACTCCGCCAAAAGAACACACTTATCAGAAAAGAAAAGTAGACAATTGAAAAACAGGGTTCAGGGATCAGGTTTTTCTTGAAAAAATTAACACTGAACATCTAGCTAGGAAGACACCAAAGAGGTAGATGGCC
Source organism: Beta corolliflora (assembly GCA_947648045.1). Lineage (NCBI taxonomy): Eukaryota > Viridiplantae > Streptophyta > Magnoliopsida > Caryophyllales > Amaranthaceae > Beta > Beta corolliflora. Next base: position 66,856 of record CANSZD010002531.1, on the reverse strand, counting down.
AGATGCAGTCTTTAATATTACAATTAACTTATAAATGGTACTTCCTCTATCTGGAAGTAATAGCTATGGCCTGTGTGTACAATTTTGGAATGTCTGGAAAAAAATTTCATGTTTCTTATAATTAGATTACCAAACATACCCTTAATTAATTGTTGGAGAGAAGATGAGAAAGAAACAAGTATTATATTGGGTAGATTACATAGTGATCATGATGAATCCTCAATCATGACAGATTGGGATTATCACTACAAATGTGATGATTAATTCCAAAACAAGACACCGAGAGTATATATCATAACCAGTTAGGACATGGTTAGTAGATGAATAAGCATATTGAAGTTCAAACACTCAGAACTTTTAGAGATTGACCTGGTAACAAATACTTGATTTGCCTATATATTCCAAACAAGAGGAAAACTCATATTACCATGACCTCTCTTTTATCTATACGGACTACACCCTGAAAGAATTTAAGACAGAAACCCAAGACACTCATTAACCTTTTAATTGCCCTTAAGCACCACCACCAAGCTATCATGAGACACTAAGCACCATCCCATGTCAAAGTTTACACACTGATAAACTCACTTCGTCTCCCCCCTCTGTCTCACGTTTTATACTCCTATAGTCATCTGCAATCAATCACCATGCCTATTGCCTAGTATGATTTTCTTTATCTAATAATCACGTTCCTACCCAGCAAAACAGTCGATTCTGGGTCTGGACCAAACTCAATCAATGATTGGGATATACGACTCAGCAAACATTCTTCAGGATAGGATGTGGCAGCAAAAGTTTCAGACAAGAGGTTAATATTAACTTCATGAACAATCCCAAAGAAATGAGGTTTCTCATTTATATTGGCCAACCTGTTAACCTTTTCCGAGAATGAACATAGGTGACGGTTGGAAATTCATAATTGGTTTCATCACTTCAGCTAGCCGAACAAGGAGGGAACTACTGTCAAGTCCACCTAAGGATTATCGAGTGTTTGACAATAGATGAATGTAAGGTGCCTAGTTATGGAAGATGATGTAAGGCAGTTCTCCATGAAATCCATGTTAAACAATATTACAAGAAAACAGTTTGCACAGAAAAAGGAAATTTAAAAGGCAAGAAGAAAGAGGCACACCATGATTGCAGGCTCAAGTGTAGAGTTGAATCATAAATGCACGTATTGGGGCTAATAATGTCAAGATGGCAAACCTAACTGCTGGATGTTCCTCTGTAACAAAAATCATTGGCTTATCAGATCTTGCTGTGCACTGCCCAATAAAGCACCATGCTGCTTCACTATCTGGATGCACTGTAGAAGGATATCTTGTTCTGTGGAATACCTCTCTGCTTTGCTCTACATTCACCAGAAAGAGATTCAAATAAATCAATTCAAGTCTAACAAGCAAGGTCAAGCTAGGAAAAATAATTTCTAGCACAGAACGTAAAAACGAACTCTTGCCTATTACACGAAGAGATTGTCACCTATGAACATATACTATCACGATAATGTGATATACTTACTTCCTCCATTCCACTATTATTGCAACATCACCCATTGACACATTTTTTAAGGAAGCCGTGTGGAGAGGAGAGAGCTTAGAGATAGACAAAAAGTGGGACCCATGTGATAGGAGAGAGAAGATATTATCAATTAAAGAAAACGTTACAATTAATGTGGAAATTCCAAATAAGGAAAACGCTGCAATTAATATACAAAGGAGGAAGTATAATAAGCTTAAGTGAATATATTCGACCACCACGGAGGTCAAATAATTATAACCTCAAACTTTTCAGTCAGATACAAGATTTATACATAATATCTAAGCCTTGATTCACAAAATAATTCAATGGACCATATATACTCAAGAAGAACATGTTTTGGACGATGACCAAGATTTTACCATCAAACAAGCTCGCGTTATACTAAAATTAATTTGTTTATGGGAGAATGACATACGTATCAAAGCTCTTATATTCGGTTCTGGCACACAATTTGACATTGGCTACACTATTATAATGTGAATCTAAAACCTTTTGCTAATAGTGAATTAGCACACAATTAGTTTCAACCTTTTGCTAAAACCTTGGCTAGATAATAAAAAGGTTTTCATTGCATCAAATTCAAAACGGGTTTATTCTGAATAAAAGGTGTGTACTGTGTACACGTTAGTTTGCAAGGAAATTACCAAGTACTTGAGATTGCATCCAAGAGTCAGTTCAGCATATGAATTCTCTATTCGTGAGAGATAGCAGTAAGGAGCCTCACGTCCCAGAAAAACTTTTGGATATGACTGTAGCATTGAACTTATTTCAGTTGTAATGGCAGGAACTTTTTCCAAATTATAGAACTGCAGTGGAATTCTACTGATGAAAGCTCGCCACTCGGCTCGCGACTTGTTCACAATGACCTGCCAAATGTTGCAATGAACCAAAAGTAAACAAAATTATATATTTACAATTGCACTCATAATTTAGTTTAAGCCTACATATTTCATTTCTCGTAGAAATAGTTAAAACATCAAAGTGCACAACTACTGGGCAAGTCTGATTAGAAGATGCAGAAATGCAAATTGGCACTATGAATGAACCAACTAATTCTACAAACTGGGTTATAGACAGAGCTAGAGGAAAGAAGCTTCCACCTGACTTGAAAACATAGAATTGGGAACTATTACGGGAAACTTTTCAGCATTCAATAATGAAGTTGTAGTTAAACCCATGTCCACCACTTGACCTTCAATTGATCCAGCCTGCAAAAATAACAACAAAAAATGAGGAGCACACGCAGAAGTCAAGCTCCACACACACAAGGAGAAAGAAAAAGATGATAAATTCAACAGACCTAGAGCTGCACAACTAAACCCAAAATAGCTTTTCACCTTTAAAAAAAGCGATTCAGAAATTTACAAGCCAACACTCTTATAAAATAATTCATATTTAGCCAACTTCATGTACAACGTGCTACCCCCTTCCCACACCATAACAAAGAACCTGAAAATAAAGCGGCTGAAATGAATACAGTTATACGACAATAAACAACAAGTACAAGACCTTGCTCACATAGAAATGTTAAAAACAAAAGGCACATAGCCGGATTCTGACTAAGCCTATTTTTTAAAAAATAACTCCTTACATCATAAGACAGATAATCAACAGACAAGGAGTAGTTTAGCTTGCAGAAAACTGACATAAGGACACTTAAGTAGCATACCTTGATGGTGTCTCCAAGGGAAAATGGCTTTGAAAACTGTATAGCCAAGCCACTAAGTACGTTACCAAGGATGTCCCTTGCAGCAAAAGCGGTTGCAACTCCTAGATGGAGAAGAAAATAAGCAAAAGTGTAGATTAAAGGTAAACTTCACTAAGAAGAGGAAAAGACTTCCTGCAAGTCCCAGAGCAATGCAAGAATTCTGCCCCAAGAGTTTCATAGTGTGTATTAAATCAATAAGAAGTAAACAAAAATTGACATCCAGATACATCTAAAAACAAGGATATATGATGGTTCTCACATAAAACTGGCTAAATTTTAGTGTAGAACATGGAGTAGATTTTTATATCTCCCACCACCTTTCCTCACAATGCTATTGACACACTGTTAGGGCCAAACCATCCAAGGGGAAAGTACTAACAAACTAATCGTCATATCTCGACTTAAAAGAAAGTTGATATGCAAAAGTTAGGAAAGGCACGAGGCGATTCTTAAGAACAAAAAGAAGTCATAAATGCAATTTTCATGCATGAGTGACAAATGTCGCACAAGAATCTGTAATTACAACGAAACAGAAGTAGGAGCCATGAGTTGCCATGAGTTGTAGAGAGTAAAGACAACTAGATAAGTTTCTTCATTCTTTGTCTTTGTCTATCTATCCTATCACAAGGCTCATATTGCAAAGGAGACTCATATTGCAAAGCAGGCTCATGGTGAATCTTCCAAAATATTAGTTCAAAGAAAAAGAGTTGAAGAGCAATTTGAAACACTCACCACCAATACCACCAACAGTCAGAATAGACTGAACAGCCACACCACATGCTTCAGCTATAGCAACCACTCCAATGGCCAAAAGACCAACAGAGGAAACTCTATTCAAAGTAAGCAATCTTTCTTGATCAAGCAGATGTAGATTCTTAGCAGCCAAAGCACGAGCAAACAAATTTGTTTTCCACCGTTGTAGAAACCATACAAACGAAAGGACAAGCGCCCCTTTCCAATTTTGTGAAATAAAATGAGATGTGACAGTATCTGGAGCTATCAAATAGCATCTGCAAATCCAGAGGGGCTATATCAATTAGCTGAATAAACTTTATATAACAGAAACAAACACCCAATAATAATATACAATCAATAACACTTACATTTCAGAAAATGCCATAAAAGTCATCAAGTAGCGCACTGGATCCTCTAATGCACCCCAAACACTTTTCTCGTATGGTACTTCAACTGCGAAAACTCTTCCAGTTCCTGACAGCAAAGCAGCTGATCCTTGGTTAGAATACTTGTGGAGTCTCTTCAAAAGACTTGGCAAGACCACCCACGCCAGTAAAGCAGCCATGAACGTGCCACCAACAGGTACCACAACATCTTTAAGATATGGATGAGAATCCAGAACTTGTTGTGCATAGGGAGTTAACTCATCAGAGGCTTCTTTGGCCCTCTGCCCAGTGACTGTAGCTGCATCTGTCACAGTTTTCCAGGCATCCTTAAGTTTATCAACCCACTCCATATTCCCAACAATTCCACCACTATTTCCAACATCCGCATCTCCGATTTTAGAAGCTTCAGGAACTTCAAGCCCTTTATTACCCCCATTACCACTAGTGAAAGATGAATATGCCAGACAACCCGACATCGGTGTCAACGGAATTCTATCCCTGACCCGAATTCTTGACGGGGGTGAAAATGCTGAGGCATAATTGGGTTTGCTTAACTGGGCACGAGCTCTAGACTCAAACTTCAAGAATCTATCATTAGTATGAGTGTGGTAATGATGACCCAAGTAGCCAAAGATTGTTCTAACTTGAAAATCATCGCCAGTTCTCATAGATTTCATATAAGCATTACAAGACCTAGATGTAATTGAATTTGGTGAATGAACAACTGACCCAGCAAGCGATTCCAACTTCAAAGACCAAATTCTTGCCATTATCATCAACCTAAATAGACCAGAAATTCTAATTATAGATCAAATTTTCATCTACCCCATAATCCATTTACAAACTCGGAAACTTAAAACCGCCAAAACCACTCATTTCAAAGCTGCAAACAATTGAACAAAAAGGTACTTCAATCAAGAAACTATACAATGAAATATACATTATTATTAAGTAAAAACTGTGTGATTTCATTGGGTATTGTCTTTAAGCTATGCATTTGATGATGACAATGTAAGCTAAAACTTCAAACGACTAAATTTGAACAATATAGTATGACTTACCTACCTGTTTTTGGTGGTGCAAAACATTGCTAAATTTCTGAGATTAACATGTATTCAAGAATGAAGGATGAGAGCAGTGGCGGAGCCAGGATTTTCAACCCGGGGTGACAAACTACGGACCACGGATGTCCACTGCGAAACATTCATAGTTGACTTTGCACTCCCTCCCACTTCCCCTCATTTGGAAAGAAAAAAAGAAAATTTTCCCTTAGATTAAGAGGGATATAAACCCCTGCATTCAACCTCCTCCTAATTGAGAAAACAATTAGTCCTAAGCCCCTAAGATTTGTCCGGATATAAAAACTCGACTTCTACAGTCCTCCTCAAGTTTCTTATCCGAAATCAAAATCCAAGCAAGTAGAACCCATCTTAAACATAAAACTTTTGGCATAGATCTTCTTAGCTCATACACAAAATACAAAACACCCTTCCTAAACAAGAAATTAGGCTCATTAAAAAGACAACAAGCCTATTATCACAAAAATACAAGACAAAAACAATGTGCTTATCAGTTTGATTAATAAGAAATTACAAATTATACAAACCAAATAAACCTAAAACATGAATCAAAAAATCATGAACAACAACAAATCAATTCAAGTATTGAACCATAATGTTGGAGTTTATAGCTGAGTAAAGTTTGTTTAGTTAGTTATATTGTTTTCTAAGTTTTAGAAAGTTTGTTAGCATAAGTAAATGAGTAGTATATATACTTATAGTTGTACTATTTTCTCTCTCACACGAGCTCCTCAAAGTTCAAGAACAATGGCTGTCATTGCTCTTTTCTTCTTCCTTTTTCCACCCTTAACTCTGAATTTTAACACATAACACAAGTTGTACAATTATAACAATAACAATTCACAAGTTAATTTCCTCTACAATTAACAAATATTACCTCAAAAAATTGAAATTAAAACTTAGGGTTTAGAAGAAGAAAAAAAACTCACTTGGCGGCGAAGGTGGGCAGCTCACGAATTTCTCTCTCCTCGTTTATTTTTTGTTCATCAAGTCAACAAGAATCTGGAAATAGAGCTAGGAAGTGAGGATCGCATGAACAAATTCGTTGTAGGTTTTTTTTTTTTTTTGCTTAAAAAGGCATAGATACAAAAGTTAACCAATGTTCTGGCTTGGAAGCCTACAACAATCCAATAATAATAATTTCTTACAATCATTCGGGGGAAGGGGTAAATCCCTAACAATGTTTAGATTGTTAAAATGCTTCTACAATCCCGAGCTAGGTAGTCGTTGTAGTTTTGCGCAAGAAGTATGTGTGGGAGTTTTCGCGACAAAAAATATTGAAATAGGCCTGCGGTCCAAGTCGTTATAGCCTTATAAGTGTCCAAATTTGATGAACTATATTTGGACTCAACTGAACCTATTGAATATAAATGCTACGAAAATACGTGTGTAAAAATTGAAATCTGAAATGTGTTGTCTCCCTCTCAAGAATTGCAAGTATATATATAGAGGATATTTACAATCGAAATCGAACCACTATTACAGAGGTGGAAGTAGATCTCTAACCAACTTAGCAAACCTTTATTCTTTCAAGGGGTCTTATTGATGCTACACTTAAATTGAGTATGAAGATTATTACATTTAATTACTCGAAATCACTTACAAGAAATTCTAATGTTCACAACAAATGCTTGATCGTTAAGATAAGTTGGTTTTTATTTTTATTTTGAGGGAAGATGTGTTGGTTTTAGGTGGAAAACGTTTAAAGGAGGCAACCATGGTGAAAAACATTGAAACATCAAGATGATTAAAACAGTTCATCGTTTTTTTTATTTTAGTTTGATGAATTTAGTGATGGTAAATAACAAAGTATTTATGGTTTAAAACAAATTTAGCTCTTTTACGATTTTAATAAATCATATAATAAAATCATCACCTTATAGATTACATATATAGATTTATCTTCTAGTAATTTAATAAAAATAAATTATCAGGTAATGTAGTGGTCTGGGCCAAATCCCTATGAATCGGACAATTGAACCTCCCAGACCTATATATTACCCGAACTCTCTTTTCCCCATCCTTGTTGCTCCCAAGGATGGAACACGAGATCGCCCTTGGAAGTCAACAAGGGTTTCACTAGGACAAATGCTCATGTGGTTATTGATGCTAGTTGTAATATTCCCAAATTTCTCTCTTTCTAAAAAGATATTTTGATATAAAACTCTTGAGAAACTTGAGAGTATTACCGCCACGTGATAACGTTAAAGGCTTTAATACTAACTACTAACTGAACTTTAAACTAATGCAGCGGAATAACTGAAATAACTTCTCTTTATTGATATAAACTTTATTGTACAACTATAACAATGGAAATAAAGAAAATAAAATAACAACTCCTTGACTAATTATGATTCCTCACTAGCTCCCCCATATGAAGTATGCATCATATCAACCTGTAAATTCTGCTCGCCAAAATAAGGTCATCACAGGGACAAAGCCATAAAACAAAACAAACAAAACGCGTGTCAGTAAAAATATTGAGTACATGTATATGCGGAAAATTAAACACTTTATTCTATTAAACACTTTATTTAATAAAAAATTCAAAACCTTTAACTTTCATAAACCTTCTTTGAATACTTCTAATACTTATATAATATAAAGTATATAACTTTAATAGAAATCCTTTTTCTTTGCCTATGTACCTTTCCTAAAGTGTGCACACCCCCCAAGTTTAGTATTCCTTACTGAGTCTATTACGAGGGGTTACTACCTTGTCCACATGACTTATACAAAAAGTACATGGGTAAATAATATAATGGCTACCGTTCTTGCTAATAAATAACAAGTCGTTGCCTGTGTAAATAATAATAGCTACCGTTCTTGATAATAAATAACAAGTCGTTGCCTCTTTATAATTGTGATCATAAAAGATCATATATCTAATAAAAATCCTTCTGAAATAATCCTCCTTTAAAAAGAATAGTACTACTTATAAATTTAGCCATATAAAGGCATAAATAAAATAACTTGCTTAAGAGGTAACTTTTGAAAAATAATAATAATTCAAAAACACTCCTTTTTAAATATTTAAACATGCATTTAAATATCAAACTCCTTGTAAATTATATGAATACAGATTCAAAGATCAAACTTTATAATAATATTAAACTAAAGACATAATTCAAGTGCATAATAAAATTAATAAACATTCAAACATGTTCATACAAAACACATGTAGTTCATAATAAAACTTATAAAAACATGGACTTCAATCCAAATTTTTTTCCTAAAAACATGATACTAAGGTTGCAAAATAATTATTAAAGATCTACATATACACGCACCTTGAAAATTAATAACTACTAGGGAAGAAGAGAAAGGGTAGGCTAAGAGGGAGAGAAAGTTTAAACTTGAGAAAAGAGATGTATTTCTCAAATTTGGTGTGAAGAATATGATGGGTGGAGACCCCTATTTATACTAGTTGGATAGGTAGAGTCATACTAGGACTCAAAAACTAAAAGATGAATTTAAGAGAAAAGATAAACAAATCTAGCTAAGATCTAACAAATTTTTACGATCATCCAACTAAGATTCGGAAAAAGATAAAAATTATCCCGCTAAACAAAATTCTAAACAGTTAAATAATTTAAGAAGATAAGAAACAAAAGAAGAAGATATAAGTCTTGATAAATTTAAGCCACTGCCGTGAGCTATGCGCCGACAATTTTTTTTTTTTTTTAAATCTTTTATGATTTTCTTTAAGAAATATCTTCAACTACTAAACTAACTACTTGGATTATAATTTGTAAACTTAGGCCCAATATATAATTTGGGCTAGAATTTATTTGAAAACCCCATAATATATCATAAAAGCCTATTTAAAACCTTTATAATAATAATAATAAACCTCTTTAATAATTAAAATCCTTTTAAAAAAATTAGAATTAATAACTTACAAAAAATACGGAGTATTACACTAGTGTAACGCCCCGACCTCTAAACATCATGTTTAAGTTAATTAATGCATCATTAGCAGCGGAACTTAGATGGTCGGTGCGCTACTGCCGTATTTTCTGTTCGGGAAAATACAAGGCAAACATTCCTTCATGAACTAAACATATTATAATCATTAAAATTCATAAGCATCTTAATTATATAGATATAAATAGATAAGCATAGATAACTAAGTAGCTATTGTTAAACTGAGTTCATGTTCTAGTGATCATAAGTTTAGATTACACAACCAATATAGTTTTCATAAATGTAAAGTGGTTGATCATCCTCACTTCTACGCCATCCTGTCACCTTCTTCAGTACCTAAAACCAAAAGCAACATCGTGAGCTGAAGCTCAGTAACATACTACCTTAACAACGTAAATTCATTTCAATTCATTTTTTTTGCAAACAGGAAGAAGAGAATATAGTAAAATACATTAGAAATCAGTAATGAAATAATAGCAAGGTAACCAATTATAAGTAGCGTCTTGAAACTTCATAAGTTCCCATTATCTTTTCATCTTTTAGCTTGGTAGCTGGCGAGTATAGACATGCGGGACGTCTCCCACCATGCGATGATCCTCAAGGAGCCCAGCTCCTTGTTGGATACACCCGCTCGCACCAAAATAGAGTAGTAACATAACATGTGGTACCCCTCAAGGAGCCCGGCTCCCTTGTTGGGTGTACGGCGGGTGCGCATGTACGTGCACAACCATGAAGTAGATAAGCGTAACATTATACTGCCATAACCTCTTTCACTTTTATTTATCATATTTCGTTTGTTTTGCATTCGTCGGCATAAGCCTTAGATCTTTCATGAATCATACTTGAGCATCAATAACTCATAAGATCATCATTTATGAAACTCATTCGAAAATAATTTAAGTATCCCACAATCCATATAAAGAATCACATCACAAAATCCTTAACATAATTATAAACATCATTTCACAAACACATTTCGAAAGGGATCATGGGTGTTAGCAATATATGGTACCTCGAATCCTGCTTAATAATCTTGAAGCCGGGGGAGCTGTAATATCCTTTCCTTTTAATCTAACCAATAGAGATTGGCAACGAAAATATAACCTCTTTCACTTTTATTATTATTATTATTAAGTAATTTAAAACTAAAGGTTACTCGTTTATTTCAGAATGTTATGCGTTTATTTATGATTTGCATTATAATCATAAATAGTTGTCATAAATTCATAACTTAATGTACAAACTTAAGTATTTCTAACATTTATTTACAAATTTCATATTACAAAAAATAAGGTGAACCATTAACTAAATTAGTTTAGTTCTTATTGCCTAATTAGGACAACTAGTTTAAAATGTAACTTAATTAATGAATTAGTCCAATTAAGCTCAATAAGTTGAATATACGGAATTTTGTTGATTAGTTTAACTAAAACTAAAACCAGATCTTAGACTCACATTATCAATAACTAACAATGGGTGTTCTTGGGCTCAAACTACTAAAAACCAAAAATTAAAACAATCAGAAGAGGTATTTTCATACCTCCTCAACTGAGCAGACAAAATAAAGAACAGGGGAGGAAGGAAGGAAGGATGGGCGGTGGGCTGGAGCTCCGGCAGCAGGTGGCGGCACGGGGGGTGGTTCAGACGACGCAAGCAGCAGCAAGGCAGCATGGTGGTGGTTCGATGCAGCAGTGGTTGCAGCGCGACATGGGAGAGGTGGGGCGAGAGCGAGAGAGTGGGAGAGAGAAGGAGGGGGCGAGCGAGGGAGAAGGCGGCGGTGAGGTGGTTGCAACGCGTGTTAGAAATAGTAATCTAGAAAAATCTAGTGTAAAAATCAAGATGAATTCTAGAGTTATCTAAACAAATATCTATTTTAATTAAGGCATAGAAAAATCTAGGAATGAAGAATCTAGAATAATCTAGCATTAGATATTATCATATCATATAAGATTAGTGTAGAATATTGTAGATTAAGTTATACCACTCCTATAAATATGTGTTAGCATTGTACGTAGGAGTGTGGAGTCATATGTACTTCCTACCATATTCATAAGCAAGAGTTCTCTTACGGAACCTTGCATATCACATTAGGGCTGGCAAAAGTCGACCCAACCCGACAACCCGACCCGAACCCGACCCGATATAAATGGGTTTGGGAAAAAAAATTCGACCCATTTATGTAATTGGGTCGACCTGAACCCGACCTGAAATTAATTGGGTTAGGTTCGGGTTGAAAATTCCAACCCGAAAACAACCCGCATAACCCGTTTACAATTGGAGTAAAAATTTATGATTTGGGCCAAGCCCAATGTAAAAACATAAAACCCCGTCATTTATGACTGCAGTATAAAAACAAAGGTTAAAACGTAAAACCCTAATATTGAAACGGCACAAAACACAAATGAGAAACCCTAACATTTCAAGTCTCTCACATTTCTGATTTCTCTCTCTGAGTCTCAGCTCTCTCAGTCTCTCTCTCTCTCACTCTGTCACCGGTCTCTCAACATCATCTCCGGCGCCCTAAAATCCAAATCTTGGTGAGTTCACTTTGTTTTTTTCACTTTATCTTCAATTCTTCATTTGTTTCGTTTGTTTAGTTCTTCAAATTTCAGTTTTTGTTCAATAATTTTTATTCGGTGAGTTTGCTACATAAGTTTCATTTCATTTTGCTTTTTCACTTCAAATCTTGGTGAGTCTCACTTTGTTTTCGCCTCTGTTTTGTATCTTTCTTTTCGCCTCTGTTGTTAGTCTTCTTGATAGAAATTTTGAAAGGTTCTGTTGTTAGTCTCTTTGATATTTGCTGATTTTTTTCTCTTTTATTATTTTATAGTCGTTTTGTCTTCCACTCTTGTTACTATACTAGTTTAGTTAAGTTGTTACTTGTTAGTATTCGTTAGTATTAGACGAGTATTTCCTATACCACTTTAGTTAAGTTGTTACTTGTTAGTATTAGCTTATTTTTTACATTTTGTTGGATTTGTTAATATTCCTTTGTCTTATTTCTTCTTGCATCTGTTAATGCGGATGGCCGACCTCCCTCCTAATCATGTTGATTTGGAGGCTTCATCCGAGGAAGAAGAGAACTCCCATCCACCCCCCAAAGTTGATGCAAAAAGAAAGGCAAACCAAGTACTCATAAAGCCAAACCCTCACTTCAAGCGACAAAGGAAGCCGACTTCGTGTTTGGGTAAATTTTAAGTTTTTGGATGAACCCGATGCACAAGGTAATCCGGTTTTGCCAATGTAAGAAGTGTGGCAAAAAATACAATGCTGATAGTAGTCAAGGCACTGGTAACTTAAAACGTCATGTTCAAAAATGCAAGAAAAGAACTTTTTTGGATGTTGGTCAAATGATATTGGATTCTAGTAATACTTCTGGTTCATTGCAAAATAGGTTACCCACTTGTTGATCCTGCTGTTTTTCGTGAGCTTTTAGCTATTGCAATTGTAAAGCATGACTTGCCCTTTAACTTTGTTGAGTATGATGCATTTAAGAGGTGTTTTACTTATATTAATCCGTAAGTAAAATTTGTGACCGAAACACCCTTAAAGGCGATATACTTAAGATGTTTAAGAGAGAGAGAGAGAGTTAAAAGAAGAGTTGAAGTTAGTTCGTGGTAGAATTTCACTTACTTCGATTGTTGGACTTCATTACCACGAGATGGCTATATTTCCTTAACCGCCCATTATGTTGACAATCATTGGTCACTACAAAAAAGAATTCCGAATTTTCATTTTATGCCTCCTCCTCATACGGGTGTTCATATGTCGGATGAAGTTTATGGTATGTTAAAGGAGTGGGGTATCCAAAAGAAAATTATGTCTATTACTCTTGATAATGCTTCATCTAATGATGTGTTTCTTTGAAGTTATTAAATCGAGCTTGATTTGGTTTGTGAGGGTGAATTCTTTCATGTGAGGTGTTGTGCGCACATACTTAACTTAGTTGTGCAAGATGGGCTTAAGGGAATAGATGGGGCCATAATTAAGGTGAGAGATAGTGTGAAGTATTGTAAAGGATCACAAGCTAGGAGGCGGCGTTTTTTGACATGTGTTGCTCATGTTGAGCTAGAATCTACTAGAGGATTAAAGCAAGATGTGCCTACAAGATGGAACTCGACCTACTTAATGCTAGAGAGTGTGTTGTATTTTAAAAAGGCTTTTATTCATTTCCAAAAAGTAGATGCTAATTACATTCACCGCCCTAGTACGGAAGAGTGGGGAAGGATTGAGAAAATTTTCGATTCTTGAAGGTTTTTTATGAGGTAACTAATGTGTTTTACGGAACATTGTATCCTACCGCAAACATGTATTTTCCCAATGTTTTGAAGGTACGTTTGTTGCTAAAAGATGAGATGAAAAGTTATGATAGTTTCATGGTGAAAATGGCATCTAAGATGTTTGATAAATTTTCTAAGTATTGGTCCCATTTTAGCATAATCATGGCAAGGTGGCGCTTGTTTTGGATCCTCGATTTAAGTTTGAGTTCGTTGAGTGGGCGTTTGAAAGGGTTTATGGGGTTGTTGATTGTGTAAGTGAGTTGGCTAAGTTTAAGGAAAAGTTGAATTCTTTATATTATGCGTATATGGCCGAGTCTTCTATACCATCACCAACTTCAAGAGGCCGTAATAAGACCGATTCTAATCTTTGGACAGCAAGATGATGAGCAAGTTTGCCATGTCTTCCGATTCATTTATGACGGTAATCTACTGTAATATGTTGAATTATATCTTTGATCATTTATTTTTTGCATTTCTTCTTATATATTTATATATATATATATATATATATATATATATATATATATATATATATATATATATATATATATATATATATATTAATGTTTGATACTTTTTTTCTACTTAGGATTTTGATAGCTTTACTTCTAAGAAGTCTACCATTGATGTGAAGACTGATTTGGAAGTGTACTTGGCGGAACCACTAATCCCTCGCACGACCAACATTGACATCTTATATCATTGGAGGACTAATGAGGTGAGGTACCCGGTTCTTTCTTTGATGGCAAAGGATATTCTCGCCATTCCTATTTCTACGGTAGCTTCCGAATCGGCATTTAGTACTGGGGGGCCGGATTCTTGATCGTTATAGAAGCTCTTTGAAGCCGTCTACTTCTTTGAATCTGTCATCCGCCTCAAAGATTGGGCTTTTGGTGAAGGTGAGTCAATAATTATCTTGTTTTGTATAGAGTTATTTAGTTCAATATGTCATCTTATAACTATCTTATTTTGTCTTTTATTGTAGCACAAATGGACCCTCAGTTGGAGGAATTATGTGGGAAGATAATGACCATGAAAGTGAATGAAGAAAATGAGACCCCTAGCCCACCTGGATAGCACGCCTCAAAGTCCAATGGCTCCCATGTCTAGCCAAGCTTGATGCTGATTTTATAATGATGTTTGATGAATTTTTATTGTAATTGGCAGACTTGTAGATTTTAGTAGCAAATTAAACTTTTAGCATATTTAGCTTTTAACTTTGCTGGAGTGCTGCTGTGCTGGTTGGTAGTTGACTAGTTGGTACTTGTGTATTTGGATTTAACTTCTAATTTTCTGACTTGAAAGTTGGATGCAATTGGATGCTGATTTCTTTGTTTGAATGTTGGATGCTTGGATAGTTTGAAATTTAGAATGGATATGTGTTAGAAAAAAAATATGTAAAAAATCAGGATTTTTTTTTGGCAAAATTGAAGCTATTCAGTAATCGGGTCAAACAGGTCGGGTTCGGGTCAACCCGTTTAACTCTGGGTCGGGTTCAGGTTCAATTTTCTGACCCGTTTACCTAAACAGGTCGGGTTTGGGTTCATAGGTCCTGACCTGTTTACCTAAATAGGTCGACCTGAACCTGACCCGACCCGACCTGATTGCCAGCCCTATATCACATATCATATGTATCTCCCCCAAGTTTGTAACAAATTATTCCAATCAATAAAAATTCATAAATTACAAATTTGGTCCATTAACCATCCGCATGCGCCTGTCAAAATTTTTATCATGGTATCAGAGCCAGAAGATTTTGTCTCCTCCAAGTTTTCACCAAATCCACAGTAAGTAACTATATGCTTCCCAAATTATGTCTATTTCAAAATTACTCCATGTTTCATTTTTCAAAATGAAATTACACTTTTCACATGCACATACACATAGTGGCTAATATGCCAACCAAATTAAGTTGATGGCTTAACAAAGCCACAACATTACAAGCATATGGGTGGCAAATATACGCTAGCCCTATGCACACCAGGGTGACATATACAAAATATTGTCAACCGGATACATCAGGGGGCAAGGAAATAGATCCCGATCATGTGTTGGGCAAAAGACCCGAGCAATAAAGGGCATTAGACCCTAACACAAGACCTAAGCATCATACGGGCAATAGACCCGACGACAGTGCATGGGATGGGCAAATACCCAAAATGCAAATTGAGGCAAGAAGACCTTGTATGTCGGATCAATAATCAAGATACCGACAAAAATTAAAGCAGGGTAACAAGGATCATGGAGTTCAACAACAATAATTCAAGCAAACAAACACAATGCTACAACACAAGGGAAATAAAATGGAGGAGTAAACATCAAGGGGCATTTACAAGGACTCAAGAGCACAAAATAAGTGCACATAATTGGAGCATTGCAATTAGAAGGGAGATCAAGAAGATACAAGAATGGGGGAGATGAACAAGAGCATTTCAAGAATGCATTTCAGATTTTTCAAGATTAAGGGGGAGTGTTAGAAATAGTAATCTAGAAAAATCTAGTGTAAAAATCAAGATGAATTCTAGAGTTATCTAAACAAATATCTATTTTAATTAAGGCATAGAAAAATCTAGGAATGAATAATCTAGAATAATCTAGCATTAGATATTATTATATCATATAAGATTAGTGTAGAATATTGTAGATTAAGTTATACCACTCCTATAAATATGTGTTAGCATTGTACGTAGGAGTGTGGAGTCATATGTACTTCCTACCATATTCATAAGCAACAGTTCTCTTATGGAACCTTGCATATCACATATCATATGTATCTCCCCCAAGTTTGTAACAAATTATTTCAATCAATAAAAATTCATAAATTACAAATTTGGTCCATTAACCTTCCGCATGCGCCTGTCAAAATTTCTATCAGGCCTGGTGGGTGGCGCGAGGTGGTCGTGGTGGTGCGTGTAGGGGCGGCAGCGCAGCGGCGTTGCGGTGGTGCGAGGGTGGTGGGCAGGTGGTTTGGTTCGAAACAGGGGAGAGAGAGTGTGGTGTGTGTTACGAAAATAGGTAAACTTAAGGGGGTGTTTTGGGTGGCGGTTTCCGGCGAATATGGTGGAATTTTGGTGGTGGTGATTTGAGGGAGGCAATCATGGTTATTTATAGGCATAGTTGGGATCTAATTTTTGTAAATTGTGTTGATGAAATTGGTAGAAAAATTGAATTTTTTTGGTGGAGTTCGGTTTGAATTGGAGTTTTTAATTGGATTTGAGTTTTTGTGTGTATAAAAATTCATCTTGGATTAAAAATTCCTTGTTGAGTTTTTTTGTGAAGGAAAACTGGAGATGGAGAATGAAAACAGTAGTTTGTATTTAGTTTTCCTTTTTCTTTTTTGTCCTTTTTTTTTTAATACCATAAATTTGTGCCAACATTGGATTAGAAGTACTTTTATTAATGTTATTATATAATCTAACATTCACTTGTTATTATTTGCAACTCTTACCATACATACAACATATATTTATATAACGAACTAATTATCCTTTATCATTACTTGGATATAGAGTAACAAATTTCAGTCATAATTTATAATTAAAGGAAAAAATTTAACCACTAATTATTATTGTTTAAGTTAAGCAAGTTTAAATTTTCGGGATATTACATCTAGTTCTTTTGAAGAAAATGATTTACACTTAAAAACATATACAAAATAAAAGATGATATCTTTAGCCATCTTTGTTAACGTTATATATTGGAATTTGCTATTTGACGCCCTAATATTTCTTACTAACGCCCTAAATACAGTATTTTTATAGTTTATATTTATACCTCCATTTCTTTTCTCTCTTCTTCCCTTCGCTTCCCCTTTTCCCTACCACCATCACCATTGGAGCCGCTACCACCAACACCACCGTCACCGCCACCACCACCAACACCGTCGCCACCACCACCACCAACACCGTTGCTACCACCACCACCACTGCAAAGTTGTTTAATAATTACTACCACCAATCCCACGTATCCCAACAACAACAACCATTTCTTTCACCTTCCTAACACCCATCTCCAAACTCACCCCCAAAGTTAGGGCTGGCAATCAGGTCGGGTCGGGTCAGGTTCAGGTCGACCTATTTAGGTAAACAGGTCAGGACCTATGAACCCAAACCCGACCTGTTTAGGTAAACGGGTCAGAAAATTGAACCTGAACCCGACCCAGAGTTAAACGGGTTGACCCGAACCCGACCTGTTTGACCCGATTACTGAATAGCTTCAATTTTGCCAAAAAAAAATCCTGATTTTTTACATATTTTTTTTCTAACACATATCCATTCTAAATTTCAAACTATCCAAGCATCCAACATTCAAACAAAGAAATCAGCATCCAATTGCATCCAACTTTCAAGTCAGAAAATTAGAAGTTAAATCCAAATACACAAGTACCAACTAGTCAACTACCAACCAGCACAGCAGCACTCCAGCAAAGTTAAAAGCTAAATATGCTAAAAGTTTAATTTGCTACTAAAATCTACAAGTCTGCCAATTACAATAAAAATTCATCAAACATCATTATAAAATCAGCATCAAGCTTGGCTAGACATGGGAGCCACTGGACTTTGAGGCGTGCTATCCGGTGGGCTAGGGGTCTCATTTTCTTCATTCACTTTCATGGTCATTATCTTCCCACATAATTCCTCCAACTGAGGGTCCATTTGTGCTACAATAAAAGACAAAATAAGATAGTTATAAGATGACATATTGAACTAAATAACTCTATACAAAACAAGATAATTATTGACTCACCTTCACCAAAAGCCCAATCTTTGAGGCAGATGACAGATTCAGCAGTAGACGGCTTCAAAGAGCTTCTATAACAGTCAAGAATCCGGCCCCCAGTACTAAATGCTGATTCGGAAGCTACTGTAGAAATAGGAATGGCGAGAATATCCTTTGCCATCAAAGAAAGAACCGGGTACCTCACCTCATTAGTCCTCCAATGATATAAGATGTCAATGTTGGTCGTGCGAGGGATTAGTGGTTCCGCCAAGTACACTTCCAAATCAGTCTTCACATCAATGGTAGACTTCTTAGAAGTAAAGCTATCAAAATCCTAAGTAGAAAAAAAGTATCAAACATTAATATATATATATATATATATATATATATATATATATATATATATATATATATAAATATATAAGAAGAAATGCAAAAAATAAATGATCAAAGATATAATTCAACATATTACAGTAGATTACCGTCATAAATGAATCGGAAGACATGGCAAATCTCATCATCTTGCTGTCCAAAGATTAGAATCGATCTTATTACGGCCTCTTGAAGTTGGTGATGGTATAGAAGACTCGGCCATATACGCATAATATAAAGAATTCAACTTTTCCTTAAACTTAGCCAACTCACTTACACAATCAACAACTCCATAAACCCTTTCAAACGCCCACTCAACGAACTCAAACTTAAATCGAGGATCCAAAACAACTGCCACTGCCATGATTATGCTAAAATGGGACCAATACTTAGAAAATTTATCAAACATCTTAGATGCCATTTTCACCATGAAACTATCATAACTTTTCATCTCATCTTTTAGCAACAAACGTACCTTCAAAACATTGGGAAAATACATGTTTGCGGTAGGATACAATGTTCCGAAAAAACACATTAGTTACCTCATAAAAAACCTTCAAGAATCGAAAATTTTCTCAATCCTTCCCCACTCTTACGTACTAGGGCGGTGAATGTAATTAGCATCTACTTTTTGGAAATGAATAAAAGCCTTTTTAAAATACAACACACTCTCTAGCATTAAGTAGGTCGAGTTCCATCTTGTAGGCACATCTTGCTTTAATCCTCTAGTAGATTCTAGCTCAACATGAGCAACACATGTCAAAAAACGCTGCCTCCTAGCTTGTGATCCTTTACAATACTTCACACTATCTCTCACCTTAATTATGGCCCCATCTATTCCCTTAAGCCCATCTTGCACAACTAAGTTAAGTATGTGCGCACAACACCTCACATGAAAGAATTCACCCTCACAAACCAAATCAAGCTCAGATTTAATAACTTCAGCAAACACATCATTAGATGAAGCATTATCAAGAGTAATAGACATAATTTTCTTTTGGATACCCCACTCCTTTAACATACCATAAACTTCATCCGACATATGAACACCCGTATGAGGAGGAGGCATAAAATGAAAATTCGAATTCTTTTTGTAGTGACCAATGATTGTCAACATAATGGGCGCTTAAGGAAATATAGCCATCTCGTGGTAATTGAAGTCCAACAATCGAAGTAAGTGAAATTCTACCACGAACTAACTTCAACTCTTCTTTTAACTTCTCTCTCTCTCTCTTAAACATCTTAAGTATATCGGCTTTAAGGGTGTTTCTCGGTCACAAATTTTACTACGGATTAATATAAGTAAAACACCTCTTAAATGCATCATACTCAACAAAGTTAAAGGGCAAGTCATGCTTTACAATTGCAATAGCTAAAAGCTCACGAAAAACAACGAGGATCAACAAATGGGTAACCTATTTTGCAATGAACCGGAAGTATTACTAGAATCCAATATCATTTGACCAACATCCAAAAAAGTTCTTTTCTTGCATTTTTGAACATGACGTTTTAAGTTACCGAGTGCCTTGACTACTATCGGCATTGTATTTTTTGCCACACTTCTTACATTGGCAAACCAGATTACCTTGTGCATCGGGTTCATCCAAAAACTTAAAATTTACCCAAACACACGAAGTCGGCTTCCTTTGTCGCTTGAAGTGAGGGTTTGGCTTTATGAGTCTTGGTTTGCCTTTCTTTTTTGCATCAACTTTGGGGGGTGGATGGGAGTTCTCTTCTTCCTCGGATGAAGCCTCCAAATCAACATGATTAGGAGGGAGGTCGACCATCCGCATTAACGAGATGCAGCAAGAAATAAGACAAAGGAATATTAACAAATCCAACAAAATGTAAAAAATAAGCTAATACTAACAAGTAACAACTTAACTAAAGTGGTATAGGAAATACTCGTCTAATACTAACGAATACTAACAAGTAACAACTTAACTAAACTAGTATAGTAACAAGAGTGGAAGACAAAACGACTATAAAATAATAAAAGAGAAAAAAATCAGCAAATATCAAAGAGACTAACAACAGAACCTTTCAAAATTTCTATCAAGAAGACTAACAACAGAGGCGAAAAGAAAGATACAAAACGAGGCGAAAACAAAGTGAGACTCACCAAGATTTGAAGTGAAAAAGCAAAATGAAATGAAACTTATGTAGCAAACTCACCGAATAAAAATTATTGAACAAAAACTGAAATTTGAAGAACTAAACAAACGAAACAAATGAAGAATTGAAGATAAAGTGAAAAAAACAAAGTGAACTCACCAAGATTTGGATTTTAGGGCGCCGGAGATGATGTTGAGAGACCGGTGACAGAGTGAGAGAGAGAGAGACTGAGAGAGCTGAGACTCAGAGAGAGAAATCAGAAATGTGAGAGACTTGAAATGTTAGGGTTTCTCATTTGTGTTTTGTGCCGTTTCAATATTAGGGTTTTACGTTTTAACCTTTGTTTTTATACTGCAGTCATAAATGACGGGGT
Source organism: Beta corolliflora (assembly GCA_947648045.1). NCBI lineage: Eukaryota > Viridiplantae > Streptophyta > Magnoliopsida > Caryophyllales > Amaranthaceae > Beta > Beta corolliflora. Next base: position 45,623 of record CANSZD010002531.1, on the reverse strand, counting down.
TTTATGTTTTTACGTTGGGCTTGGCCCAAATCATAAATTTTTACTCCAATTGTAAACGGGTTATGCGGGTTGTTTTCGGGTTGGAATTTTCAACCCGAACCTAACCCAATTAATTTCAGGTCGGGTTCAGGTCGACCCAATTACATAAATGGGTCGAATTTTTTTTCCCAAACCCATTTATATCGGGTCGGGTTCGGGTCGGGTTGTCGGGTTGGGTCGACTTTTGCCAGCCCTACCCAAAGTACCATCAAACACCCCCATCTAATTCCTCGACTCTTTTCATCTCCTCCAACCACCCTCCATCACCACCTCCAATCCTCAACGATCCGATTTGCGCCTCAATCCGCCTACTGGATGCGACCATCCGATCAAACCGCTCGGCAAAGTCGAACCTCATATGGTGAACATCAGATTTTGTGAGTTTTCTTCGATTTAAAAAAAAAAAAAAAAAAAAGAAGCGTCCACCATGGACGCCGCACCACGGGTGGAAGCGTCCTTGGCAGGCGCCTCACCTTGTGGTGGAGCGCCTGCCCTGGACGCTTCCACTGGTGGTGGGGCGTTCATGGTGGACGCCTCCTTTTTTTTGAATTTTTTTAAAAAAGAAATATGAAGAGGCGTCCACCATGGACGCCCCACCACTGGTGAAGGCGTCTATGGCAGGCGCCTCACCCTATGGTGGAGCGCCTGCCATGGACGCCTCCTTTTTTATTTTTATTTTAAAAATCGAAGCAAACAGAGGAGAGAAGACCAGTGTATATGGAGTTGTGCAAATTTTGGGAATCATCGAGCAAATAAGGCACATAAATTGGACTATAGATGCTGGTTTTTTTATTTTTTTGTTGCAGCTTGCAAAGTATAATTTTTACTAATGAAAGTCGGTTATTTAGCTTCTGAAACTGCATTATTTCTGGTTTTCAGCCGTGGGGCGGTGGTGGTGGTGTGCCGGCGCCAGTGCCCAGTGGTGATGTGGAAAAAGATGGGGAGGGAAAGTGAAGAAGGAAGGGAGAAAATGAGAAAAGAGATAGAAAACTACAAATACAATATTTTATACGTATTTAGGGCGTAACTAGAAAATTCTAGGGCGTCATTTAGCAACCCAGTATCAAGCTTACTTGGTGGAGGTGGTGGGGAACTCACCTTGTGACTTTGAGGTTACAAGTTCGAACCCCACTACCTACTTGTGCTTGGGAGTAGGGATTCCCTTATATTCCCCCTACTCTCAAGCGTTGACTTGTGTAGCTGGGCTGGCTGACCTGTGATAGGTGCTGGTCCAGTAGGGTTCTTCTTCTTACCAGGGGTTCCCAGTGGGGGCCTAAAAAAAAATTAGCAACCCAATATATATTAATACCACAAAACAAATTGACTGAGTCCCCTAAAAGTAATCAAATTGATTGAGACAATAAAGTACTACATATTTGAAACACGATCCAACCCGTATCAATCTATTCAAAGATCACTTCCCAGTACCTACACTCTCAATAGTCTATACACCCGCAACATTTTTTTTAAGGTAAGATGAAAGCGACTCACTTGAGGGGAATAAGGGGAAATCCTCAAATGAGTCTCATGAGGTTTAATCCCTAGACTTTAGGGATATGAGGTAGGGAGCGATACCACTACTCCACCACCTCAACCTCTATACACCCGCAACATCCCTATATGTACACATTCACAAAATTAACTCATATAATACTTATACTCAATACAACAAACAATAAGGTTTGACAATGCATATTGTTTCACTAGGTATTGAGGTTGACTCAAAGTAATAAGTTTTTCATCTTCCCTAGTGAAGTCTAGGGTTCAATTCCTACTCCAAGCATTTGCTTGAGATTTAAGGGAGATTAAGGGTGTATGGTGATAATGGGCTTCTGTGCGGAAGACCTATGCGAGAACAATCCAAATAATTTCTTCTTACCTATTAATAAAAATTATATATATATATATATATATATATATATATATATATATATATATATATATATATATATATATATATATATATATATATATATATCGTTTCACTTGTTTTTTGTTCTTTTGAATTTACTTTGATATTTTATGAGGAGAATTAATACTTGAGCTTTCGGATTATTAACAATAATCAGAAAATTAAGCACTATTATCCTGTTCCTATGAGTGTATGACCAATCAGCAACTCTCTGTTGCACAACTTCTTCCTAAACTCAAACACCTGATATAAAATCTCCCTAGATTTCTGCGCTTTCTTATTTTCTCTCTCTATCTCTTCTTCTCATTTCTAATCTTTTTTCCTCCCAACTAAAGAGAGAGAAAACAATGCCATTCTTTTCTCCTCCTTAATTAATCTCCCCTTCTCTCTCTCCTCCTCCTCAAAAACAAAAAAACAGCAGCCATGAAACAACACTCAAAAGACTACTCCTCAGACTCCACCTTCATCAACTATCTCCCAAAACTCACTTTCTCTCTCTTCATTTGTCTTTTAATATCTCTTTTCCTCACTTTATTCTCTCTTAAATCTCTCTATTCTCCTCCTCCTCCTCCTCCTACTCTCCAAACCCACATCTCCTTACCCGAACCTGCTCCCCAACCTCACCCCGAACCTACTCATCTTCGACACGTCGTATTCGGTATCGGTGCCGCCGCCAACAAGTGGGGCCGTCGTAAGGATTTTATTAAACTATGGTGGCGCCCTAATATCACACGTGGGTTCGTCTTCCTTGACCGCCACGTTAGCCTCTCGGAAAACGAGGATCTTGATGATTACCCGACCCTAGAGGTGTCCGAGGACACCTCTAGGTTCGGGTACTCGTATCGAAGGGGATCTAGGTCCGCCCTTCGAATGACTCGGATTGTATCGGAGATGGTTCGGATGGGGCTAGAGGATGTACGGTGGTTCGTCATGGGAGATGATGACACCGTATTTTTCCCGGATAATTTGGTGAAGGTTTTACAAAAATATGACCATACTAAGATGTATTATATTGGGAGTAATTCCGAGACACATATACAAAATATTTATTTTACATATGATATGGCTTTTGGAGGTGGAGGTTTTGCTATAAGTTATCCTTTAGCTTTGGCTATTGAGAAAATGCAAGATACTTGTATCCAAAGGTATACGGGTTTATACGGGTCGGATGATCGGATTCAAGCTTGTTTGGCGGAGCTTGGTGTTCCTCTCACCAAAGAACCCGGTTTTCATCAGGTTCGATTTCGTATATTACTCCTTTTATTTTATTCGGATTTAATTAGTTGTTCTTTCCTGGGTCTTTATTAGTTTACCCCTTTTTATGGGGCACATTTGCCGATACACTAATTTGAACTTTAATATCTCTAATTATCAATAAGCAAAAATTACAAAAAGTTGATATTTGGATACTATACATTGAGATGAATCTAATAAGATGTCACATGACTATATTTTTCCTTAAGTACAAATCACAAGAGATAGTCAAAAGTCATGTATGTGAATAGTGTCAAAAGTCAAAAGGGGTAAACTAATAAAGACCGGAGGGAGTACATTACTAAGTTTATTCGGATTTAGTTGTTACATTACTAAGTTTATTTACATGTTGTTAATACTAATCAATAATAATGATTGTCATTAATATACTATCTTCTAAACATAATGCATGTTTTTTATTTTTATTTTGAATGAAATTACAAATTGTCACGTTATCTTTGCAAGTTTCTTTTCGGAAAATTGTTACTGTTGTTATTCTTTTCTCAGTTTCACGTTTTAGGGTGTTTATATGATCGATATCTATTAAAGGTAAAAATATGTTACAAAAGTGAGTGCAATTCAGTTTCTGTTTGGATTTTATGGCGTTTAATAAATGAGCGCAATGCAGTAAATGTCGCACTTTTACATGGTAAAGGGCTAGAAATAATGGAATAATAGAATGAATGTTGGTTTCTAAAAGTACATAACAACTCAACTTTTAGTGGAATTGTATTTTGTTACTATTTTCAATGTGAATTGCTAACTTCTTTTTTGAAGTATTAACTACTACTAACTAGTCAAAAGTTGTAGTCCATCAAATTCAATCCTTAAAATTTTACTAGTAAGTTCTGTTTAATAACAAACTTTCCCGGGTCAAATGAGTTTCCGAAGTGAATACATAATTTCTCCTAAATAATTGGAGTGATTAGTGCTAACAATATAGAAGCAGAATAGAAATGTTCTTTTGGTGCTAAAATAGAACAGTATAATGTCAATTGTTAATTATTTGAATAGATAAAAAGTTGTAATCGAAATACCCTAGATGTTGTTTTTGTTGGTGGTTAAGGATCATGTGCCATCTCATGTGTGTGAGAGCAACATAACACAACTGTTTATAAACTAAGGATATTCACTCTTCACTTGCATAGGAGTCATGCACACACTGAGTATATTTAATTTAGATGCATGAAATAAATTTGAAGTTTCAGTGTAACTTTAATCACCCTATTATCTTCTCTTTAGTGATTGATTACGAATTATTTTCTCTCTTGATATGCAAATAGTGTGAGATTTTTCCCTTAGTGAATATTTGGATTAATTAACTCATCCAATTTACTTGCGAAGCAATTCGGTGATCTAAGCTTTGTCACTTTATTCGTTAACCAACATTAAAAAGCTTTCATTTTACAATCTTTAAGGGTTTATTTTTTCATTTGGGTAATTTATAAATTTACAATCTGATTCTTTTTCATGGGTGTGGGCAGTTGTGCACATGTGAATATGTAATACATACATACACAATGTTATATAAGGGGCTAAGGGCCAATTACACACAATTATTTGCATCGTTCGGCACAAATTAAGTTACTTACATAAGAACCTAACGTGATTTATAAGCCTAAAATAGTTTTGTAGGGGTTATGATGTAACATCATCCTTTGAGCTTGTCGTACACTCGTACTAGTTATTCTTGGGAGCTAACTAACTTTTCTAAGTTTCAAATGGTACAAGACAAAGTACAGTAACTTCCTCATGGAAATAATAAACTCCAAGTCAAAGAAACACCAAGATTGACGGACTCCATTAAAAAAATTTAGGGCCCACTAGATTGTACTAAGTGAACTTCTGATTCACTTCAAATAATAAGTTTGGTTAGTGTAGACTAAATTCTTGTTAAGGTCTCCTAGACTCCAATTCCAACTTCCAAAATTCATCTGCAAATCATGGATCTTGTGACATAATACCTAATTTCGTTTGGACATGTGGCTTGAAACATTGGAATTATGCCATTCGTTCTTGTGTTTGAAATTTTAATAGACCAAAATAAGTGCCAAAGAAGATTTTATCGTTGCCTTACTTGGTGGGGGTACGTAGACTATTCGAAAGATTTGGAAGTTGGAGAATTTTTACATTGACTCAAGTCTCCCACACCTTTTTCATGGTTCTTTCATTTACCTACTTAGGCCTCCTTCAAGTCTCTAACAATCAAGCATAGTAAAGATTTTTACCTCACTTGTTTGACATGAAATTGGACTCACAAATAGCCAGACAAAGAAAATACTAAAACTGTGACATGGATATTTTCAGGAGTGATATACCAGATATATAAATATAACTAATTCATTCACACACACGGGGTAAAATGGTAATTTCTTATGATTGAATTGAATTTGATTGTACATCAAGTGTAAGACACTCATTTGGTATTACATTTATAGTCTAAACATATAATGCTTATTTTCACAATATGAGCAAATATGTGCCTCCATGCATATTTCCATAGTTCGTGAACTTGCTATGTCTTTCGTTGACCAATAAAAGGCTTACTCCATTACAATACTACTATATACTTCATTGGTTCTGAAATAAGTGAAACACTTCTCTCTTTTATGTGAGAGTTTTTTTAAGAGGAGTATTTCACTTATTTCAGAATGGAGCAGGTACATGATTAGAATATCTGTCTTTGAACACCTCAATATTGTCATATACCAATAAGCCTTCTTCAACTAATATATGAACTATGAAGTACTATCTAGCTAATATATTAAGGATGGTAACTTTTATAGTATGTGATATTATTTGTATTTTGGCAGTGTGATGTGTATGGCAGCCTATTTGGACTCTTAACAGCACACCCAGTGGCACCACTAGTTTCACTACACCACATAGAAATAGTGGATCCTTTATTTCCCAACATGGGGCGCCTAGAATCCCTCCAACATCTTCAAGCTCCCATGAAACTGGACTCAGAGTCTCTAATGCAGCAATCCATTTGCTACGACCGGAGCCGGAATTGGACCATCTCCGTCTCCTGGGGTTACGCGGTCCAGATAATCCGTGGTTCCATTACACCCCGAGAGATGCAACGAGCAGCTCGAACATTTCTGAATTGGCACAGGAGAGATGAGCCTACAGGGTTTTCCTTCAATACAAGGTCATTTAGCAAGCACCCTTGTGAAAAGCCCTACATTTATTATCTTTCTAATGTGCTGCTTAATTCCAAGGCAAATGTCACCGTGAGTGAGTATGTGCAGCATCAAATGCCTCATTCTTGGTGCTGGTGGAAGGTTGAGAATCCTGAGAAAATTCATAGGGTTGAGGTTTATAAGAAGCCTACTAACCCTCACAAGTGGGATCAGGTAAATTTTTACTTCTTTTATATACGACCTCCATTTTTATTTAGGGGTAACATTTGCCTTTTTTGATGAGTATAGAGGAAGTATTATTTTTAGCTACTAGTACTTGATAGTTCTCGTAAAAAAAAAGAAGATAAAGTTAATTATTCTTGAGTATCTCAGAGTTAATTGAGTGAGCTCTAAAGAGAAATATTTGAATCTTTCAAGTTCTATAGTAGTGGTTTATAATTGGACTTTCTGATACGCCTTTTGAAGTTAAGTGTTGCCAAGAAGAGTAGAGTAACATAATTAAAAAATTATAATAGTAAAAACATGTAATATCCTCAATTACGAAATGTTAAAATGATGTGACTTTACATATGAACTTTGCATGAAGTCAAAATATTGTATTTATTAGAGAATCGAAAAAAGTAATACTACGGTCTTATTTTGTGGATGGGCTTTAAGAGACGGCCCAATTAAGATTTACTTTGTGATAAAATAAAATTTACTTTACTTTCGTCTCTTGCATTTGTGTCTTTTAGTTTTTATTAAAAGGAGGGCACTTCTATAGCACCCTTTATATGATAGTGTGTTCTATTAGATATTTAGATCAATGATTTTGACTTATTAAAACCCATTTTAGCCTTACTTATTTAAGCTTATTAAACTTTATTCTTATAATTTAATGAAAATTGCTTTCCTCTTAAATAAGTCAAAAGTCAATAAGTATATTCTTCCAACATTTTGAGATGAGAAGCAAAAAAAATGTAGGTTAGAAGTTCAAAGTTGTATATAATATGATATTTTTTGTCATGTTTAATGTGGCAGGCTCCAAGAAGGGATTGTTGCAGGGTGCTGAATACAGACAAGGAAAGTACAGTGGTAATTGATGTAGGGGAATGCACAGACGGGGAAGTCATTGAACCACATTACAATAATAATAATACTCCATAAAGGTTGTAAATTCGTAATTTTTTGGGGGCATTTTTCTCATACTTATTTACTTCCATCCTGATGGAGTGAAGAGGTAATTTATTATAGATGGGGCAATAGAAGCAAATTTAGTCCTTTACCCTTTTAGAAGTTCAACTCTTGCCGTTTTACCAATGTATATATGAGATTAATAGATAGCATTTGACACCTTAAACAATGGTTTTGTATACTTTCATTGTTGATAGCATTGAGTTTTTCTTTTATTCTATTAGTTTAATTTGTATAAATGCAATTTCATTTTTGCTTAAAGGAAAGTTAGTCACTGCTAATTATGACTATTAAAAAATAATGGGAATGACTTCTTTGTTCCATTATAATCTATAGTACTAGTTTATAGTTAGACTTTACAAATTTGTATGAGGCTATTTCATGACCATAACTGATTTATTATAATAATGTTAACCTTTCTTCACCAAAAAAAAAAAGACTTTACAAATTAATTAGCCTAAGAAAGGAAAATAATCAATCTCTTCACTTGATTACAAATCTGCAGTATGAAATATGAAACAAAGTACTTGATCAAATCCAATTAGTTAAGATAGATGATGGATTTTCTCAGGCATGCTTTTTTTAAAAAAAAAAAACACACCAATAATAGATGGAAATCATATTGGAATGTTTAGTTGATTAGTTAGTCACAATCTCGTGTGCCTTTTGAACTTCGGCTCTGATAGTAATCATATCATATATACTAATAAAAGAAGAAAAAATTATCCTATGTGGCGTGCCAGGATACTTCCTCCCCTCTCAGTGCTCCTTGGTTTCTCCAAACATTACATGATCATGCCACGTGTCATCTGTTTTTGGCCTTCTCACTATTACCCGATAATTTTAGACGTAAATCAATTAGTTTAATTGAGCCTCTAACATTTTAGGAAACAATTCAATTAGATTAACTGGTTATGTTAGGAATTTAAGAATGAATCAATTACTCCAATCAAGCGTGTAGCATTTAAGGGAAAATAAATCAGTGAATCAATTACATCAATCAAGCATATACTTTTTTAGGAAAACAAATCAAATTTAATAAAACCCGGTTATTGTTATTAATATTTAAATACAATTCGGTTACTTCAAAAAATGAAAGCCTAATTTAAGCAAATACCAATCTACAGTTTTTAGCATAAATTACTTGAATCCTTACTACTATATAATGCACCATATGCTGCTCGATCTATATAGATTTCACTAAAACAATTCAGAACAGAGAAGAACCAGAAGCAATTCAGTAGCGAGACATGGTGGTTCGACGCAGCGACACTGACCCAGATGAGAATCAGAGAATGCAAGGGTTTCTCACGACTCTTTGCAAGTGAAAATTAGACAGGAAATTTGCCAAAAATTGAATTTAAATGAGGGAATTTTGGTTCCTCAAAGACAAAGATTTTTAGCTTGATGTTCATGGTATTTGTAGGTGAACTTGGAGGAAATGACAAAAAAAGCATGTACCGCCACCTTCATATTTTGAAACAAGGAGACAAAAATTGGAGAAGAGGGTTGATTTGGCTCTCCCAATTAAAGCCACGAAGAGAAGAGAGAGAATGAATGAATTGGGGTTAGTTAACAATGAATAAAAATCCTACAAGTGTTTGTGGTATTAGAATCTGCTTCATTAAGCCATTTGATTTTGAGTTTGACCCAAACAATAATAAGGACATTTATATTATACCTTTGCTTTAATTTGGTTTGTCGAATCAATTCCAACTCAAACCATTAATTTTTCAACGGTTTTTTCACCATTTACCCCCGACAAATTAAAAAATTCACCATATACCCTCAATATTCCAAAAATTCACCATATACCCTTGAGTTTTCGAAAACGTTCACCAAATGCCCTTTTTCTAACTTCCGTTAACCCACAGTTAGCTTTATTTACCATTTTGCCATCATTAACCCTAAACCCTAATCCCTAACCCTAATCTAAGTCCTAACCCTAAAATCTAAACCCTAATCCTTAACCCTAAGCCTAGCCCAGCCCAACCCCCTCCCCAACCCCTTCCCCCCCCCCTCCCCACCAAAGACACCCCACCCTCCCCCCCCTCCCCCTCCCTCTCCCCCTCCCCCTCCCCCGTCAGCCCTCCCACCCCTTCACGTCCCCTCCACGTCGCAGCCCCCCCCCTCCCCCTCCCATCCCCCCGTCGCATCCCCCATCCCCTCCCCTTCCCCCGCCGCACCCCCGCCCCTCCCTATCCCGGCCCGGACCACCATCTCCACCATTCGAACCAAACCACTCCCGGAAATCGAGCCACCCTAGAATTCATTCCGGTTAGAAATCGAGCCACCCTAGAATACGAGCCACCCTAGAAATCGAGCCTAATTCATTCCGGCGGTTTTCGAGTTCTACGGGGAGGGGTGGGGGTGGGTTTCGAATTCTACCCGGATTTAGCAAAGAACGAAGATCAACGGCGTTCAAAGGGGGAGGGGTGGGGGTGAGGCAAATCGACGGAGAGGGGGGGCTGGGGAAATAGACGAGGGAGGGTGGGGAGGGGGTAGCGACGGAGGATGGGGAGGGAAATCTACGGGGAGTGGGGGTGGGGAAATGCGGCGATGGAGTGGAGGGGAGGGGGAGGGGGTAGGGGGTGGGTGGGTGGTGGGGGTGGGGGGGGGGTAAGGGTGGGGCTAGGCAAGGGGTTAGGATTAGGGGTGGTGTTAGGGTTAGGGTAAGGGTTTAAGATTAGGGTTAGGGTAAGGGTTTAGGTTTAGGATTATGGTTAGAATTAGAGTTAGATTAGGGTTATGGTTAGATTTGAATTAGGGTTTAGGGTTAATAATGGCAAAATCGTAAATAAAGGTAACGGTGAGTTAACGGAAGTTAGAAAAAGGTAATTTGGTGAACGTTTTCGAAAACTCAAGGGTATATGGTGAATTTTTGGAACATTGAGGGTATATGGTGAATTTTTTAATTTGTCGGGGTATATGGTGAAAAAACCGATTTTTCAATAATATTTAATAAACGGTTTTTTCACCATATACCCCGACAAATTAAAAAATTCACCATATACCCCCAATGTTCCAAAATTCACCATATACCCCCGACTTTTCAAAACCGTGCACCGTATGCCCTTTTTCAAACTTCCGTTAACTCACCGTTAGCTTTATTTACGATTTTGCCATCATTAAGCCCTAACCCTAATTCTAATCTAACCCTAACCCTTACCCTAACCCTAATCTAACCCTAACCCTCCACCCCAGCCCAACCCCCCACCCCCCTCCCCCGCACCCCACCTCACCCCCCACCCCCCTTCCCCCTCTACTCCACCGTGGCCGGCCCCCACCCCCTCCCCCCCCCCGTCGATTCCCCCACTCCCTTCCCCCTCCCCGTCGATTCCCCCACCCCCCTCTCCGTCGATTCCCCCACCCCCCCATCCCTCAGTCGAATTCCCCTAACCCCACCCCCTCCCCTCTCCCCGTCGATTCCCCCACCCCCCCCTCCCCCGTCGAATTCCCCTAACCCCACCTCCTCCCCCTCTCCCCGTCGATTTCCCCACCACCTCCCCCTTCCCCGTCGATCTCCCCTAAACTCTTCGACTTCGAATTCCCCCTAACCCCACCCCTCCCCTTCACAAACGCAGGAACACCGGCACGAGTGCGGCCTCTCCGTGGAGTAGATCGAACAGAGAGAAGAGTGAGGGAGGAGAGAAAAGCAAGGTGGGGGCTTCAAAATTCCGGGCTTTGCGGGGCTGCGGGAGGGAGGGAGGAGGAGGGGGTAGGGGCTAGCGGAGGGAGGGGAGAGGGAGGGAGGGTGGGGGGGATGCGGGGTAGGGGGGTTGCGGGCGGGGTTGCGGGGCAATGGGTTGCGAGGGAGGGGGAGGGGTGGGGGTGGGGGATGCGGCGGTGGAAGGGGAGAGGGGATGCGGCGGTGGAGGGGAGGGGAGGGGGAGGGGTGGGGGGTTGGGGCAGGGGGTGGAGGGTGGTGGGGTGGGTGGGTTAGGGTTTAGTGTAAGGGTAAGGGTTTAGGTTTAGGATTAGGGTAAGGGTTAGGGTTAGATTAGGGTTAGGGTTAGATTAAAATTAGGGTTAGGGCTTAATGATGGCAAAATCGTAAATAAAGCTAACGGTGAGTTAACGGAAGTTAGAAAAAGGGCATTTGGTGAACGTTTTCAAAAACTCAAGGGTATATGGTGAATTTTTGAAACATTGAGGGTATATGGTGAATTTTTTAATTTGTCGGGGGTATATGGTGAAAAAACCGTTTAATAAAAACTCCATATTTCTAAAATGAAATTTGAGAGTAGAAATATCATAACATAATCAATATAATGAAATTTGTTAACTTCTATAATTAGACGTGATCAAAAAACCGTGGGACATTACAATCCACAATAAAGAAAAAATAGTCTAGAAATTTGTGAATGACTCCTCGACACCTCCATTTCGTAATAGTTATTGAAAAGCTTCTATTATTAGAGTTGATTCTATTCGTGAAGGTTTTACTTAGCGGAGCGACTTATTAACCACCAATGGGATTTCCTTTGGCATATATATATAGTCCAAATTTGAAGTACTAGAGAATGGAGATGGGTTACCAGCTGTATTGGGTACAAATTTTGATGATTTTTATCTTTTAGCAACCGAAACTTCAAATAATCGGTCTTTACATATATACGGAATTCAATAAGAGGGTCATCACCAAAGGTGTAAGCAAATGTAATTTTGTAATCAACGAAGGATGAATTTAAAGATAATTTTTATTAACTTTAATACAAATTAAGGTGACTTAAATATGTTATAAGGTGACTTCAATATGTTACAGGTTGACTTCGGTTCATTTAGGGGATAACTTGGATTAGTTTAAGGATAATTTTTATTTCTTTAGAGTCATTTTAATTTATTTTAAGGTAATTTTAATTAATTTTAGAGTAATTTGTTTCACAAGAGTAATGAAGATGAAAAGAAAATATTAAAAGGAAAAAAGTTAAAGAAAATAAGCAACTCTTCCCATATAATAGTACAAATAACTTACGATAAATTCAACTTTATTGTTGACGCCAAAATAAGAAAAAAAAAAGTAGTTACAAAGTATCGCAGCTGGCATATTCGAACACGTGACAAGGTTGGGCAGTGCGCCAACAATTCATGTTAAAGCAAATTGAGTTTCAAGATTATCGTCATGCATGTTGCTTAATTTCATATACAGACATATTCGCGTCTTAAAATATTATAATGATATATATCTGGTGCATGTAATACCTTTTGATAATATGATTACAATAGTAAATCATATTTGCCCATTTATATTTACTTAATCTATTGAATGGCTAATATAAGTCATAGGGACTAACCTTTTTTGTTAACATTTTTATTAAATCTATTAGCTAATATATTTCATGACTGGATATGGTAAAAAGTATGTCAAACATAAGAATGTTATGATTATGCATATATGAAAATTATACTAGGTGGTATTATTCAAAGTGAGAACCTATAACCCTATTCTGGTCCAGTATGGAATGAACTTATAATCATGCAACCGACTCGATCATCAAATTCTAGATTATAAATTCATAACCCTAGCCCATTCCTATATTAGGCGGAACAGATCTATACTAATTCTTTGATTCCAGGTTAATAAGAAGTATCTTGAACTAAAAAATAGACTTTAGAAGCTAAAAGAAACGGTATCTTGAGCAACTCAAATAACCGGGTTCATCAACATTCCCTCATTCCTTAAATTATATATCGGCTATTATTTTAATTAAATAATGATGTAATAATTAATTTGTTATTGGAAAGGAGCTAACTATTTACCTTATAATTTTCTACAAAAGGAATATTACAATTGTAAACCATATATATTAAGAAATTGCACGACCACACGGGTATTAAACTCAAAAGAGGGATATCTAATGAGCACCATGACACAATGGAGAAAGGCGAATCAACAAAATGAGGTAGTTTATAATTGTTATATGTTAAAAGAGGGATTTGTAACTATTCAATGTTAGTTGGTTTTACTCCCAATAAACGAGCATTAAGTTTAGTTGTTTTGTCAAAGCTTTTATGGATTCCTAGAGAGAGAGATCGACTAAAAGGATTGTGCAACATCTAAAGAAGTCTTCCAAAACATATGAGTATTATGTATTTGCTAAAAAACTTTATAATTAATAAAAAAAGGTGCATTTTTATTATACAAGAAAGTTTATGATCGAGTAGTTAGAGATAATAAGGCATGCTCATACACTTTAATTATCTGTAAATAAATCGGGGGTATATTAATCTGAAAAAGAATTCATTTTGCACGGGTCTAAAAGTTAGAGATGAAAGTAGTACACAATATATTTTGCACGGTCTAAAAGCTAGAGACATGCTTATGACCTTCTTAGGAATAAAAATAAAAACTTAATAAACAAACTAATTCCCGTACATTATGCACGGGTCCAAATCATATCTACTATAAAACCTCCCGTGCATTTTTATTCCCCGAACGGCACTAACCCCTTTCGGTAGAACAAAATTTCCCATCAAGTTTCAGATGAGACAATTTCCTTTGGTTGTCTGCTTTGCCATGACAATTAATAAAAGTCAAGGACAATCTCTATCTCATGTTGATTTATATCTTCCAAGATCGGTTTTCAGCCATGGACAATTTTCTGTGGCCATATCAAGAGTTATCAGCAAAAGGGGATTAAAGATTCTAATATGTGATAAAGATCGAGGGAACTCGAATATTACCATTAACGTGGTGTACAAGGAAGTATTTCAAAATGTTTAAGTATTACTCATTATAGTTGTCTAATTTGTTTATGTAAATTCTTTTATGATATTGTATGGTTTATTGTTATTTATTTATTTTAAGGTAATCATTTCAGTATAGTTTAAGGTTCACCTTAATAATTTTCTTTCAACTAAGATATATTAAATTTGTTACTGAATTGATGATACGTTTTTATAGATCTCGATATTATCACGTCTATGTTGTAGATTATATACTTCCTCCGTTCTGTGTAGATTATTTGCTAAGTTAATTGTTCCATAATGATAAAAGTTATTAATAAATATGTCATTTGTTCTCAAATAAATGAAATAGAGGGGGGACGGGGATTAAGGAGAGGACAAAGATAGATAAAAATAAAAAGAGGGACCCATAGGATGAAGATAGAGATAGAGATAAATAGAGATACTCCCTCCGGTTTTTATTAGTTTACCCACTTCTTTCGGCACAGAGTTTTAAGAGAAATAGGTATGTGGGTCATAGAAGGAAAGAGAAAGTATTAATTTTTTGGCATATCATATTGTGTTAGTAGAGCGAGGAGGTAAAGATAATAATAAAAAATTAGTGGGACCATACCAAAATCAGAAAAAAAAGAAATAAGTAAACTAATTAACAACGGACAACCCAAAAAGGAAAGTGGGTAAACTAATAAAAACCAGAGGGAGTAACTTTCAAATTAAAGTAACATTTCATTTGTTTTAGAACGGCCTAAAACGGTAAGTGTTAAGTGTATTTTAGAATAGATAAAATATAATTTGTTAATTGGATTACTATTGGAAGTTCTTAAAAATTTCTAATGTATAATTATAAAAATAATTTTTAATCCTCAAATAAGCTTCATGGGAGTGTAAATATTTGGGTATTCGTGCACATATAGCTGAGCTAACATTTTTTAAGGAGTGATTCGTTGCAAACTTTACTTAGATGGATAACACTTTTAGAACATTTACCCAATGGGATGGTCTTATTAGATAACATCATTAATATAGTTAATTATCGAGTTTAGAATTAAATTTGTTTACTATTTTATTAACTGTTTATGAATTTGTATATCATATTAATTTATCATGTTTGAATGCAACCACTTTTAGAAAATATGCATTCATTATTATTCAAATATAAGTATATTTATTGAACAAAAACTTCCCGTGTATTTTGCACGGGTCCAATAACTAGTATTACACCATTTGAGTTGTTAGATGAAACAAAAAAAAAATTAGGAGACAAGACTAATGTATAACTCTAGTAAACTCAAAACTACAATCAAATATGGCTATGCTTTTAAATAACCTCCTATATATGACCTCAAAATGCATTCAATGGGGTTCGTTACCCAAACCTTATCAATGTTCGAAAGCTTGTATACCTTCAAATTTGGGTTCCAGACTTCTCCATGCTCGACAATTTTTTTTTTATAAGGGTAACATTTTGAGGGCCTTAGATTCTTTGGAAAGACTCTCAAGCAGTTGGACCCTCTACATTGCCTCAAAATGCATTGCACAATATGTTTTGTATATTTCAAATTCCACGTAAAAAAGCTCTGAAAGCAACCATATACCTGTGTTGAAGCCTTGAAGGCATATGAATGCTTTTAAAAGTCCTCCTATAGTCTTAGGATGAATCCCATGGGGTCTGTAACTGGGTCCCGTAATTGTATAAAAATTAAAGCGTGGATTCAAATTTCACAATTTTAGAGTCATTTCCAAACTTTACTAGTCTCAACAATGTTTTTTAATCAAGAAACAACCTGAGGGCTTCAAGATTTCTTTGGATGACTCTCGAGTGGTTGAGACCTTCTACATTTTCTAACAACGCCTTCCACAACTTGTTTTGTATATTTTTATTTTTGCCGCGAAATAGCTCCAAAAGCCAGCATGTATTCATTCTAAAGTATGAGAATGCCTTTAAATGTCCTCCCATGGCCCTAGGATACATCTCATATGGTCCTTTGCCTGAGCGCCAGAATTGTCAAAAAACGTGTATAAACCTTCAAATTGGCTAATTTGGGGTTATTTCTGAAGTTTTTCGGGCCCGACATCAATTTGTTCGGGGAACTTCCTAAGGACCTTAGAATTCCTTAGGATGACTCTCGAGTGGTTGAGACCCTCTATATTATCTCAAAACACCTTCCACGACTTGTTTTGTGTACTCACAATTATTCCCCAAAATAGCTCCGAAATCCACTATATGTTTGTTCTAAAGTATGGGAATGCTATCAAATGTCCTTCCATGGCCCTAGGTTACATCTCATATGGTCCGTTCCCTGAGCCCCAAAATTGAAAAAGCGTGTATTATATCCTTCAAATTTGGGTAGTTTGGGGTGATTTTCGAAGTTTTTCGGGCGTGCCAACGTTTTGTTCAGGAAACTTCATGAGGTTCTTAGGATGCCTTGGAATGACTTTCAAGTGGTTGAGACCCTATATATTATATTGCCTCAAAATGTCTTTAACAACTTGTTTTTTATGTTTTCAGTTCTACCTCAAAAACCTTCTAACACCACCATATAGTCCTTTAATTTTAAAGTATGGTGATGCATTTTAAATGTGGCCTTCGGATGCAGTCCATGAGGTTTGATGATCGGACTCCGATAATGTTTCAAAGCGTGTATTATAGCCTGTAAATTTACCTAAAATTTTTGGACTTTCCCAAACCATTTTTCTTTTATACGAGAGCTTTCCTAGCACCTTAGGATAACTCCCTACACCCTCTACACTGCCTCAAAATACTTCTATAATCGTTATCATTCACAATTTATCATTTTATAGGCGACCATTAACATTCATAAGGTTGGTCCTGTGTGTACATGTCTCATCTTCCTAATAAAATTAGTTGTAACTTGTAATTAATACTCCTTATTTTTCTTAAAAAAGTAGTCCATAAATGTTAAATCAAATCTTTTATGCATTGTGCATTATCACAATTATAAAAGTATTTTGACCATAATTATATTTAATTATATATTAATAAAAATCATCAAAAAATTATATCCAAACACTATAGGTCTATAGCCTTGTAAATTTGTAGAAGTAGCATAAATCCATAGATAATAACAGTGATTAGAGCAGATTAGGACCCTATTCTTTTGGACTTATTTTCAATTCAGTTCAATTCAATTCAATTCAATTCAATTCAATTCAGTTACTCTCAGTTCAATTCTTATTCTCTCAGTCCAACCAACGGGAGCATAATTGTTTTCCACCGGCTCCAAAGCTCCATCAAGCGGTCCAGTCGTAACACAAGTAGCTGTCAGACGCGTATAAACCAACCTAACACATTTTCCTTAAACTAATCTTCAAAGTACAAACCTTCATTTCATTTTCACCCCCAAATCCCTTCCTTATTCTCCCGCTACCAGATCCGTGTTTTCTGAAACTTTTGCTCTTCAACAATTTCCTTCACAAATCTCTCTTCTTTCTCTGACAAAGTCTCTCTGTTTCTTGTCTCTCTACCATGGGGAATCCCCCAAACTTCACCATTTTCTCTCTCCTCTCTCTTCTCCTCCTCCTCCTCTCTTCACAAGTTTCTTCTTCTTTCACTCCCACCGACCATTATCTAATCAATTGTGGTTCAACATCTCCTCTCACCGTTGACTCCGATAATCGCAAGTTTTCCGGCGACGAATCGTCGCTTTCTGACTCAGTTTGTCTCTCTGCATCTCGAACGATCTCACTCAGTGACTCGGACCCATCTGACCCGCTTTACAACTCGGCAAGAATCTTCAAAAAACATTCAAAGTATACTTTTAAGATCAAAGAGAAAGGTGCTCATTTGGTACGTCTTCATTTTCACCGCTTTGATTCCTCCAAATTCGATCTTTCTGATGCTCAATTTCATGTTTTAGCTGGTGGGTATTTGTTGTTGAATGATATTAGTGGGTTGACTATGAAAACTATTGAAATTAAGGAGTATGTTTTGTGGGTTGATAGTGATAAGCTTGAAATTTCGTTTAAACCTTCGAAGAAATCGAAATTTGGTTTCATTAATGCAATTGAAGTTATTTCTGCTCCAAAAGACTTGATTTTGGACATTGCCCAGGTTATTGATTCTAATGGGGTGGTTAAAATTGATGGAATTTCTAAAAATGCATATGAAACTATGTTTAGGGTTAATGTTGGAGGTGCTAAAGTGACCCCTTTTAATGATTCTTTGTGGAGAACATGGGTTACTGATGATGGGTTTTTAGAATCAAATCAAGAGTCTAAGAAAGTTCATTTTAGTGGTAGAATTAAGTACAGAATGGGTGGAGCTAGCCGTGAGGTTGCTCCTGACAATGTTTATAATAGTGCAAGGGTAGTTAGTGCTTCGAATTCTGGTGATGCTAAGTATGCTTTGACATGGGGTTTCCCCATTGTTGATGGGTACAAGTATCTAGTGAGGTTTCATTTTTGTGATATTGCTAGTGCTGTGCTCGGATCGTTATACTTCAATGTGCGTGTTAATGGGCGTATGGCTATCGAAGATTTGGATCTATCGACGATTACAAATAGTTTAGCCTCCCATATTATGCTGATTTTGTGGTCAGTGGAGAAAATGGGGTTATTACAGTTAGTATAGGGCCTTCGAATTCGAGCTCATCTTCAGGGGTTGAAGCATTACTCAATGGTGTAGAAGTCTTCAAAATGAGCAACTCAATGGATAGTCTTGATGGAATGGTATCTGTTAGATCAATCATGAAAGGATGTAGGGGAAGAAATGGTGGTTTTCTGGTTCCCCTTGTTGCTGCTGTAGGGTTGTTGGTTGCTGCATCTGTGGTATTGCGTAAAAGATTAATGGCTGCGCGTGATTCTGTGGCATGGTCCCCATTGCCCGTGGATGTTTCTGAAGTTAGTTTAAAGTCAAGCTATTAGTAATTTTTTGAACCAGAATTGTTTCCAAGCTCAAATTTACTTTGCTAAGTTTTTAATTTGGCAAGTCCCGGTCTTTTTTGTGGTATAAAATGGGACCTCGGAGAACTTTGAGTGAGGCACTGCTAGATGTGAAAGAGCCTGAATTCTTGGACTGAGTCTCTTTCAGCTATGTAAGTAACTTGTATCCGTGAAGGTTTTCCGAGTAGATATATTTATTCTTTGTTGATATAATAATGTTAACACACATTTCTTCTAAGGTTTGATTTTGTTGTTTGATTGTAATATATGGTGAAGGCGTATAAAAATGAAAACCAAGTGTAATGGATATGGTTTTATTAATTTTTTGGTTCGGTGTGATTGCTATGAATTCTTTCTTTGCATCTTGGCAAGCCTCTGCTGTTGTGTTGTTGTCGTTCTTTGGAAAGAAAGAACTCTCCCTCTCTTCACTCTCAGAGGATGAGCATTGTCTCCATACTGAAATGACGTTCATCTATGTAGTTTACCCGGAAATTGAAGATCAAGGATACATTTTATTAATTCCCTTGTTGTCTGTTGTTTAATTATCATTTCAAAGTGGGTGTACCCCCTGCTAGCGCGTTCTATCTCATAACAAGGGGGGAGGAGGGGATAGGCATCAAACCCGGGCCTTCACTAGCTTGTGGTTGTATATCTAGGTATAGCATTAAATCACACCTGATTCTACTAGTTAATGGAAAAGTAGCATTCTAGGATGGCTGAAGTAATAATGAAGTAAATTTCAAAAGTCTGAGAGCATAAGGTTAAGTTTTTCCCCTTTTTTTTATTAAGTGTCATATAGATGTTGCTAAATTGTGGAAGCATCATATATGATGATATGAAAGGTAAATACTTAGAATTTTGTGAGGAAGTTCTGTTCTTTCTGGTTAAATATAAAATTTGTTGCTTGTTAATGAGTATTGTGAATACTTCAAATAGTAACATACTACTGACTAGCTTGGTGGAAGGCATAAGATTTTTGTATATTTGCTTGTTTATTATTCACTTCATGTACATACAGGAAGGAAATAGTGTTGCTTACAATTTATTCCCACAAAACGGCTTGTTACAGGACATATTTCGCTACTTTAGTTAACTACAGGAGATCTTGTTTTCCACCAATCCATTTTGACAGGGTCTGAGTTTGTGAGGGAGTATAGTATATCAGTTTGAAGCCGACACAATGGATTCGTTGGTAACTAGAAAGTGATTGCTATCAAGGAAGGAATGCCACATTTTCCTTTATGATGTCTACAAATTGTGTTTTTCCTTGAAAATGCTTTTACATAGAAAATCATTTTTTTTATATTGAAAATGTATTATGTATGTCCAACCAAAGGGAGTCTAAGATCAGTTGGACATTGAGACAGAGATATTAGCTAGCTTTGTGCTTTGCATCGTTCAATCGACTATCAGGTGGAGTAATTCTCTTAGCTGCTGAGTGTTGAGTAAGTTGAGCAGAATATCTTCTGTTTCAGTTTTCTGTTTCCTTTTGCAAGGCATTTCTCCTTATCTTGCATATGCTATTCAACTTTCATTTAGCCGGTTGACAACCCAAAGGCCAAAACATGACCATGTCTTGTGGAAATGGTTGAGTCCATCGGCCGGTGGACTCTTCACAACCCATGCCGAGCCATCGACCCGTTCCGCTGCCTCTCAACCACTTACCCGCCACCATGTATAGGCACAACAAGTCAACAATAGCCATGCGTTTGCTGTTAAAGTGCATTATTCAATATTCATGATAAATGAATTTGTTATTCGACAATTTGATGGTACGAAGCATTAATTGTGCCTTATGTTGTTTTGAGTTTGCAACAAGTTATACTCTTTAGAAATATTGCGAACTCTCATTCAAAGTTAGTTGCACGACCGCACGAGTCACATAATTCTATTTCGGGCAATATGAAGGTAGACTTTCACAGTTTCACTCCATGGTATTACTATTTACTTGAGGAGTGATAAAGCCATAGCAGCTAGTGGCCAAAATGGTCACTAGCAAGGACCCTTTTGCAAAAAAAAATTATTGGAGGGTTTAATATAAAATTTGTTATTTACTTTTTTTTTCTTCAGAGATTACAATTGTACTTTTTGACAAAAAGTAAAAATTTAACATACATACACAAACATGGGTTAATTTATAAATAACAAGTGTTTCAAACACATAAACAAAGGTTGGTTTATAAATAACAAGTGTTTTGAACACAAAAACAGGAGTTTTTATAAATTGCACTTTTTTGGGTGAAAAAGCTGGCGAAATACACTAATCGATGCAACCTTTTACTATTTTCAGATTACAATTGTACTTTTTTGCCAAAAATAAAGATTTATCACACAAACATGGGTTGATTTACAAATAACAGTTGTCTCAGACGCATAAATATGGGTTGGTTTATACAAAACAAGTGTTTTAAACACACAAACTGAGGTTCTTATATATAACCAATTGTACTTTTTTGTGGAAAAAGACTGACTAAACACGCTAATCGATGCAACTTTTACTTTTTTAAGATTACATCTGTACTTTTTGTCAAAAAGTAAGATGTAACACACAAAGACATGGATTGATTTATAAATAACAAGTGTCTCAAACACATAAATAGGGGTTGGTTTATAAACAATAAGTGTCTTCAACACACAAATAGGGGTTGGTTTATAAACAATAAGTGTCTTCAACACACAAATAGGGGTTATCAATTCAAAGTCACTTATGTTTATTTCACAATTTTTTTTATTGATTTCCATATAGATTTGACAACTTTCCTTTTATTAGATAATTGCCTTTTATTTTATACATACACCCTTACTTATATTTTTTTACACTTAAGCCCTTGTTAGTGGTCAAATGGCCCAAAACTCACTGCTTTATCACTTCTCCTCTATGTATATATGCCCGATCATTTATCAATGTGAATTTGAAGTCTTAAATCAAATACTTGAGAGAAGTGGAAAAAAGGAGTTATACACATTGGATTATGCTTAAGAAATAATCTTCCAGTTCCTTTTTAATTTTCTACATCATAATATGAATTATTCATCAATATTATAACTTTCGGCTTCAAGAGAGCACACACACACACACACACACACACACACACACACATATATATATATATATATATATATATATATATATATATATATATATATATATAAAGAATATGGTACAATCTTGTTTTTTAGATTTAGGTTAGTAGTGTTAATTATGGAGGTTATAAGAATTTGAAGAGTTTTTTTTTATTATAAGAGCATTGAAAGGTAGGACATGCTATCATTAGCATTAGCTTAACGAGTATTAATATGTACATTTATATTTAATTGTTTTAAAGTAGAAATATTATATTGTCTTTAAATAAATTTTTTCCTACAAAGGCTGACATGAGATTGTAGAGTAGTTGGTTAGTACATTTATATCTCAAATAAGAGGTTATGGGTTCGAGTCTAAGAACACACATTTTTATTGTTTAACTAGTATTTCGGCCCAGGCGATGCCCTAGGTCAGTTGCAAATATCAAATGTATTATTATTCATAAATTTCATAATTGATTTTATTAGTTTTTCGTAATTTTCCGTCTAGTGCAAAATTGAAAAATGGGCGTTACGACATGATAAGTTGTTTTACAAAAACTTCTACGGATTTGGGGATAAAAATAACAATTTCAATGGAATTGAGGCAAAAGGATGTTATTCCCTTAATAAAAGTATTAGAGATAAAAAGGTTTGCTTAATTATAAGACTTTATTATGTTTTACTTTGAAACATTGGATTGTTTACTTTTAAACATTGAAATTGTAGTGGATTGGTGGTTAAACTCTCACATTTTATTTCAAAGGTTATGTGTTCGAAACCTAATAGCTACAAATTGTTAATATTTTTAAATGAGTTCATAAACATGTGTATTAGAAGCTTGAGAAGAGTGTCATGTGGCACATACATTGGAGAGTGTCATGCGGCACTGATTTTTTGATAGGAACGCCTTTTAATATATTTGTAGAGATATGTCTCATTTGATTGTTTGGGGGAGTAAGGAGTACATATGGCAACATGGCATATTTTTGCCTTGGGTGATATATATATATAGATTATCTTAAAAAATACTTATTAATAAAAATTATGAAATTGTATGAGAAAATGACACATGTCGTTTAGCCCATACAATCCACGAGCTTTATAAGATTTTAGCTTCTTATTTTTGAGGATTAAAATCTACTTCTATCTTCAGCAAAGTAAAAGGTTGCATCGATTAGTGTATTTCGCCAGCTTTTTCACCCAAAAAAGTGCAATTTATAAAAACCCCTGTTTTTGTGTTCAAAACACTTGTTATTTATAAACCAATCTTTGTTTATGTGTTTGAAACACTTGTTATTTATAAATTAACCCATGTTTGTGTATGTATGTTAAATTTTTACTTTTTGTCAAAAAATACAATTGTAATCTTTGAAGAAAAAAAAAGTAAATAACAAATTTTATATTAAACCCTCTAATAATTTTTTTTTTGCAAAAGGGTCCTTGCTAGTGACCATTTTGGCCACTAGCTGCTATGGCTTTATCACTCCTCCTATTTACTTTCTTATTTTTGGAAACCCTCATCACAAGAAAGCACGTGGTTACCTACGACATTTAATGATTGTTAATAAGATAGTTATAAATTAGTAAAAGCATTTGAAACTAAAAAGGTGACTATAAAAGCTATTTAATTTTTAAAACTAGTAAGCTAATGCATTGCATAATTTGTAAAATACGATAAGGCAATTAGCTTAAATTTCGACTTTTTACACACTTTCTCTGTTTTTTTTAGATGCAACATTTGTCTTTTTGGTAAGTGGATTAAAATAATCAAGTGTTGCATTTTAAAAAAACAAGAGTAGTATTATTTGTTTTATACTTCTCATTAGTCAAATTATAGGAGGTCCTCGTGGGAGCCCAATGGTTGGTGCTCCCACCTCCCAACCGCGAGGTCGGGTGTTCGACTCTCATCACTCCCCAATTTGGGGAGTTTGTATAAATGTTTGCTTGTGGGTATAAATCCCCCCTGCCCAAATAACGAATGGCTGCCGCGCGCTAAGTAGCTGCCAGGGGTTGGTCTTTGGACCAATTATCTTTCCTGAACAAAAAAAAAAAAAAGTTAGTCAAATTCTAGTAACGTAACTTGGATTCGAATGGTTGTGATTTACATAAACATTAGAAAGATTTCTATAGTACACTTAAACAACCCATAAGAAAGGGATACTTTAACTGGTAAAAAAAAAAGGGATACTTTCAAGAAAACATGATAAAAAAATGATGTTATACATTAGTATTCTTACTTTTTACTTTTAAGTTATACATCCAGCATTATATAAGGTAATAAAATAAATTCAATAATCATTAATATTTCTTAAAGAAAACTACCTCACATAATAAAAAATTTACCAAGCTAACATAATAAGAAAAAAATAGAGTCACATAAAAACTTCTTAAACTATTAGTGTTTCTCAGGGTGTGTTCCCTATATTTTATTCTTCTTAAACTTATTTGGACTTATTTAAATTTATTGGAATTTATTGAAATTTATTTTATAAGGTTTTAGAACTTATCAGAACGAATTCAATTTCACTAGATTTATTTGAACTTATTAAACCTGAAACTTATTTTTTGAGGTAAATAGAACACACCTTTAGTTAACAGCTTAACATAAATAGATAATTTAGCGTTCTAATGATGTGGTTTGGAATTCCACGTCATGGAGTTCGAACATTTCTAATGACGTGGTTTCGAACCTTATGTTATGGAGTTCAAATGGACAATTTTTTAAAATTGTGTTGTCCTTATAGTGATCTCATTTTATGCATCAACTTATGTTTATTCCTAAATTTTGAACCCTTGCACCGGCACATCGCACAAGGTTAGATATTGCCATATTGGCACATATATAGAGTTGAGAAAAGTGAAAAAAAATTATTTTTCTCTTTTTTGAATATTAATATAAGAGGTGATTGATTTAACTAAAAACATATTTTTTCATATGATATGGAAAATCAAAAAATATACATGAAGGTGAACTTCATGAAAAGTACAAATATGTAAACTTGTTACTTGGTTGACAGTAACACAAGAGCTGTACAAAAACCTTAAAAAGTGATACATAAGCTTAGATAGTAGTCTAAATTTAGATATTTAGTACTTTGTTTACAATATTTTTTTTTGGGAGGGAAATTAAAAATCTAATTTATTTTATTAAAGAAAGATTAAAAGGCACAAGACGACACACATCAAACTATGGTCCACCACGCATAAAGACGAAATTGACACAAGAAGACACGCGATTACAACATCCCCTCACCAAAGTAAATGGAGCCACTAATCTCACCAATAATTATTAGATTAAATGTATCAATAAAATTAGAGTTAAAAGTCAAACATAAATTTGCGCCACTTCTTGATATCAAGCATAAGATATGTTTTACCAAAATTAGAGAGTATCTCGGCATAAATAGGCAAATTTTATTTAATGGATGTCCTAATTTAGAAATCGATGTTTGCTACTCTAATTATCCCAGTAGCTACTGTCCAGTGCCAAGCGTCTCTGGTTTTCGACTATCGTAGATAATGACACTTCTAGCTTCATACGTAGCTAATTATTCTACTTACAACTAAATCAAGTAAATAATCCATCATATATATACTATTCTCTTTTTGGGGGAAGTTCATAAATTATAACTAGTTAAATTTGAGTTAGGAAATATTTAGTTACTTACGAACAGGCCCGACTCCCAAGATGTCCAAAGTGGGACGGAACGCGCCACTTCCAGCGCCCAAATCAAAAAAAAAAAATTATTTAAACACAAAAGACTTGAAGTCGATAAATCAAAATATTTGCAAGTTTGTTGAATTCGGTTAAATCTTGGAATATATCAAAAGATTTTGAAGAGAAAAACATAGTTTGATGCATGTTTGTTATTTGGTTTACTTGCATATTTTGGTGGTTTTTTTTTTTTTTTTTATATACACGGGCCTATTTTTCAGTATTAGCACAGGGCCTCCATATTGTTCGGGCCGGCGCTGCTTACAAAGTTAACAGGCATAAACTACCTGAATTATGATAATTATACTTTTCGCAGAAAATACAGTTTGAACTTCAAGTACTTTCTTTTTTTTTTGAAATAGAACTTCAAGTACTTTCTTAATATACTACTACATATTACTTCCTCTGTTTCTTTTTACTTGCAACAGTTTGACTTTCACGCTTGCCAATGCATAACTTCAATCATTAATATCTTTAACTACCGATAATTAAAAATTATGAAAAATAGATATTCGGAAAATATACATTGAGACGAATCTAACAAGATTCCACATGAATATGTTTTTCCTTAACTATAAATCACCAAAGATACACTAAGTAGACTTAATGAATAGTGTAAAAGTCAAACCGTTGCAAGTAAAAAAGAAACGGAGGGAGTATCATTTAGTTTTGAACTAAAATTAATTCATTAATTACAAGTCATACGAAAAACACAACATATCAAAATTAAAATTCAACAAAAAATTATCAATTGAATAAATTAAAACTCCCCTCCGACAAAAGTATTTTTGTTGTTGTATATGAGAATTGGCACTTCTAGATGTCTTATATCTTATCATTGGTTCATTATACTGTAAGGACAACCAAATCGTCGTAGTTTTGGATATGATTCAACTTGTTGTTCATGCATATTTGATCTTTGATGCAAAACTATATTGATCTCAATCGACGAACCAATTCATATAGTTTACCAGGCCAATAAGTACCCAAAAAAAAATCCAAACATGGCTATACAAACATACATTCAACCAGCAACTTTCAAAGCTGTAGTTAACTTCAATCAGCTTCACCAAATGAAATAGAAGTATTATATAAGCTATTAGTAGTAGTAATAGTAAGAGTAACACAAACTCATGCAAATTGAAGAGGTACACTAGCTAAGGTCATATCTCATCCAAAAATGGCCGCATGACCGCATGGGTCTTGCACTTTACATTGCTTGCTAATCTTACGAAATGAGATCAGATAATGAAATAGAAAGGAGCACTTTCTTTTTCTTTTTTTCCTAGTGGGAAAAACCCACCAAACAAAATTCAATTACTATCAAAGTGTTGACTCAGAGAATGTCAAAACTATGCCTCTTAAATTCTACCACGTAAGCTTGAAGCTTACATATAAGGAATGTTTTGATACGTGAAGCATGCTTTTCAATCTAGCATACGCCATACACTATTCCCACTTCACTCTCAACGCCCCTAAAAAATGTAAGTGGAAAAAAAATGTAGATAAAAGGATTTTTTCGGCATTATTGTCAGTTTTCTATTTGTTTATTTAGAAATTTGAAAAGTCATTTAATATAATACTTCATCCGTTTCTAAATACATTCAACATTTCCTCTTTATATGTTATCCAATGCACTACTTTGTTCGTTAATATCTTTAATTATGTATATATAAAATTATAAAAAGTTGATATTATGAAAGTATGCATTAAAACAAATCAAATAAGACCACACTTGACTATATTTTTTCTCATATATTTGTGAGAGAATTTGTGATAAGGTTGGTAGATGAGTAATGGTTACTATGCAAATGTTGCATGTATTTAAAAACGAATGAAATATGTTGTAATATACATTTTATATCCAAGCATATTAATATAATTTAGCTTTTTTTTTTGAAGTGTAGTATTATTTAGCTAAAAACAAGTTATTTTTATTCTCAAAATTATTGAAAGCTGAAAAAATAAACCAACCTAAAATACTACAAGTATATTTTATTCAAAAAAAGAATGTTTAAACTAAATAAAAGTATTACACCGTATCTCAAACTTCCCTCGTCCTCTCACCCTATATAAGTGGATCTTCTACCCTACGTTTTAGCACACACAACTACACAAGTAAAGAAATCTAAAAGATAAAAAAAAGAGAGGAAAATCTTAGAGAGAGAAAATTGAAGAGTGAAAAATGGACGCAAGTGAAGAGAGAGAAGCGCCACCGCGGCACGGTGGAGGAGGAGGAGGAGGAGAAGTAAAAGAAGTTAAGAAAGTGATAAAAGTTGTAGTAATGGTGGTAATGTTGGGGTACTTATTCATGTGGTTTGTTATGCCAACTAATCTTTACAAAAACAATTGGAAGACAAAATTAACAGCTAACTTAAGTTCAGCTTATTTTGGTACTCAAGGTATATACTATTACTAAACGTTACATTTTTTTGTTGTTTATGTAATTAATTAACTCCTTAAGTGAGGGATAAAGGAACTCTTTTCAGAGTGTCCTAATTTGGTAAGATTCGACCCCTAACCTCATGTTCGGAAACCGAGAAGCTTGGCAGACTGCCCTGAGCTAGCTCCCTTCCTATGTTGCATACATAAGTCTTGTTATGAAGGATTTAATTAATTTAATTTACCATGGTTTATTTATTTGGTTATAATTTTTCTATTTTGCAGGTCTACCGTTGTTGATTTTCACATTTCCTGTTCTCTTCATTGCTGTTCTAGGATCCCTGTACCTCCATTTAGGAAAAAAGTGTCCTGATTATGAACTAAGAAGGTACGTAGGATAATGTTATGTTTTCACTACCATTTCCTTGTCACTTGGAGGTAAAATATAATATACAAATAAAGTACTCGTGCGGCTCTCCGTTCCTTTATAATGTTTTTCTAGGTTGCTTTTTCACAGTTTTGAATATAAACTACATATTTGTAACTTTTAGTTACATATTTGTAACTTTGTGAAAACTACGTATGTACGTCCAAAACAAATTTGTTCATATTGTTTTCTTATATATTAATGAGATTTTATCATTTGTTTTACAATCGATATATATGAAGGAGTAAATTACGAGAAATGATTAATGTTTATAAACAAAATTTATGATGATCTATATCCTTTTTTTGTTTTGGTTTTGAACTGCTTGATTTAAATTAGAACAAGAAATTACGAATGTATGTAACTTAATATAAATAGTGTGTACTTAATAAGTCATGCTGATTAATATGAACAGGAAAGAAGAGAAAAGTAGTACTACAAGGTGGTTAGCAACATGGAGAAGGCCAGTGCTGGTGAGAGGACCATTGGGGATAGTCTCAGGGATAGAATTGTCATTTCTTATGATGTTCATCGCCTTTCTCGTTTGGTCCTTGACTGTGTACTTGCATGTTGGTTATTCTAAAATTAAGGTCCAAGGTCATGGTGGCCAAAGGTAAATCATATACTCATCATTAATACACTTTTTTTGTTCCTTTGTTAAAAATAAATACATAAAGGAGACCACCCTTAGGTCATGTTGAGTATCTTTATTCTATTCAGTTTTAATGCACAAGATTTTAAAATAAACATGATTAATATAAATATAACTATTTTAAATTTGATCATAAAACATAATATCAAATCTATACAAATATATTAAAAAGCGTTTTTAAAAACGGCATACGCCACGTGTCACTGTCCCTTAAGTTGTTTCGTTCCATGTCATCTACATACATTAAAATATTTGAAACATGAACCGGTTTTAGATTCGACCACTGGCCTCCGAGTTAACACAGTAAAGTTTCAACCAATGAAGTATGCAATATTGGATGCTACTTTCTTTTAACATAAAAATATTAATAAACCGGGGCATCGCCCAAGCCTAATAACTAGTTCTTTTAAAAAAATAGTTAAAAAAAATTTAAAATTGCCGGTATTATCGAGCTAACTATATGTGCTTACTTCTTTATGGGGTTCTTTTTTGACATTTTAATATGTACATAAATGCATGTTTGACAATAGAATAGTATTTATTAGATTAAGGATTCAAAACCTTATAAAAAAGTTTATATATATTTTTTTTTTGATAGTTTAAAAAGTTTATATTATCATCATAAAATTGATATACTCTTTAAATCTCAATATTAAACATCTAGATTTTTTTTTTGTTTTGTGTCTGATAAAAGTTTATATTTATTTTCAAAAGAGTGCTATATAATATATGTGTATACATATATACATTGCAGATGGTTGTATAAGTGGGAGGCAACCGTATTTAGGTTAGGATTGACTGGTAACATATGCTTGTCATTGTTATTCTACCCGGTAACTCGTGGATCGTCAATACTGCCATTGCTAGGGTTAACCTCAGAAGGAAGCATTAAATATCACATTTGGCTTGGCCACTTGACCATGGCACTCTTTACTGCTCATGGCCTTGGCTACATCCCTCTTTGGGCTGTGGCCGGGGAAATATCTGAGGTAATTTTTACACTTATTTATTCTCGTCAAATCGAAAAAATTATTATTACATTATCTAAGCACATATACTTATTCAAAAACCTACTAAGATTTTTTGTTGTCTAAAATTTATCACGTTGTATCTTAATAATATAAAACTAAATTTATCAAGCATAGCATATTTATAAACAGTTATACTACTAGAGCTAACTTATCTAAACAGTTAATACAAACAACCAATATTACTAGCAAGTCAGATAGACCAATTAAATTAGAGCACAACCAATAATCAATTGAGGAACAAGGCCATGAATCCAGGATCAACCTTTGTAATCGTTTAACCCTGTAGAAACTCAAAAGTACAGGTACATGAACTAGGTCAAAATTTCAATTAATGGTAGGGCCTATAAGGCAGTATATTGTGAACGTGTATGGTATTGGTAAAATTTGGATACCTTAGATTCAACAAGTGAAGAACTTCTTTTCTTTTTTTATTGACGGAGACAAGTGAAGAACTTAAGACTGCCAAACAGTAATGATGAGAATCATGTTCAAATCATAATCTTAGGCAAGAGTCCAACAACCTAAACTCAGTGGAGCATCAACAAAAAATCAGCCCAAAAAGATAATGCATTTTTAGTGGTGGGCTTTTAAAGACCACACTCCCTCTTTCTTGGACTATTAGGAGTGCCATTGTGGACCCTTTGATTTTCATCTTGATTTTATATGACGTGAATAACAGAATTAGTGGTCCGTATTTTCCTATCACATGGGCCGGTGTTTTTTTTTTTTAAAAAAAAAAATTGTTTTAACATTTTCTATCATTTTGGTAATTATCTTTGGCTAGAAATCCCTATTTTCCTTTGTTCTTAACAAGAAACCAAAAAAAGCCTCAAGTACTTTGGTTAGATCATGATGGTTTTTAGCTTACAAGTAGACATGACATGAGCATGACGATAGAAGCTTAATCCAACATAAACTATGAAAATATTAGACCTAATAAGATATGATGTAAATCACCCATCTAACTATGTATGATACTCCTTCCATCTCAACATAGGGTTAAACATAAAGATGGGATATGAATATCGAGGAAGAATAGAAGTGGGTGGATAATAGCATAATAGATAGGTAGATATGGTTGTGTGCGTGTCCCAACTTTTGATAAAAATGTAGGGGAAAAATCCGTGGAAAATAGAATGTTAACTTTTTAATTGAGACATTTTTTTCTAATCGATACTATTAATGAAGACAAAGAATTGCCATGTAATTAAACCAATTAAATTACTCCATATTTTACGAAAATTTAATATATATTTGAATCCAAAGTTCGCACAAAGTTACAAAAAACGTAATTTCTTTACCCATATGCTAGCTTTAATAGTTTAATTAGAAGCCAACTTGAACTAAGTAAGAAGCTATATATCATAACATCATTGCTTGAAAGTTCAACCAATTTTGTAGATGAAATTTAGTTTTGCATATCAATTTTCTTCAAGGAAACACATCATAAAATAGTTGTTCTATTTTGAACCTCATAAAGTATTGCAAATTTAATAGTATGATCTAAAACAACATTTTCAAACTTATGCAGTTACTTGAAGAAAGTAAGAAACTATCATAACATCATTGCTTGAAAGTTCAACCAATTATGTAGATGAAATTTAGGCATATCAATTTTCTTCAAGGAAACACATCATGAAAAAGTTGTTCTATTTTGAACCTCATAAAGTATGGCAAATTTAATAGTATGATCTAAACAACATTTTCAAACTTATGCAGGCACTAAATTGGGATAAAACTGGAGTATCTAATGTAGCAGGAGAACTATCCTTATTCTTTGGGCTAATCTTATGGGCAGCAACATACCCTCGCATCCGAAGAAAGTTTTTTGAAGTCTTCTTTTACACTCACTACCTCTATATCCTCTTTGTTGTCTTCTTCTTCTTCCATGTTGGCATTGGCTATGCATTCTTCATGCTTCCTGGCTTCTACCTCTTCATGATCGATCGTTACTTGCGATTCCTCCAATCGAGCCAACGTGTTCGTTTGCTCTCTGCTCGTGTCTTATCTTGCGAAGCCCTCGAGCTTAACTTTGCCAAAAACTCGAGCTTAAGTTATAATCCTACAAGCATAATGTTTGTCAATGTCCCAAGCATTTCCAAGCTCCAATGGCACCCTTTTACTGTTACTTCTAGTAGTAACTTGGAGCAAGACAAGGTTAGTGTTGTCATTAAGGTTGAAGGAAGATGGACTAGGAAGCTTTATCAAATGGTTTCATCTTCGTCTATTGATCGTCTTCAAGTTTCGGTTGAAGGACCTTATGGACCTGCCACCAACCATTTTATAAGGTAAGCCATCATATCATACTGTTTCATAGTTCACTTCAGGATATATGCTCTGTTGTTTTCACTTTTCACCTTAAAAACAAAGTAGAATAATTTGACAAAAATAGACTGAACTATATAGATCATCATATAGTTATAGATTGAGCCAAGGAAATGTACAGAAAAGTATAGTGAACTATGAATCATGCTAATAATAATAGAATTCACTGATGTTTACATTGAAATTCCTGGCATATAATAAGCATTGTAAGGAATGAAAAAGAATTGATATTTCTATGTGAATCTTTCACCCGAATATCATTAGAAAGTTCTTGTTTCATTCATATCAGTGATATGAATGCCTGAATTTCCAAGTTTGATATAGCTAAATCTATATTTGTTCGCATAGTTCATAGTTAAGCCAATGTTGTACATTTTCTTAGTTCAGTGTATATTTGTTTGATGAACTATAATTCAATCTATGTTTGTTAGTTTTTCCAGAAAAATTAATACTTCATTCGTGAACAATCCGTTTTTATCAGTTGATCTTATGTTAAGTGATTATATTTGTGATAACAGGCATGACACCCTTGTATTGGTGAGTGGAGGTAGCGGAATAACACCATTCTTCTCTATTATCCAAGAGCTTCTGTATGCTAGCACAACTATGAAATGCCAAACCCCGAAAATTCTCCTTATTTCCTCATTTAAGAGATCCTCAAATCTCTCCATGTTAAATCTCCTCCTTCCACTCTCTAGCACCACTTCTGATCTTTCTAACCTTGACCTACAAATCAAGGCCTATGTAACGAAAGAGAAAGAACAAACCGAAGACTACCTAACACAACCGCAAACCATATGGTTCAAGCCAAATGCAACCGATTCACCCATCTCACCTAGCCTAGGCAATAATGGTTGGCTTTGGCTTGGTGCCATAATCGTGTCATCCTTCATTGGATTCCTTATATTCATCGGCTTACTTACAAAATACTACATTTACCCTATTGATCATAACACAAATGACATCTTTCCACAAGCCGCAAAAACAATCTATTATGTCTTGATCCTATGTGGTTGTATGGTGGTGGCAGCCAGTGGTGCATTTTTGTGGAATAAGAAAAGGAATGCCATGGAAACTAAGCAAATTATCAGCATGGAAGGGATTACACCGCAAGCAACACCAGAATCAAGGTTCTATAATGCTGATAGAGAGCTTGAGAGTCTCCCTCATCAGTCTATTCTTGAGTCCACAGAAGTTCACTATGGTGGAAGGCCTGATCTCAAGAGTAAGCCAACTTTGATAATGCACATTATTTATACTACTAATCCTCGTGTCTTATCCTACAACCAAAAAATTTACTCCATGCGTTTCCCATAAATGCAACACTCGACTTTCACGGTTTTCAAGGCATATTTTTTAGCATTAATAGCTTTAACTAAAGTTGATATTTTGAAAAATACCCATTGAAACAAATATATATTATGAACTTGTTGTCATGAATCTCGTTTTCCTTTGCAGAATTGTTGTTCGATTGTACGGGATCGAGTGTTGGGGTACTTGTTAGCGGTCCTGCTGGGCTGCGACACGAAGTTGCAGCCATATGTGGATCTGGTTTGGTAGAGAATTTGCATTTTGAGTCAATCAGTTTTAGTTGGTAATGTGCTAACCACGACTCAGTACACGGCAGCAACTGATGAAACAACAGAGTTTGAGCCAGGTTTATTTCTAATGACGCAACATCGTTCACTTTCTAGTGAAGCTTGAGAACCTGATGTATTTCTTTTACAGTTTAAACCCCTTGATTTTTCCAGCGTGACTTTCTAATCAATACCAATGTATAAAAACTTTGTACTTCTTGTAAAACTACAAATGGAAGGCTGGAGTAATCTTCCATGGTTTGAGTGTGTAATTATAATATTCTTAACATAGTTAATGAGAACAAAGTTATGTTTGTCTTTCCATTGTCATTCTTCCTTCTACTCAGAACTTGTCACAATAATTTAGCAAGAGTAATTATGCTACAAAATTCAGATTTACCATATACTCCCCCTTATCCTAACTCAACTTTGGTGGATATTGGTCCTAGTTTTGTTCAATACAAGACTCCAGAAAAATGAAGAGGAAAAGATAATCTTAATAGCGAAGTCTAATCGTTTTATGTAGGTTAAAATTTATTTTTTTCCGATAAGAATGTACATTGAATTATACGCAAAGTAAATGTAGGTTTTTCTATTCCTTTTCAACAATGCAAAGAAAATGGAATCAGGTTGCTAAATCAAGAAATTAAAACAACACCCCATTGATGAACTACCAACTCTCTTTCTTCCGTATCTGATGGGTTATCTATCGACCATAATTTTTATAAACATATGTATATTTTTGAATACATTTTCTTTTTACTATTTAGTGGTCCAATTTGACCGTTGTCATTTCGGAAGGGAGGAAGTATAAACTGCTAAAACAACCTGTATCTTAGATCAAAGAGGAGTTTGTGTTGTGACAGTGTGACTTGAAAACATTCCATATTATTTGGGACATAAATATCCTTCAATTGATACAAAACAGGGGTATACTGTATACAAACCATATATTGGTCCAGGCTTCTAAACTGCCAGCCGCAACCATGGTTTCACGGCTGCATCCTAGACTCTAGCTTCTATGTACAACCGGAAAAGATGCTATAAATCTAATTGAAATGGTAAAATAATGTTACAAAGTAAGTAATAAAAAGAATGGTACACTTTTGCTGCTCATACACATAATAAACAAGTAAAACCCTATCAAGTGGAAGAATGATCATTCAAGGTTAACAGAGCTCTTTGCCTAGGTAGCATACCAATTCAAACTGATAACAGCCAGAAGCCTGCAAACCATGTTGGAACGAAAGCTAACGACTATGCTATTTTGATGTCATATCTCTTGAAATTTTGTAACAGATGAAAGTCTTTCTTCCAGGTCTTCAAGCAAATCATGGTACTCAGTAAATGCTGGTTGTGACTACATAAACAAAGGAAACAGAAGGGTATTACATGGGTAAAGAATATGAATAACCAATATAGAGCCGGTTCATAGGCTGTACAAGTTGCGCATCACACAGAACCCTAAAATGATTAAAAGTTGGTAGCAGACTTTGACCATTGATATCTATAGTTTTTGTACATCCTGGTTGCTTTTCCATAGTGTCCAAGACAAACTTTAATCATTAATATCTATAATTACATATTCGTAAAAGTATAAGAAAGTCGATACTGGTGGGAATTTGTGAACGTTGGCTCAATAATCGAGGCATTCCATTCGAGAAGAATGAATAGGACAGAAGGTATTTTTAAATCATATTATATGCGCACATATTAACTCCATATAAATTTAAGAGCCTCGTATAGACCTCAGTATAAATTTAAGACAAACTTTAGCCATAATTTTCCCCTTTGGAAACTCATTAAAAATTTAAGAGCCTCTTATAACAGTTCGAGGTTCATTGATGATCTAATCAGTATTCTGTACCATCTCCATTTTGCGATACATGAAACATATTCCTTTGGGGGTGTTTCAAAATACTTGGAACAATTGTTTGTTTGGTGAGATTCTTCTATGTGAAAAGACATGTGTGCCTTCAATTAGCCCTCCCTTCCATAATTTTCAAGGCACACATAGCTTTTGATGAATATTTCTTGTTCCAGCTTCGTTAAAACATTATTTACCCCAGCACTCATCTAAACTTTTTCCATCCACTAAAGGGCCCTAATTTTCAATGGACTGGTGAACATTTTACATTTTAGAGAGTAGAAGACCAAAACCACTCTTTCCTCCATAAATACTACGTTGGCAATTTGATAGTCGTAACCTTACATTTCCCATTTTGTTAGGGGACATAGTTTTTAAATAGTACAAGGCCCTCAATATATTTGAGACTGTCCTGGACCAAAAATATCAAGTCACCAAACAAGACTCAAAGTCTAAAAGTAAATAATTGAGGAGTTGGGGGCTGCTAGAAAGGTAACCTATTGGCCCTCTACCCCTCCCCCCACTCCTCCGAAAAAAGAATATGTTTATTCCCCTTCTCTTCATTGATGGATTTCCCCACAGGTTCACTAAATTCTCTACTATCACCTAAATACCGTAAGCTTACACTTCCACTCCATATTAAGCTAAATTTTCAAAATCCTCACCACTTCCCTTTTAAGTATTCAATACAAACCAGAAGTTCAAGGTAATCTATATTGATTGTCATGAAGCAGCATACCTGGAGAGTAATGCAATATGCTTTCCATAGACGCGCATCATGCCGGAATAGATCAAAGAGTACCTGCAGGAAGTTTAGAAGAATTTTTTAGATAACATGATGATAACATTATAAGGTCATGCTGCGTCATCCTCTATAGGGCAGGAATCAGTGCTTCGAAACAGAAATAAGATAGAGTAAATACATTTCACTATTATATGCCTTCAAATTCCTCCTCATATAATGCAATTTTGGCAGATAAGCAGTCTAACATAATACTGGAAAGATTCCACAATCATATGCCTTCAAATGCAGTTCAGCTATATGAATACAATTACAAGTACTTGATAACACTTGCAGCATATTTGATGTGACTTTCGTAAGTGTTGGAAACAAGAAACAAGAAACCATTTTCTTCACATATTTTTTTATGAGGGGTAGGGTAACAGTTTCCAATTTTTAAGGTGACTAATTCCACCCAATTATGATTATCTCCTCAACCCTAGAGTAACACATAACATTATCATCTTCAATCCCACACCTATAAGTTTTTATCCATAGTGGAACCAAACACCTTTAATATCATTCCCTTTCCATTCCATAAGTTGAATCAAACTTGCACTTAAAGTGTTTTGAGCCACTTCCATGTGTCGGGTGGATATGATTTTGAACCAAGTCAACATTGATAGCAAAGTACTAAAACTAATTCCAAGTACTACTTTAAGTTTAGTTTTATACCTCGGATCTTCTCAAGAGAGTGGCCAAGACAACAATCCATTCTTTAAATTTGACAGAGCACATGTGAGCCAAAAAGAAATTCTGCGTCCAACCGACTCTGAAGTGTACCCATTTGAAGCTAAACATGCCGAATCAAATTCAGGAACAATTAGGATATGAAGGTTAAACATACTAAAAATAACTCATCCAAATAGGACGGTGAAGCACGGGAGATCAAAAACAGCTGTAAAAGACGACAATATCAAAGTAATAACTTTCAGAAACTTAGCACAAGTGTGAGATGCAGATCAGCGGAAGAAAGAAAAGAAAACGAAAGTACCTTTTGCCCAATCAGTTCAAGACCTGAAGCAAAATTTTCCAAATGAGCACATCCATATCTTTCTCGTTGGAGGAAGTCCTGTTCAGATGCAAGTTACAATTCACTTATTATAAGAAGCCAAACATAATAGCCTTAAACAGAATATGGCGACTGCATGATTGAATCAGTCATTAAGTAGTCTGGGGAAGTCAGGATGTATGTTATAAGCAGCCTAATACTAGAAATGCATTATTAATGATATAGAGTAATTAACAAGAAATTTACACTGAAGTTCACTTACCACCACATCAAATTGTGTGCCCTTCAGAAACGCAACAAGCTTCGACAGCTCCTTCCCTGACATTAAATAGCTAGCATGGCTTTCCAAAATATTTCTAACAGAAGCAACATGAGCACTCTGCTCTTTATGAGAGCTGCTGCACCAAAGACAATATGGTCTTGTTACCATCACTTAGAATTTCAGAAGGCTCAGCAGCAAACACTAAACTGCAAGGAAGCAGGATAAGTACATTACCTCTTCGAATCAAAAGGCTGCTTCTTTGAAGAGAACAAAAAATAACCCAAAAATCTAGGTGAAATTCCATCTGATTCTGTCGGTGCCTGCTTATACTCTCTTCCAGATCTTAGCAGACACCTCACCTGAAATGCAGTTTTTTTGTGTATGTGAAAATGGGTAAAAGGCGAGATTAACCCACTGAAAGTAACACCTAATCTAAACTACTTACTAGTTCCCCGGCAAGTTCATACAAAGAATCATCAAGAGTTGCCTGCAAAACGTAGAGGCTCCCGGTGAGTCAGAGGGATGACAGCAAATTGAAGATATAAAATTAGCATAGCGACAGTCCATTTCAAATACCTGTAACAAGCGCAAAGCACAGTACTGGCTGACTGCAGGACCTTCAAGTTTGGCAATAACCTGGGAAAATTTGACATTTTGAGATGCAAAAACAATAAAAACTTCAAATTGAACATATAAATGAATGCAGCCTAATTTTCCCTCCAGAAGTAGATTAAAAGTGAGATTGTTTTCCATAAATCACAGACTTGGAGAAGCATGCTCTAAGAAAGAAGCACTGCATCATTTTCTATGAGCTTAACATTGGACAAGAGAACATCTTGATCCCACAACAAAAGGACTTTTAAGACCGAAAAGTTCCACAAAAACCACAGAACCATACAAAAAAAGCAAATAAATATTGTATAAAACTAAGAATGCACTTACTAGGATGTAGCAAGCAGCAGTTTGGTACCATCTTCGCTGAAAGCACTCCTCAAACAACCTGTTGCAAGTGCACTATAACAAATTAAACTTATACGCAATGTACTCAAGAAGTGATGGCAGGTACAGGCAATAACTTATGTACGGCAAAAAAAAAGAAACCAACGAAGTATTCAGGATAAACAGCGTGTCTGAGCATCAATGTACTCAAGAAGTGATGTGGAATGTTTGTAATAGAGTTGCTACATATCCTAAGTTGCAGGAGGTTATGTCTATGCAATTATCTAAGCTTTTGATGAAGCACTAAAAACCAATCTGAACTTTGTAAGAGTAGAATGAGATGCAAATGACACCTTGGCGCTTGGTCATTTTGATATCTCTAAAGCAGATTAAGGAAGAAGCTTACGAAACAAAGCTGATTTTTGATTGATAATATGGACATCAACAGAAATTGTAAGATAGATTGTCAAGTTTTTGAGTGACTTGACACACTCCCAAAGTAACTCTAATACAACTCTCCAATATTTTCATCATCCCCTTCTTATCACTTATCTCTTCTATATATAGAGCTAACTTACTTGCTTTCTCTCCAAACTAACCTAATTATATAGTACTTCCCATATTACCCATCATATAAAAAAGTCGGGGCTTGCTCCAAACCTGATGCCAGTTTCTCATTATTCGGGTTTTTGGTTTATAATTTATGTAATGAAGCCTGTACTTTGTTTAAAATTATTATTAACAACTTGTGCATAAATAAAACAAAAAAAAATCACACCGAATGTTAGCCGAATGATATTTAAACAATAATGGAAGGTGCATACTCTGTTGATCTACCAGCTGCAGGAAACAAATCTGCCCAATGTCGACCATCCGTTTTCCTGGCAACACTCACGACAACATTGTGATATTCAGGGAAATTTCTGATCAAGTCGCATGTCTTCTCCAGGAGTGATTTACTAGGCTTGTGAACGGTGACAGCCTTCTGATTTTTATTCATGCTTAACCTGCAAAGAGAAGTTCAACTTAAACAGCCAAACAGTAAATCAAATCCAGCACAGATAGAATTAGGTTCAACCATTTAGGAAAGAAACACGGTTCCCTCCCCTCCCCACCCACCCCCACCAAAAAAAACTATACAACATAGGAAGTCATATTAAATTACTCCCTCCGTTCCTAATTAATAGGCCACATTTTATCGGTGTCATTATTTAGAAAATTGAGATGAAGTACCACGACTATCTTTCACTATTTGGATCTTTACCTATTCAGTCCATACCAATGTAATCTTTCTTTAAAATGTTAAGGGTAATATAAGAAACTTCACTGCTCTAACTTTTCTAAATTTAACATGTGGCCTATTATTTTGGGATGATCTAGTATAGAAATATTACCTATTAAATAGGGACAGAGGTCATATATGTCATATATTGGAAGTATGTTGACCAGAAAGAAAGGGACCAATACGTAGTTACTTGAGCTTTTCAATTATTTCCAATATTTTTCATTTTATTGGAGCAAGGTTTGCATGCATTAGAAGTTAGTATGAGCAAGTAAAACAGGTTAATTAAAAAGAAATCGGAGAAGTAATTGTACAAATCAATGAGCAGCTAGGCATGCATGACGAGGAAATAAGAATATGAAAAAAAAAAACACATGCATAAGATTATGCTTGGCATGAAGCCCTCGAATGCGTCCAAAACAAAGAGCTCATATAAGAAAAAATAGTGCAAAACGCTTGAGATTATTTGGCAGAGCAGAAAATGTACAACTTAGGAAGAGAAGAAAACAGTAGAAAATTTGAATTAAAGAACTCACGTAAGAAACAATGGTTCAAAAGGCTCAAGTTAGTACTTCTGGCTCCCTGACAGCACAATTAGGAGAAGGGGGATGTTGATTTTTATCACAAAGTGGTCTTAGTTAGGCAGTGGCCATTTTCTCTAAGTAAAAATATAACCAACTGTTTAATCAGGTGAAGAAGTTACATAGCTACTGCATCCAATATGAAGACGCATGTGCAACTAACAATCGACACTATTTTCTTGTTACAGACTGATATACCTTGCAATTTCAGCTTCAAATACTGTAAAGAGGAGCCACTCAAGACAATGGGAGAAATGGGGCTTTTCTGCTGATAATTGTGCCAGCTTCAAAGCTTCATCAATCTTGTCCCTCTGGAGAAGTAGGAGGTAAATTGATGAGACAGGGCACGGAAAGAATAAGTTTATGAAAAATGACCCGAAGTGGGAAAAAATCCAACAAAACAAGGGAAGAAACCACAAGCTGACATTTTAACTATGGTGCAAGAGATTAAGGAAAGAAATGGGGGAGCCCCAAATAAATGATACCATGATCACCATATATAAGTCAGACAAGGACAAGTAGTTATCACAGTTTATCAAGTGTTACTAAAAGGAAGTACATTCAACACTCTAAAAACTTGCAGCGTACCACTTTGCCCACAATAACTGACAGTATTTCAGCTATCATGATCTAAAATTAAAACCTTCACAAAACAGAAGCGCCACGAGTACAATACTACAATGCTACTGCATTTGCTGTTTTACCATAACGTTCCCAGACGACTTTGGGTGAGGGGGGGGTAGTAACAGCAAATTCTGGAGCAGTACATTAAGGGAAGAGTATAGTGCCTTAGCGGATGTATAAGTCAGCCAATTGGAAACAGATCAGTACAGAAAGAACAGGAATGACAGATAGAGAACCATGTAACAAGTGTAAAAATTTCTCAACAGGTCAAAGTTTAAAGTGACGTTTATTTAGAGAGGCACCTAAATATATGAGCACTCCCACCCCTATCACCATTATTCACACAGATTAACCAAGGAAGAGGAGAATTAGAGGCAGCAGCATGGAACTTCAAAAGCAGGATCTTTAACTCCATCCAATACAACTGGTAAACAAGTTTATAGAATAAGAGATCGCACAATTTGAAAAGCAAAGTAATTTATGGCTAGGAGGAACAGAGACAATCTAGAGACCGCAATGGGTCATAGAGAGACAGCAAATCAAAAGGATTGTCAATAATTATAGAGGTTTTTAGCTATCTTCTCCAAAGTTGATGCATTATTGGAAGCAATTAAGTAATCGGAAAGCTCAATCTGAAGCCTGAAATCTTTATTATCCATAGGAAATGCCATATCAGTAAGACTGTTAAACAGCACCTAAGGAGTCTGACAAAGCCCTTTGTACAAAATTCTTGTCTTCAGTGATTTGGACTCTGTTTGACATTTTAGAGCAGGAGCATGGCTCTTACTAGAATCTTCACTATTAATAGGAATAAGAGAATGAGAAACAAAAAAGCTCATGTTCCAGATGTTATTAGACTGACTTTTCCAATCAGGTCATATAATTGCAGAGAGTGGAAACACACACTCTGAAGCACCTTATTTCAAACAATCAAGAACTTCCTCCATTCCATATAAGTTGCATCATTTCTCTTATTTGAAAGTTTCACATTAATTGCAACATATTTTATTCAGCATTGTGATCTCTTTTTCTCTCTTCTATCTCATGGGTCCCTCTTTTTTATCTATCTCTATCTCTCTCCTCTTCACATGGCTTCCTTAAAATGTGTGTCAACTTAATATGGAACGGAAGAAGTAATTAATTTGGCCATTGGAGATTTTGGAGTTGAATCCAACCAATTGTCAACACTCAACAGCATCTCGTCTCTGTTGATGTTGTGATTAGATAATTTTCACATCATCTGCAATATGCTTCCTATTTTTGTCATGGTCACAATAATTATACAACTTTACAACTGCAAAGAGACGAGGGACAAACAGAAGCAAAACAATCGACTGCTACTCGAAAAGTCCATCACATATGAATGAAGAGAAGTGAGGCATACCTGAAGGAGATGACGAAGCAAGCAATGCAATATTGTTTGTGCTTGGGGAGATGGCTCGAAACATGGAAACTCTGTACAAGCAGAAAATGACATTCTCTGGCAAACACCAACCACTACTCCAGCATTTGGAAGAAGTCCAAGTGGATAGATTTCACGATCAAATTCCAGATCCGGATCCAGCTAAAGAAATTTGAATATATTTGTGTCAGTAGCAGAGAGAAGAAACAGGCAGATCTAACTTCCAACATTTTT
This sequence comes from Beta corolliflora, assembly GCA_947648045.1. Taxonomy (NCBI): domain Eukaryota; kingdom Viridiplantae; phylum Streptophyta; class Magnoliopsida; order Caryophyllales; family Amaranthaceae; genus Beta; species Beta corolliflora. The sequence continues at coordinate 2,351 of CANSZD010002531.1, read as the reverse complement.
TATCTCATACTTTCTGAATGAAAAAAAAGATAGTCGAACAAAACAAACTAGAAGGAGAATGAATGAACACAAATTCTCAAAGGAACACTACAACATATGCCATTGATGCTAGCAACTAATTGATATCTCTCTGCTTTCTAGTCACTGTCCAACTTTATATCTATATGACTATCCCAAACGCCCTCAATTGCTCACAGACTCACAGTAAAGTCATTATGACAGTTCTTTTTTACACTTCTTTTTTATTGTTTGAAAAGCAAATTGTGAGTTGTGACTGTCATTTTGAAAGAGAGAGTTCCAGATAAATACAAATATGATATATAGCATAAATAGTATAGTTCCACGCAATGATACAGGTGATAGAATTATAAAGAAGAACAAATGCATACTTGTTCCCCTAGTAGTAAATTCTGAGTAGGCATAAAACAAAGCTGTCAAAAGTAAAACTTGCCAAATTCAGAAACGACAGTCATGCATCCAGTGACTCAGTAACTGTCATAATGTACATAATCAGTATTCTTTTGTTACCCTTTCAATTTTCCTCCTGGAAGGGCACATATAACAGACGACTCTTCTTTTTACTTCTCATGACCTTATAAAAGGTGCAAGGGTTCTCTTTATATTACATCAATGTTGAAGGCCATTGTAAAACGGATTTTGTACTAATCGTTCCACAGAATGTCGTTCTGTAATGTGTGTTTCAAGACTTTCAACGCTCTGACTACCATTATAGACCATTATTTCACCGTATTAGCTGTAATATCGTTATATTCACATACAAGATAAGATATTCAAAATCTCCTATTTTCCATACAAAATAGCAAGACGAGTTTCAAAAACAATATTTTTCCAAAACTATTTAATTACAATAACAAAATGGATCTTCCTAAATCCTAATATGTCAAGTCACATTGTGAGTGTGAAGCGTATCCCGACTCCCACAAGATGACATGAAACTTAGATAGCGACTGCAAAAAAAATTATGGTCCCTCCAGCCTTAAGATTTAGCACCTACCAGAACATAGTTAAGACGCACAACTATAGGCCCAAAACAAATCGTTCACATCTGCGAACCCTCAACTCTCACCCTAAATGAGCATATGCTTCAATAGGAATAACAATATGGGATATTGATCTTAAAGAGAAAACATCTCTTAAAATGGTAGACTATTATAGAACTCAACACATACACAAAAGTATGTTTTAGAAGTTGGCAAATTGTTCCAAACTTAACCAGATTGCTCAAATTCTCTGTACATGCATGCAAATGGTGTGGAAGGATCATATAAAAAGACTAGCCCAACACCACCGAAATAGGGTTCCCACCCATTGCGAAGGTGCGGACGTACATAGCTTATATATCAAGTATATGATTTTCATGGATTATAGCGAGGTGAAAACTCTTGTTCATTGGAGAGTTGAGCGCAAAGAATGAGCCGATCATCATAGAGGGCTACAAGGAACCACACTCACTCACTTATCAAGGATTTATCTGCTTTCTCCTCCTACTCAATAATAAATAAAAGCACAAACAGTTTAGGGTGTATTCGACAAATACTTTTTTGGAGTAGCTTCTATTATGTTGACCACATCATAAGACTCAAAACATTACAGTAGCTTTTACTTCACTACGTTAGCAACTAGTTATGCAGAAACCCTACATAAAACAAGCACTTTGACAGCTAATCTCTAGACTCTGCCTATCCAACAATGACAGTTTGTAGAGCAACTAACAGCTACCATTTCTGAACAAGCCCTTAAACTGTCATTCTGGTTTAGTATGTCACAGACCAAAACCAAAGCATAGTCACTCTTTCAACTCCATTAGAAACAGACAAAGGGATCCAGTTACGACTAAAACACCAATGAACCACAACTTCGACTTCAATCCACATACATCGTAAAGAGAATTATAAATGCACAAGGTTCGCAAACCAAAGGCTAGTGGCAGAACCGAACGACAACTGACAAACATCAGCGGCAAAGAACAGATTCATGGGTACATCAAAAGACATTCAGAAGCTTGGTCATATTCTGTACCAAAATTAGAATCTACGGCAATGAACATAAACTGTCAATACCTGCAAGAAGTCTTCCTGCTTGAAAGGGTCAGCACCTGGCGATGGATACCAGACCTGTAAAAGTTAACTTCCACAATACTCTTCTCAGACATCTAAATAAAAGAAGGGCCAAAAGCAAGGAGCCCAAGAGTAAAGTTGTTAACAAGAATGAACAGCTTATGAAAGGACCACACAGAAATGGGAAATTATCACCTGCATTCCCCGATGACCATAATCCAACCAAGAAATTTCTTCAATGAGATTTTCTTTGTCATCTGATTGGCCACATGT
>CANSZD010002530.1:0-105487 GCA_947648045.1 Beta corolliflora | reverse complement strand
GGAGAGGATGGTTTGGAGTGGAACCATACAATAAAAAAATTACGGAGCTTACTAAGGCTGTATGAATATTAGACGCCCAATCATCATAATTATCCTCCCGGAGACGAGTAGGAGTGATAAAGAGTCTTGCAGTCCAAGGTAATTAGAGGGAGTTGTTGGGTTCGATTTTCTGTGGTGGTGGGGGTTGGGACGGTTCACCGGAATCTTCGATAGCCATGAGATGGTGTATACCAAGAAATAATATGGCCAATAATAGCTTGCCTTTGTCATTTAACATTAATCAGCATATACAAAAAATAGTTTTCTTGGGAAACAATCTCTAACATAGGAAAGAATATCCTAACTCAAGAAAGACTATCCTATTATATAATATTACATATAATATTTATCAATTAAATAATTAACATTATATAATAGGTCAATATGTACTTTAAAAGGGTCGCTGTTATTATGACTCCTTTAATATAACAAGTTACGATCGTCTTATCATTTATCATGGTAAAACACTCTTATAATTTATTATGAGGTTAACCTAATACAAAAGCTCGATCAAAAAAAAAATTTAAGATATTTTGGATTATATTTCAAAAACCCATCTTACAAAAACTCACATCCTTTTCAGATCTAAGTGGTGGGCTTTTTACATCAATTTTGTTATAACTTTTTTTCTTGAATTTTTATTTTAATAAAAAAATGAGGGAAAACCCATCTTGTGAGATGTGAATATGACTTGATCTACATATGCCGTTGAACCGGCATTGTGATTCATTTCAATTGAAGCTTCAAAGTTGCGACATTTAGGGTCTGCTTGGTTTGATGGAAAATATTTTCCATGGACAATGGTTTTTCATGGAAAACATTTTCGGGATGGAAAAACCCAAATGAATATTCTGTTTTTCTTTTGTTTGGTTTGATGGAAAAACTATTAAGCCAAGAAAGAAAATATAATGAGAGAGTAGAGGAAAATCGTTTTCCTCTAAATTTTGAAAGAAAATGTTTACAAAGGAATGGAAAACTCTTTTCCACTTCCGTTGCTTTTAAATCCCTTGCCCAATCGAACAACGGGCATTGGGAAAAAAATCGTTTTTCTTGGAAAAAACATTTTCCGCGAAAAGAAATAGAGCCTTATGTACAAATGATTTTCCTCGAACCGTATATCATAAATATTTCATTTGAAGAGAAAAGTTTTGACCTAAATATATATATATATATATATATATATATATATATATATATATATATATATATATATATATATATATATATATATATATATATATATATATATAAATATATATATATATATATATATATATATATATATATATATATATATATTTATATATATATATATATATATATATATGTGTGTGTGTGTGTGTGTGTGTGTGCGAGAGATAAAAGAATATTGATGTGGATAATCTTATGCATCTCGACGTGCAATCTTACAATATTTAACTTCTTTCATTTTTTATGATGCGTAACACAAGATATTGTTGATCAAATAGTGAATTGAAACTGTACAAAAAGTAAAACATGACCAACAACAAAGAATGGATGAAGTAGTATATTTCATAATTGGATAAATTACTTAAATTTTAATTTTTACAATAAGTCGGCTTGTTAAAAGTCGTTCAATAATGCAAACATGGAGTGAAAATCAATATCATTGAACATCATACTTCCTCCATTACTAAATAAGTGTTACATTCACTTTTCACGTAGACCAATGCACTTCTTGGATCATTAATATCTTTGATCACACACAAGTAAAATTTGTAAAATGTTGATATTTTGAATGTATACATTGAGATAAATCTAAGAATTAATATCCCACTCGACTAAGTTTTTCTTTTTCCATAAAGTGAGAAAATAGAGTCAAAGTTAGCTGATAAATAGTGTCAATTTACTCAAGTAACACTTATTTGGGAACGAATGAAGTATATAGATAGCACTTTCAATTACTTTCTTATATTCAAGAAAGATTGTAATACTAATATAATTACATATATCACTATGTTTTTTACCCGAAATTAGCTCAAAATAAATTTTTGTAGTATAATATTTTTTTGCTATGGAACAAATTTGCATATTCTAATAATAGACAAGACGCGCTCATCCATGCTAGCTCATCCCTTCACAACATGCAGTTCCAACGGCACACACGCTCAAGTCCGCATTCCACATAGTAGGACAGGGCCTACGCCCCGACTATAGGAGTGCCAACTAGGGGTGATAATGAGCCTGCCTTGGTTCGCAAAGCCTGCTCGGCCTTGGCCAAAGCTTAACTCGTGGGTGGCTCGGCTCGGATTCAAACTCGAGACTTTAACGAGCCGAGCCGGGAGCTACGCAAAGCTCGGCTCGAGAGCTCGTGGAACGCGCTCGATTATACTTTTTATATAGAAAAATAATAAATTTATATATATACATAAATATATTAATCTAGATATCACACAATAATAAGTTAATAGTTCCTTTGTTTAAAACAAAACCTATAAAAATAAAATATTAAAAAGGAAAAATAAATTAAACATGTAAAAAACAAGAGGTGATTAAGAGTCAAGTCCGTTCGTGAACCGCTCGAGCTCACCTGTTAACATTTGGCAAGTCCCGCTCGAACAAAGCCCGGCCTAAGCTTCAAGCTCGCCCGAGCTCAACTTAAACGCAACACAAGCCGAGCGCACTAGCGCCCGGCTCGACTCGACCGAGAAGCGCCCTTAGTGTCGCACACGTATTTTGTAATTTCTATCTTTTGTAACATTTTTTATCCTTTTTAAAACACAAGTATATTCTTAATCACTAGATAGTTAATTGAAAATATCTTTAGAACTAATATTTTGACATATTTTAAAAAATTAATAAATTCAATTAAATTAATTAAGTAATTGTGTTAATTAACATTAGGCGTAAAATGAGTTTTCATAAATGGACTTTTTATAAAACTATTTTTAAAACATTTTCCAAAATGGCTTAGGAAACTAATCTATAACAATAGGTTTTCAAAAGTGGCTTTAAAATCGGGTAGACAATCGATTTTGGATTTATGATATATGGATTGAAAAGTAATTTTAGACTCATTCTTTATTCTTTTTTGATGCGGAGGTATTAGTCATCATCGGATGTTAAAATGGAAAGATAAAACTTTGTGTCTACACAATGCCTCAAATGGCGTTATGCCAATGCCAACAGGGTGACTATTGTTGTAATAAAACTTGATCAAATTCAAGTGACAGTCCCAATTTCCTTGAAAATCAAGAGCGCACGCGCTTAATATGTCTTCCATGGTTTGATTTGTTCTTTCAATTTGTGCATTTGTCGCTAGGTGAAACTTTATACTCATCTTCAACGTAGTTCCAAGGTTCATTTGCACTTTTGGCCAAAACTTTGACATAAATCTTGAATCATGATTAAAATCAATATCCTTAGGAACTCCATGAAGTCTCATCACATTCTTAGTGTAGGTCTTATGCAATTACCTATTCTTCATGTCGCTTTCATTGGTATGAATACCACATATTTGGTATGACCCAAATTGTGCCATTACCATTTCTCGTCTTTGGTGAACTTGTCAGGAAACCCATGGTAATTGAGTCCCATTTGCATCCCGACACTTCTAAACATTGGACCTTCCCCTATAGGTCTCATATAGTCTATCTTGACCTTATGACAAGTCAAGCACTTTGAAATGAACTATGTGACTTCGTGCTTCATATATGCTCACTTCTTTTACAAATAATTGTTACACTTACACTTTTCACACATGCCAATACAAACTTTGAGGACTAATATCTCTAGTTTTGTATTTGTAAAAATTATGAAATGTACATATTAATAAAAATACAACCTAAGCCGAATCTAACAAGATCTGAAATGTCATATTTATATATGGTTTTAGGTGCATTTAGATTCATTATTAGGTTCATTATTACATCATATTCTTAAGTTATGCTATTCTACTCCTATTTGGTATGTTTTCTTGTTTTTGATGAATTTCAGGTAATGAATGCTATTTAGAGTATAGTTGCTAAACTTGAGGATTAGGGAGCATATGGAAGAAGGTGCATTGAAGGATCGTTTGGATATGTTATAGTACGAGTTTCAACCAAAGCAAAGTGAAAAATCATTCGAACAATGTGAAAAAGGAGTCACGTCTACTCTTTTGATCATAACTTTTGACGTGCTTCCCGATAATTGAATAATTCGGAGTGGATTTGGAAACTAGACTTAAAGAGCTTTCCAATAATAGGTGGCACGCCCGAGGAATTAATTTGTTTTATTATGCTTTCCTTTGTAGATATAGATTTCAGTTATTTATTTCATGATTGAGTAGTTTTTATTTCTTGAGTTTGAGAATCCATGTTTATATGCTATGAATCTCTATTAATGATATTGCTGGTTTGATTAGTCATTGATATCTCTAATTGATTAGTGTTTTTATTGTTGATTTTGCAACCTGATCAATTGTTTGATTACATCTTGCTAATAAGAGTTAGAATTAAAAGATCGACTTTTAGAGGCTTATCTACAATTAGAAAATCCGATTATTTTAGCAACCGTAATCATATGTTAATTTGAGAGTGTTACCTGACCGTAGGATTAACATGTGCTCTAGATATCTGATTAATTGAGCTATTCAAGATATTATGATAGATTATAAATATGAACATGGTGAACCATTACCCTAGTTCATATTAGTTTGATTTTCGTATTTTATTAGTTTAGAATTAATTATCATTAACTCGATCTTGTTTAGTTTTCCCATATTTTAGAAGCTAGATCAATACGACCATCTCTCCGTGATATCGACCCTATTTACCCTACAACATTGTTAGGAGCATTAGTTAGTAATTGTTTTTGACGGGTGTATGACCGCCTATCAAATTTTAGGTCTTTGTCAAGGAGATGATATAGTTTTATTTAGTTTTTATTGTTGGTGAGACTAACTCCGTATTTATATTTTTCTTTCCTTTTGTGAATAGTTTTTTTCCCTCGCTATTTTAGTGTGTTGTCATGGAGTAGTATAATTATAGTCCACGTGGGGATGTTTATTCTAATTATCAAGGGTTGTATGATTATTCCGGGTATTATAATGTGAATGATTATGTAATTGATGCATCATAAGATTGTTTAAATTTACAAAATTCATGCATGAATTACTATGAATATTCTCGCACCCTAATGAGCCTTATGTGCCCGATTATACCCATTGTTATCAACCCGAAGTGAATAATTATTTTCAACCCGAACCATCGAGCGTCGGAAACTTTTTAACATGATGAAAGAGTATATTTTTTCAAACAACATGAATAATTCAATGAAATTGGCATGATTACCAAAATATGGCGAAATCATGAATTACTTGTCGTAAAAGCATCTACTAACCAATGTTATCGGGATCGGGATCCTACTTTGGATCGTAAGGGTTGGTAGGATTTACTCGGTAGGATCGAATAGTATGATCGTAAGATCGTACAATATAGGTAAGTTAGTGACAATTATGCTATAATGTGGTCAAAAGACTCGTGTTAGAACTTTACACATTAATAATGACGTTTTTCATTCCCAAATGGTGATACTAGTTGGTAGACACATAATCGTGTCTCCCCATTTAAGGATCCAATAATGAAACATACCGTGGTCTTAATTGGTCCGACCCAAGGCGCAGAGCAAGCCCGTAGAGCCAAAACTATTTTAAAAGTGTTAAAGTGTATTCGTATTTTAAAGCCCACTTAATTATTCATGATAATTAATTGTATTTTGAGTCCGACTGTTTGAAAAAGCCCAATTAATCGTTTAATAATAATTAATTGTTTTATTTAAGTAAAATAAATATTTTCAAAGATATTTTTATAATTAAAATCGGATTTCATCCCGTAAAATCGAGTTTTCTTGAGTTAAAAGATAAAAGAAAATCGTTAAAAAGCGTTGTATAAAAGAGCCATCAAAGCGTGTCAAAAAGCAAGGCGGTCGCTTGACGCACCATCGTGCGTGCGCGCACCATCGTGCGTCAGCGCACCATTGTCCAACCGTGTCGCACACCAATGTTTTCCCGACACATGGCTTTATGTGTCATGCCTGAGTCGTTGCGCCTAGCGCACTCCCCGCGTGACGCGCAATGTTCTTTTCTATCTTTTAAAGCGTGTACCACGTGTACGTAGCCGATTGGGCGTGTTGCGCAGGCCACCAATGTGCGCCTGACACGTGTGATTATGCGTCACACAAAGTGTTGCGCCTGGCGCACTCAACGCGTGACGCGTAGTTTCGTTTTCCCTATAAATAGGTCTTGATTTTCCATGGTTTTTGATACGGTTTTTCCAAACACTTTTACATTACGACTTTCATACACTTTGACACGAATACACTTTACAAAATCTCTTTGCAAACTCTCATACTTTTCAAATCTACAAACAAATAAATACTTTTAGAAATTCATATTTTCGGGCTTCACGATTGGTCGACCCGAAGGTTGTCATCTCTCGACCCAAGCCATGGTATAATCCCCGATAAACCTATGATAAATTTGTTATTTTTATATAGAAGTTACTAACGATTTCTTTTATGATGTAGATCCTTAATAAAAAATCGTTCTTCTGTATATTCTAATCTCTTTCTCTATTTTTTTATTATTATATGCTGGCCCAATTATCCTGTTCATGCTTTCATCACCTCACTTGTTATTATTGCTAATCAAGACCTGAAGAACTGTTCCAATATTAATCAAATAATTTGCACAACCTGTTAGATTCCTTGTAATTTTAATTGCTTAATAACATATCACTAAAAAAATAGTCTTTTATGTGTTTCCTGAACCAACCTAGACTAAATTATTTTTAGGATGCGTGAAAATATTATTTGGTTATTCTATTGTATAAAAATTGACATGAATCGATATTTAGTAGAGGCCAGTAATGGGCGAATGTGGTCCATTATGACCATGTTCGTACCCTCATCTATCTCCGAACTCAATCTATAGTTCATTGACCATCTAAGGAGTCAGGACGGGGAAATCTATATTAGATAAGTCCCTAATTTGTCCCTACGATTTCCCAATATCCAATTAGGTTTATGAGTTTTCCTTTAAAGACTTGTTGGCGACTTTAAAACATTTTTCAATAAAACCTTTACAATGGGACTAGTGGAGCAAAGCTTAAACGACACTTAATAACGGATCCTATTTCTTCCCAAAACCGAATCCATTTATCTTGGCTTGTACGCGTAAAAGACGTGCATTATTAATTGATTCGGTCATCCATGAAATCGGACCAGTTAACATAAATGGATCCGGTTTTGAAGCGGATCACTTTATTCTCCTTTTACCTAACTTCAAATACCACGTTGAAAGAGGCGAAATACTTCAAATTTCACGTTGAAAGAGGCGTAAATACTTCATATTCCTATTATCTTTCTCTCTCTAAACCGCAAACTTTCCTCTCTCTTACGCCGTTTCTCTCTAGTCGCTCCTCGTTGAAATCCTAACTCTCAATTTTTCTTCGATTGCCTCGCTTCTTTTTTGCTCTTCAATTGGATTTTTCGTATTTTTATTGTTGTTGTTGATTTTGCTCGTTGATTTTGCCGTTGATTTTGTTGTTGTTGCTGGCAGATTAAAGAGGCAAAAATTATACATCTCGCTCTCATTGAATTTTTTAGTATTATTTGGTTTTAACTCCGCGGCAAACTTGATGTAAGTTAATTATCGCTCTCCCACTAAAATTAGGGTTTTTGAATATTTCGAACTACTAGATTTAGTGTTTTGGCCGTTATCTTACTAGGGTTTTCATGTGACATTAGTTGTTTGTAGTCGTTTTCTATGTCGAACTTGAATTGATTTTTCCTATTATTTCGTGTTTTTTGATTTTATTGAATCGATTTTTGCTTGAATTGGGTAATGTATATAATGTTTTTTTATTGTTAGTAAGTTGAAACATGATTTTGTTGTTTGTGTGATGTATTTATTCATATTATTTGATTTCTAGCTTTTCGTGTTGCAAATTACAAAGTTCTAAAACTTGTTCATGTTTGTGTGATTCAGGACTATATGCTTGATCTTTGATGAATGTGTGAAGGGGGTTGTGTGTGCAGGTGGCTTGTGGAGGGGTTGTGTATGCAAGGGGGCTGGCAGGGGGGATGTGAAGGGTGGGGCTGGCAGGGGGACGGGAAGAATGGATATGTGTGTGGAGGGAGTTATCCTGTTTTGGGTTACAAATATTAATGGTCAACTATGGTGCTTTAGTTTATGTTTCCAGTTCCACAACAAAATTCCTGAATCAGAACTTCTGCTACTTAGTGTATAGTTTGGTATTTATGATTTATGACAGGTATAATCACTACACCATTGAGTTCTATCTTTTCTGATTATCTTCAAATGATTTTCAGGCGTTTGATTCTTGCTAGCGGAATGGAAGGAGTCGAAGGATTTCGCCAAAGATGGAGTCTGCATGGGTGTCTCACAGACACAAGGTAAGCAGTCCGTGATCCATCCCGTGGTTAGTCTAGAGTACTACAGAATCATGCCTCCTTCCCATCCCGACCCCCCACGACCCCACCCCTATCCGCACCCTGAAATGGTTCATATGTCCATGTGAATAATTTCATGCACCGTCAGAATTTTGTCAAATAGATCAACTTTAATTATTAAAATTTAACAAAAAAAACATTGTTAAGAAATGCACAAAACTAGTAAGGTGAAAGCTTATTGAGCATGAAGGTCATTTTAGCACCTCTTCTAGTAGAAACAATTTTAACTTGATGGACTTCCAGTTTAAAGAATGTCTCACAAAGAATCTTCAGCTTGCCAACCTTGCAAGAGCCACAAGAATAACAAGGTATGTCAGTCAGCAGATTTACCCATAAAATGAAATAAAGCAAAGAGCCTTCAAGGTAGTACTCAGTCTAAAGCAACGATAATCCAAACATGGATCCTGTATTCAACTCCCATTGAATATTAGATGTTGGGGGGGGGGGGTAACATGTCCATCAAAAGACAATATAGGTGACAATGATTATAGTTGTTGTAGCCGGCAACTTCTTAGTCAATGGTGGCTTCTCCCCGATTGATGCCCCGACACACTTCAGTGTGATGGCTACCAAGTTAAAATGTATATCAATGACAAGTAATAGATCAAAATATTTGGGTACTCCAAAATAACAGATCATAAACTTTCAAATACATACTAAGAAGTCCATAGCTCAATTTTTGAGAGTCTGTCGCTCCATTAGATGGCCTCTCATCTTCTAAACCATGCAGACTCTTTAGCTCATAAAAGTTGTGATTTGACATATAAATGAATAGCCATGATAAAAGATCTAGAACTATCGGTTTGAGCTATACTCTAAAAAAAGTAGCATCTTTCACAAAACCTAATGTGTTCTGCATATTTCATTTCTTTAAGCGAAGATGGTAAAATAGAGACCTGGATCATCAATAAAACCACAAGTCAATTAACATTCAACATCAAAAAATTAAAAGTGTGAACTAGATGCAATCTATAGTCTATACTTACAATAGGAACATGTCTTCCTAAGTAAACATATACTTCCACCATTCCTAAAAAGAATGCAATATATGCTCTTTTGTGGATGCCATTACAAAAACTGCAACTTTTTTGTTCTATTTTCTAGTATAATTTTTGTAGCAAAGCAAAATTCTGCTTTTCTTTTTGTTCTCTGGAAGGCCGGTGCTTTTCTAATGCTGTTGTTTCTATACGTAGAAATCTTACTAATTGTAACTTCAATGGACGATACCGTATTCAATTTCTCTTATGAAACCTCCTGGAGCATTTGTAAGTTGCTTGCTTTTTGATTGATTGTCATACCGTACTAAGGCTCTTTTCTTTGCATGACAACAAAGACCTTAGCCACAATCAATTTAATGGACAACTGACTGTAGATTATTCACAGTTTCCTTCACTCTCCACAATGAGGGTTGTCCACCACATTCTCTTGTTATCTGTAAATGTTTGTGACTATCTATAAGCATTAGTTGTTGAGAGCAAATCTTTATATCTCAAATTTGTATTTCAGTGTTGTCTATTGACTCCTTTAACTTGCGTGTTTCATTCGCTTCCTAATTCGATTTAGTATTAGTTGGCCTTTTCATTCTTCTGAATGTCCTAAATAAATATAGAACTTAAAAAGTTTATATTTTTGGCGATGTGTATTTGAGAACTATTTTGCATCTTTGCTTATCTCGTTTGAATCGAGTTAGATGATGCCTAACCGATATTCTAATTTTCGGGGATCTTTCAAGCAATGCCCTCACATGCGATCTTCCGTCAACAATGAGTGCTTTCACCAGTTTAAACACCTTGTTAGTGCTCTCTCTATACTACTTTATGCCTTTCCTTATAACTATTCCTTGATTTTTTTCTCCTTTCACCTGTGCTATGAATTTGCTCATTAGAAGCATCTATGTGAATATGTGATCTAAATTGCTAATTTCATAACCAAAGTCTCACATAAGATCCACTTTGAGCCTCCGACACAAACCTGCAAATTACAGAAGAGAATACAAAACAATCACAAAACTAAAATGAGCGAAAAACTCGGTAATTTTACTTCAGCCCGTCAAAACGGTTTTAGTTCGCAAACGTTTTTCATATAATAATCAAACTTGGTAATTGTTTGGAAAAGAATTCATCCTTTAAAATATATCGCCGGCGTAGCTCAATCACTTAACATAAATTGCTGGCAAGTACAGGTTTTGGCAGAACATAACGTAACATAACATAACAGAATATTCAAACTTTTCTGGTCTTAACTCATATCTCGAATCATTTTCCTCCACCGTACCATGCCCACTTTTTATCTCAGTTCATAAGCTAAGCTAGCTAAAACAAATACGAAATCATTTTTACATTATCATACTCAAATCGTAGTTCAAGAAACATAGTATTTCCGAACAATTCCAATAACGGAACAAAATCATTCTTTTGTAATCATTCAATAACATTTCACAACTAACTCATAGAGATGCATCTATAACCATCGCCATGACTATAAACGATATATGATATCAGAATACAATATAACACATACGGGCATTTAAGTACGTTTTGCTGAACATAAATGTTACCTCAACAAGATAATCACTTCAATATAAATACAAGAACCATTATACGCAACCTCCAAGATTCATAAACTTGATCTCCATCTTGGCTTGAAACATACATATCTCCAATAGCCAATTCTCCAACAATCACCTCCAAACAATATCAACAATTAATATCCATCTTCATAACAATTCAGATAAACTAATTGACTTGCTCACTTTCTAACTCTTTTATGAACTAATTACAAACCCATATATGCAAACTATTCCACTAATCTACCCCCCATCATTAATCTCACAAGCTAGCTCTAAAAACCCCACTTTGGAAATTACCACACTGATTTGCAAAGCGTGAATTTATTATTTCAATTTGAATTATAAAACTTATAAATTCTGATTTACCAAACTCACTAAGATTTTAAGTTCCAAAACAAGTTCCAATGCATTAAACAAAATGGTGTTTCAATCTTTGTTCTCAAAATCCAAGAACAATTCAAAACCAATAATCTGATTTATAAACAAACGTAATATACATCGATTATGAGCTATAATGATACAACTCCAAATATAATTCAATCATCCAAACAATTTGATGCCATTGAAGCTGAAATAGAAAGAGGCACGAGAATCACTTTAATACATGTCCAATTAAATTCAAAACTTCAAAACTGAGTAAAGCTCAACAACGACACATCACCATCAAACAATAACAACACCAACACCGACGCACAGCAGCAGAACACGACAGCGGCCACATCAGCTCACCATATGATAAACGAAGCAGAGGAGAGAGAAAATGGGCAGCAGCTCATGCACGTCGGCGACCACAACGAGGAGAGAGGAAAACGGCAGTCGACACTCTTGAACAGTAGCAACGGCGTCAGAGAGACAAATCGAGAAAGAGGTGCGAGAATGGCGGTGGGAGAAGCAGAGGAGGATGACCGAGAGTGAGAAGGAAATTAGAGCTTTGGGGTTTCTTTTATCTTTGTTGAAATGAGACAAAGTTTTGACAACAAAACAATAATGTGTCTAGTTTACATGAAGCCACGAGAGAGGGAATAAAGGAGATGAATTAGATTTTTTTTTTCTCTTTAAAACACTCAATTTGTTTAACAAAATATATCAACTTATACTAAAACATCATAGTTAATTTAAACCAAATAACTAGCCTTTAATTAAACATCGCTTAAGATATTTGGGTTGTTACACTTGCGGAACCTTCCCATTTCCTTTTGGGGATATGCGTTTGAAACAAAGAAGATTCACACTTAACGTAGCTCCATCCAAAGAAGTAGAAAAGACACCATTTGAGATATGGAAAGGATTTGCTCCTAAATTGGCTTTTCTAAAGGTTTGGGGTTGTGAAGTTTATGTTAAACGTTTACAATCTGATAAAACTATCACCCAAATCCGACAAGTGTCGTTTTGTAGGATATCCCAGAGAGACCAAGGGGTACTACTTCTATAACCAGAGCGATAACAAAGTGTTTGGTGCTCGCGATGATGTCTTTTTGGAAAAAGAGTTTGTTTACAAAAAGACAAGTGGGAGTAAAATATTTCTCGAAGAAGTTCGAGATGAGCAACAAACGGATGAGGTTCATACCTCATCAAAGGCTGCCCGACATGAAAATGCTCGGGGAGGTGGTGCATTCCATTCACGAACCTCTTACCATCCCACTTGGAGTTAATACATGCGAAACTTTTTGCCTATTAGTGAAGAAACTTCTTCGTTGCTCCCCAACATAAGTCTAGTAGGACCATCATTCCGTCAAAGAGATATATTGATTTCCTTTTGACGGAAATTTCTGAAATAACGATTTTAGAATCTGAGGAGCCTACTAGCTACAAGGATGCTTTGGAGAGTAAGGACTCTGGAAAATGGCTTGAGGCTATGAAATCTAAAATGGATTCCATGTCTGAGAATCAAGTATGGAACTTGGTTGATTTTCTTGATGGGGTAAAACCTATTGGTTGCAAATGGATTTTCAAATTGAAAACAGATAAGGATGGAAATATTAGTGTTTTCAAGGCAAGGTTAGTAGCGAAACGGTTCATGGTATTGACTATGATGAAACCTCCTCGACAGTAGGCATGCTAAAATCCATTAGGATAATCCTTGCGATTGCTACCTTTCATGACTATGAAATATGGAAGATGGATTTCAAAACTGCTTTCTTGAATGGGTTCTTGAAACAGGATGTGTACATGACACAACCTTAAGGTTTTGAAGATCTAGAAAATCCAGGGAGGGTATGCAAGCTTAATAAGTTCATTTATGGACTAAACCAAGCATCTAGGAGTTAGAACCTCGTATTTAATGAGGAAGTCAAGGAATTTGGCTTTCTCATAAATGAAGAGGAATCTTATGTATATAAGAAGTTAAGTGGGAGTAGTATTACTTTTTCGTTCTTGTATGTGAATGACATACTTCTCATAGGAAATGATAAGGCTATGTTTGAATCAATCAAGGAATGGCTTATGAATTGTTTCTCTATGAAAGACTTGGGACAATCAGTGTATATCTTATGAATTAAGATCTATAGATTTAGGTCGAAAAGGCAAATTGGACTTAGCCAAGAGACTTATATTAATAAGGTTCTTACGAGGTTCAAGCTTGAAAACTCTAAAAGAGGTTTCATTCCCATACAACATGGCATAGCACTTGCCAAGACTCAATGTCATTCGAGTCCTGATGAGATCAAGCGCATAAGTAGTGTACCCTATGCTTCAGCAGTAGGTTCCATTATGTATGATATGATATGCACTTGACTGGAAGTTGCCAATGCTTTGAGTATATGCAGCAGATACCAATCAAATCCAGGGGATGCGCACTCGATGGCGGTGAAGAATATCCGTAAGTACTTATGAAGAACTAAGGATAACTTCTTGGCATATGGTGGAGAAATTGAGTTGGTTGTTACTGGATACACCGATGCAAGCTTCCAGAGTGACAAATATGACTTCCGATCTCAATCTGGTTTCATTTTTTGTCTCAATGGAGGAGATGTGAGCTGGAAGAGTACAAAGCAGAGTACCATCACGGATTCTACAACAGAGGATGAGTACATAGCAGCAGTTGATGCGGCAAAGGAAGCTGTTTGGATCAAAAAGTCCATCAATGAGCTTGGTGTGGTTCCTAGTATTGATAATGGCATTGAGTTGTATTATGATAATAATGGTGCTATTGGTCAATCCAAGGAACCCATATCGCACCAGAGATCCAAACATGCGCTCAGAAAATTCCATCTTATTCAATAGATCGTTGGAAGAGAGGATGTAAAAGTAAGCAAGGTTCATATTGAGGATAATGTAGCAAATCCTCTTATTAAACCGCTTGCTCAACCTAAGCATGAAAGTCATACTAGGTCTACGGGCTTAAGCATATGGGGAGAATGGGTTTAGGTTATTTACTTCATGTTTTACAATTGCAAAGACATTTATTACGCTTAGAATGTTTATCAATAAAAGTTCATTTCTTATATAATTGTTTGGTTTAGTATTAAATAAAATGTATAAGTTACTTGTGTTTTCAAACAGGATTATCGAAAATGTTTTGATAATTGGAACCCTACAAGGTGAACTGAAATCACAAATTATTCAAAGTCCCTAGTCTAAATCACTAAATTGGACATAAGTGATTCATTTAAAGATTAGCATATAATGATTGATAGCGCAGTTCCATGAGCTATGGAGACATAAAGATGTCTAATTGATTATATGGAGGTATATTTGATACATTGAGACTTGACCTCATTAGTAACTAATAGTAGAATCAAATTTCTATATTTAGTGAATTCCTTAGACATGAGTATGTCTTAATAACCATGATATAGTAAGTTTAACCTTGACGCTGTTAAAAGTTGTGCACTGATAACCATGATATGGGAGTTATGGTCATACAAGAGTGAATAAGTCCTCCTATTAGATAGGAATGGTGTATGGGCCTCTTGATGAGCGAGAACAGAAAAATTGCATGGCCATGCGGAATATGATTTAAGTTGTTAATCCTTGTTTGAACAGTTCGACCTCAGCAATCAAGGAACGAAATTTGAAAATAACATTGTGTTATCAAATTTGACATGAAGAGACTTAAGGAATTTAGTATTGCGCTCTTGTCTTCAGATAAGTGGGAGATTGAAGGAATATGTCCTTAGACATTCCTGGCAATCACTAGATATAATTAGAATTATTATAGAGATAATTAATTACATTAGTTTAGTAATCACATTTAGTTGTTAGAGAATAAATGATGGTTAGTGGGACAATATGATTGGACCTACAACTAAGCAAATCTAATCCTATGAGGTCACACTTTGTAGTAGTAACCAATTGAAGAAAGAAAACCGACCGAAAGGGGAAATTAGGGTTGGAATAGGTCTCTCACTAAACCTATTCTCCTACTATTATAAAAGGTTATAATAAGAGGTGGAATAAAGCGTTATGTTGCTCAGTAATATTCAAACTGAAAAGTAGAGAGAGAAACCCTATTCTTCTCCCTTGGAAAATCTCGCCACCCTCCCTAAAAAGTAAGAGAGTGAAATTTGTTTATCCTCTTCCGTTCTAGCAGACGTGGGAATTCAATTGGTGCTTGTGGACTAAGTAGAGGGGCAACAATTGGTGTTCTTTGATCTCTAACACTTGCAATCTGGTAGAAAATACGCTACAAAGGTTGTACATTCTTTTCCTTATAATATGATTCATATTTATGTTATGTATGTGATACGTGTCGTTTGCTTATACAAATTAATAATTTATAGTACCTATCTTAACCTCAACAATATAAACATAGTAACGGATAAGTAGGGTCGATCCCACGAGAAGATTATTAACTTCCTAAACTCAAATATTCAACTAAGTGACAAAAATATATATTATATACGAATTTATACTATTTACATTATTCACATATGTATGATTAAGGGGGGGTTTCGATTGTAACCAACTACTTAGACTAGTTACAATTAAAACTACTACTAAACTACTATTTACAAGTGACGACAAGCTACCCATTAAGCACATAACTTAAAAATACTTAACCTTTTACTAGTGAATTTGGGTCAAACACGATTAATTGCAAACATAATATGACAGATTAATGTTAGGAATTTTGGTAGCAAAATTTCCCCTTATCCCTCTTATCCAATCTAGCCAAGCGAAATTAACGCAGCCCACTATGACTAAATTATGAGTGGTAATAGCTAACTTTAAACTAGGCCAAAGTTAACTCTTAATAATCCTACAATCGCTAGTAATTCGCAACTAGCAAAAATTCAGATTATTAGCATTAAGAGCTATCAACCCAATCAATTAAAACACATAGATGTATTAATTTACTTGATCAAATTATACTCTACTTTAAACTGGAATTGTGTCGCAAATTCTAATTTAAACTAGTTACTGCCCGGATTACGTAATCTGTACTAGGACAAATTATGTAATTAGCATAAGAATACACTATATACTCAAAAGATAGCAATTAAGCATAAAAATGTAATCTTTACTATCAAGAACAAATATAACTTGAATATCATATTAGATTTGAAACTAACAATGTAAATACTAGAATTCAAAGACCCAAAAAACACAATTGAAAAATTAAATAATCCAAGTACAAGATCATAATTTGTGAATATAAATTTCTGGATAAAACTAAAGAGATTGAAGGAGAGAGAAGAACTTATAATTAATCCCCGGAAAATCGCTGCTCGACTTCGGTTTCGACACCTCCGACGACCCGACTCTCACTCTTCCTCGCTGCACAATAGCTGGACGGCGATGGACTGTTCTTCCTCCACTTCAAACCCTCAATCTTTGCCCCGAAATTTCACTCTCAAACTCCCTTTCTTTAATCTAAAAAAAATCTCGTCTCTAGCTTGCTTGCCCCAAATAATATAGATGCTTGGGAATATATACCCAATTCACGTAGAGCTCCGTGGTAGGATAGGTAGCGAAAATTACTAAAGGATAAAATTACCTTCAAGATAAACTTCATCTTCTGTGACTCCATATATCACGCAAACTCTTCTTCAATTTGCTGGCTTTAGTTATTAGAGATGATGAAGATAGAATTTTGGAATTGAGGAGATTATTTTTCCTTTTCTTATTGGGTTGTATGTGAAAGCAAGAATAGGAAATCTTCTTATTCTTGGTCTCACTCATTGTTGGACGGAGGAGAAACTAATGTGGTTGACTTCTCCTTTGTTGTTGCATGATTCATATGTGTATTGGGTTTTGTAATGTTGCTCTTTTGTTTTCTCATAAGTTCATTTTAGTCCAACTCCAATGCTAGCTGGGTCGAAGACTTAGGCGTGGAACTTGGATTTCTTCTTCTCTTTTATTTTTTCCTTTTTGTTTTTGTTGTCTTTCTTTACCAGTATGAACTTGTAAAGTACCTGTAATAAGAACCACACACTATTTAAGCTAATTATTCAATAAAATATACTAAAAAGCATAAATAACCTACAACTAATAAAAGTCAATAAAAATTATAAAATAACACATAAATACAGCTATAAGACTAATTTTAGGGATTAGAAATATAGAAATATATGCACTTATCAAATTCCTCCACACTTAACTTTTGGTCGCCCTCGATCAAAACACTACTAAAATAAAAATAAAAAACTATACCATGAAAACAATAAACCTAACTCACTGTCGTAGGAATCACGATTGCACTTAGCATGTGCAACAAGCCCTTTAAACCCCTAGGCTACCCTAGTGGACGAGTATGGTCTCGTGAGGATTTTTAGATGGCATACCCACAAAGCCTTATTAACATAGGTTTTCAAATCAATTATCAAACACGAATATTATAATGACATTAATAAAGGAACTAAATGCAAGACCTAATATACCACCTCAACGTTCTTTGTCGGAAATAACTAAATTAGATAAGTACACTACAAGAAACTAAAACATTTTAAGTTAGTCAGAAAAACGTTGAGAAAATGTTAGTGGAGATGTCATACTCTTAGTTATCTTCGCAACTCAAAAATTTCCAGCATGAATCCACAAATGTATGCGTATCAAGTTCAATAAATAGACCCTCACGGTATAAATAAAACACTCAACTCTCATGTGTCTAGGGTTAAATAACATTCACTCAAACCTATAACCGATCGACTCCAGATGAAGTATATATCTTTAAACTTGACTATCGTCTCAATTCTCCACTTGGAAGTGACATAATGCATAAAGATCAAAAGGTCTTTCATAAGGTTGTAACGTGGCCAAGGCTAAAGGTAGGAATAATATTTAGGAATGTGGAGTTAATTAGAAGCCGAGCTAAAGGGAGCAAAAATACATGACTTATGATGTTCCAGTCACAACAAACTCCATTTATACATTAAACATCATACTCCACTCTTTTTTTTCTTTTCATATTATTCACCATATCCTTCACATGTAATGCAATTATAACACTTATATGGATACTTCATAGCATTTTCATCTTTCTATGACTTTCAAACATTTATTTTCTTTGATATTTTTCAATAATAGTTTTTTTATAACCCTTGTTTCCTCTTTTTTTCAATAATATATCTCTACCATAGCGCAATCTTACAATACAAACTCAATATATACTAACTCCCCTTAGCCAAGCTTGGGTATAATCCGTAGGAGGCCGCAAGTTTGTAATGTATGGTTAGCAAATAAACACGGGATTTAAGGCTCAAAAGGGCTAAACAAAGGAAATATTATATGAAATAAAATCTCTGAGGCTAAAAAAATTGAAAAGGACGCCTAAATCATTTCTTCATAGCATTTGTCACAAAAGTCTCAAAGAGTACCAAGTCAAGTTCAAGAGCCACACTTCATTGAGGAACTATCACACAAAAAGAAAATAATGAGACCGATGCGGATGTGTCGCTCTAATAGGCTCGAAGCTCACAAGGTTTGGTCTATTTATCTAGCCAGCCTTATTTAAGAGAAGCAAGATAATTTTTTCTCAATTGTATTATAAATCTCTCAAGTTTGATTATCCGTTTCCAATTATATAACACTCCCAAAATCTTTAATTCAAAAATTTTATTTTATTTCAAAAACAAGTTAGATTAGAGTTTCTTATCAACTTACTAATAGCCATTCCTTAGGAAGTTAAGAGGTGGAAATCCTAAATTACATGCAAATAAAGTCTATATTGTAAGCACACATATCCGTATTAGCAAGAATATTGTAAGCAACCTCTATATGAGGGAATATTGCGAACTCTAATTGCAGAAATCAATAACTCAAGTAACTAAAAAAAATTGAAAGCAAAAAGTGTAACTTGGGTTGCCTTCCAACAAGCGCCTTTGGTTCACGTCGTTGGCTCGACGTACACCTTTTTCGTTTAGAACTTCTCAAGGGAGATTTCTTCTATGCCCAAGACCTGTACTTGATCATAAAACGGTTTCAACCTGTGACCATTAACCTTAAAAACTTTATTAGTATCCAAACTCTTGATCATAACAGCACCATGAGGAAAAATTTCAGTCACAAGAAAGGGTCCAAGCCATCGAGATTGAAGCTTTCCAGGAAATAATCGTAAACGAGCATTATATAACAAGACCTTCTGTCCAACTTGAAATGTTTTCCTAGCTATCATTTTGTCATGGAAAGCCTTAGTCTTTTCTTTATAAATCTTAGCATTTTCATAAGATTCTAACCGTAATTCCTCTAATTCAAGGAGCTGCAACTTTCTATCTTTTCCAGCATGATCATAGTCTAGGTTACATTGCTTCACTGCCCAGAATGATTTGTGTTCGATTTCTACAGGCAAGTGGCACGGTTTACCAAAAACAAGTCTATAAGGAGACATGCCTAGCGGTGTTTTATATGCAGTTCTATATGCCCATAACGCATCACCTAGTCGAAGGCTCCAATCTTTCCTATTTGGGTTGACCATTTTTTCGAGAATAGCTTTTATTTCCCTATTAGACACTTCCACTTGGCCACTGGTCTGCGGATGATATGCAGTAGCTACTCTATGGGTCACATGGTATTTTTCAAGCAAAGTCCCAAACGTTTTATTACAAAAGTGAGTCCCTCTATCACTTATAATAGCTTTAGGCATGCCAAATCTATTAAAAATATGACTCTTAACAAACTTGACCACTGTTTTAGCATCATCAGTTATTGTGGCCTTTGCCTCTACCCATTTAGATACATAATCAACAACAAGAATGATGTTTACATTACCAAAAGAAGAGGGAAAAGGCCCCATAAAATCTATACCCCATACATCAAATATTTCACAAATCAATATACCAGATTGAGGCATTTCATTCCTTTTAGATAAATTTCCAGTCTTTTGGCAACGTTCACATGACTTACAGAACAAATAGGCATCTTTATAAAGTGTAGGCCAATATAAACCACATTCAAGAACCTTATGAGCAGTCCTTTGAGGACCAAAATGTCCTCCACTTTCAAGACTATGACAGAAAGTAAGAATCGAAGCATATTCAGATTTGTCTACACATCTCCTAATTACTTGGTCAGAGCATGATTTTACACAGGTAAGGATCATCCCAAAAGTAATACTTTGAATCAGATTTAATCTTTTCTTTTTGAGCTCTAGACAAAGTAGGAGGGAATGTGCTAGTCACCAAATAATTAACCATATCAGCATACCAAGGAGTTTCAACATGATGCATTGAAAGTAGTTGTTCATCAGGAAAGAATTCAGTCATTAAAGGCCAATCATCTCTAGGAACAATTCTACTAAGGTGGTCGGCAACGAGATTTTCAACACCCTTCTTATCTCTAATTTCTAAGTCAAACACTTGTAACAAAAGCATCCACCTAAGCAAACGAGGTTTTGATTCTCTCTTTTTCAAAAGATACTTTAGAGCCGAATGGTCAGAATAAACAATCACATGTGTGACTAGTAAATAAGGTCTAAACTTTTCCAAAGCAAAAATGACAGCATACATCTCTTTTTCAGTTACAGTATAATTGCATTGGGCAGAATCAAGTGATGTAGAAGCATAATGGATCACATACGATTCTTTATCTTTCTTTTGACCTAAAACGGCACCTATGGTCTTATCACTAGCATCACACATGATTTCAAAAGGTAAAGTCCAATCAGGTGGTCGAATCACAGATGCACTAGTCAATTTTTCTTTCAACTCATCAAAAGCCTTTTTACATTCATCATTAAAATCAAAAGTGGCATCTTTAGCAAGCAAAACACACAAAGGGGATGCAATTTTAGAAAAATTCTTAATAAAGCTTCTATAGAAGCCAGCATGCCCTAAAAATGATCTAACTTCACGAACACATGTAGGATATGGCAATGAACTAATGACATCTATTTTAGCCTTATCAACCTCTAAGCCCTTAGCACTTACAATATGTCCAAGCACTACACCTTGTTCTACCATAAAATGACATTTTTCAAAATTCAACACAAGGTGAGTTTCAACACATCTTTTCAAAACACGAGACAAACCATGGAGGCATCTATCAAAAGAATCACCAAAAACAGTAAAATCATCCATAAACACTTCCATGTCGTGTTCAATCAAATCAGAGAAGATACTCATCATACAACGCTGAAAAGTTCCAGGGGCATTGCATAATCCAAAAGGCATTCTCCTAAAGGCAAATGTACCAAAAGGGCAGGTAAATGTGGTTTTATCTTGATCTTCCTGGGCTATGGGTACTTGAGTATAACCAGAATAGCCATCAAGAAAGCAAAAGAATGATTGACCAACAAGTTTTTCTAGCATTTGATCAATAAAGGGTAAAGGGAAATGATCTTTCCTAGTAGCTTGATTAAGCTTCCTATAGTCAATGCATACCCTCCATCCATTAGACACTCTAGTTGGAACAAGCTCACCTTTAGTATTTTCAACAACAGTTATTCCACTCTTTTTAGGGACCACATCAACAGGACTTACCCATTGAGAATCAGAAATAGGATAAATCACGTCTGCATCTAACCATTTAAGGATTTCCTTTTTAACTACCTCCATCATGGAGGAGTTTAACCTACGTTGAGCTTCTCTAGTGGGTTTAACATCTTTTTCAAGGAAAATTCTATGCATGCACAAGGTGGGACTAATTCCTTTTATGTCAGCTAAAGTCCATCCTATAGCCTCCTTGTGGTGTTTTAGCACATTTATCAATTTATCTTCTTGAGATTGACTAAGAGCATTTGAAACAATCACAGGTAAAGTCTCATTATCACCTAAATAAACATATTTCATATTAGAGGGAAGTGGTTTCAACTCTAATTGAGGGGCTTTGACAATAGAAGGGATTAGTTTAGGCACAGACAATGACAAAGAAAGGTCAAGCTCATCTTTTTTAGCATTATGCGAATCAAGACTAGCCACATCAGACAAGGCTACTAAAGAATTAGACATTTTAGTTTCATTAAAATCATCAGTCTCAAATAATTTTTCACACCACTTATCAAAAACTTCCTGTGCCATCCAGTCAAAAGCATCAAAAGAATCAATAGAACTAACATTATTGATATCACTTAGGTATCTCATAGCATCAAAAATATTGAACTTAATTATTTCACCATCAAATTCCATTGTCAAATTACCCTCATGAACATCAATTTTAGTCTTAGAAGTTTTCAAGAAAGGTCTTTCCAACAGTAAAGGAACATTATCGGTTCTATCACCCATGTCAAGTACATAAAAATCAGCAGGAAAGACTAATTCATTTACTTGAACCAATACATCTTCTAAAACTCCAATGGGAAATGCATTCGACCTATCAGCTAACTGGATAACAACATCAGTTTTAGACAAAGATCCCACATTTAACGTATCATAGATAGATTTGGGCATAACATTAATGGAAGCTCCTAAATCTAGCATGCATCTTTCAAATTTTGAATTACCAATTTTACAAGGAATAGAAAACATGCCAGGATCTTTACATTTAGGGGGAAGCTTCTTTTGAATCACAGCTGAAATATTTTCCCCCATACTTACCTTTCGTAAGGGCGAAATTATCTTTTATTAGTACACAGTTCCTTAAGAAACTTTGCATAACGGGGAACCTGTTTGATAGCATCAAGTAAGGGAATATTGACTTCAACCTTCCTAAAAGTCTCAAGAATTTCATTGTCAAGAGCCTCTTTCTTAGCTTTAGCAAATCTGGACGGGAAAGGAGGCACATCTTTAAAACGAGAAACATCAATTTCAGAATTGACATTACTCTTTCCTTCATGTTCTTTTCTACTATCTTCTTCTCCATTTCCCCCTATATTAAGTCCCTCATGAGGTTTAACTTCTATCTCTTTTTCAATCTCCCGACTCTTTACCTTAGGTTCACTCAACTCTTTCCCACTCCTAAGGGTCACGCCTTTGGCATTTTCTTTTGGGTTAGGTAGTGGTTGAGATGGTAGTTTACTCCGAAAGTTGAGTTTCTAGGTTACTTAGAGAAGTACAAATTTGTCCTATTTGATTATCTATGTGATGAAGGTGATTATCGCTTTCTTTTGATACTCGACTCCATGGTTATGAACTTGACCTATTTGAGTAGTTAATTGCTTAACTAAGTCTTCTAATGATGGCCCGAAAGATCGGGTTGGAGGGTTTTGGCCGACCAAATTGCCTAGGTTGATTAGTTTGTGAAAATTATGGTCTAGTTCCATACCTAAAATTTGGGTGATCTTTCCAACCTTCATTATAAGTCTGTGAATAAGGGTCATATTTTCTTTGACTGGAAAAACCACCTAAGGCATTAACATCTTCAGTTTGCAAAGTAGGACAAGCATCAGTAACATGAGAAAAATCAGAACATATACCACATACTCTAGCTTTAGACTCATTACCAACAACAATTTTAGACACTAAAGTGGTCAAAGTAGCAATTTGTTGAGCATTTTCTTGCAATTGAGATTTAACACCACTTAAGTCAATTTCATTTACTCGTTGAACATCATTTCTAGTGCTATGTTGTTGAGTGTTTTGGGCCATGTTAGCAATTAGATTCCTAGCTTGAGTTGGTGTCTTATCTACTAATGCACCACCACTAGCAGCATCAATCATACCCCTATCATTAGGCAACAATCCTTCATAAAAATATTGAATCAACAGTTGATCAGTTATTTGATGTTGTGGACATGAAGCACATAATCTTTTAAAACGTTCCCAATATTCATATAGTGATTCTGAAGTATGTTGTCTAATTCCACATATTTCCTTTCTAATGGATCCAATACGACTTGCGGGAAAGAATTTTTCCAGAAAAGCTTTTTGTAAGGTGTCCCAAGTTGTAATGGAACCAGAAGATAGAGTATACAACTAATCTTTAGCTAAATCATATAGGGAAAATGGGAAAGCATGCAATCTTACATGATTTTGTTCAATTCCTTCAGGTTTCATAGTTGAACAAACAACTATAAATTCTTTTAAATGTCTATGAGGATCCTCACCTGCGTTCCCATAGAATTTGGGAAGAAGATTAAGAAAACCTGAGTTCAGCTTCAACGGTTTCTCCAAGGTTGGAAAGACAATGCAGAGAGGTTCATCATCTAGCTTGGGAGCTCCCAATTCCTTCAACGTTCTCTCTTCAACCATCTCTGAGTCTTCGATTGGACTATCTTGAAAGATGTAGAGTAATTTCTCTGGGCTAGCTTCGTTTAGAGTCTCAATGAACTGGTTTATTCGCTGAAGTTTGGTTGCAGTATCCAAACTCATGCACCTGAAAGTAGAAAAGTCATGAAGTTCAGGGATTGTTAATGCAATGTGATCTACCAGGTAGTAAGTGAAGTTATTTGCAAAGTCAAAGTCAAAGTTATTAAGAAATTCAAGTTCTTTGCAGATTATTTGTGGTGTCAGTAAGCTAGTTTAAGCTGTTAATGGATGCTGAAATTAGCAATATGTAGTTCAGATAAAGCATAGATAAGAGTAGCAAGCAACTTGCAGTCGAAACACTAAAAAGCTAGGTGAATAAATAATAATAAAAAAACTAATTCAGCTTGAGTACGGGGATCGATCACTTCAATATAATCTACTTCCAAGTTAAACATCTCATGAAAAAAAAAATCAGCTGGTTTATCTTTTATAAACATGATGAGTAAATCCATTAATTCACTTCTTAAGCACATAATCCATCTTCTTAAGTTCGCTAGTTTTTAGAATTACTTCCCGATGGTCCGAAACTAAACAAGAGAAAGCATGGATGCAATTTTACTCTTTAACTGAACTTGACCCATTACAGAGCATTTGCATAAATTATAGTTTTGTGACACTTCTCTAGTACTATGATCTCGTTCAATAAAATTCAGATTAAAAACTTACCACACTAACCATTTTCTTCCTACTTAAAGTTCCATTTTAAAGCAGAGTGTTAAGGATATTTTGTGGTATTGCAAATGGTAGATGTCCCCTGATTCCTTTTTTGTTACTCTAAAGTTTAGCATAAAGTTCCGACATCATTATTTCGTACTTTAGACTTCACTATGACACACAAAGGTATTTAAAGTAGCTAGACTAAACTCCTAAGACATCACATATATATCTAGACAGATCTATGTCCCTTCTCCAATTCATGCATTTGATCTTAATTTCAAGAAGTACATAAACATGTTCGGATTAAAACAAAACTTACAACAAGAACTTAAATCCAAGCAACTAGTTGACTTACAAATTATAAGACACATATCAACACACAATTTTAACATAAACAAAGCATGGCCATGACAAAGTTAATAATATGTTCATGTTTCTAAAATATTTGGATCTAGCACTACTAGCTCACTGTTGCAGATTTAATTTTTAGCATTCTAGGTATTTATTAAATCTTATCGGAAAGCTCATTGAGAATGATACCAAACAACATACAATAGTGACTATGAAACTTTATTAAATAGCATCATAGAAGATATAGTAAGAGTATTTCAAAGAACTTTTGGACAAAGAATTTTCGATGGCCTAATAGTTCATACAAGATCAAGCACCGCCTCTATAAACGCTATTCAAACAACTCCTTGTAATTTGGCCTTGTGATATAACAAGATATAAATAGTTTGGCATATAGGTGATTACTCATAATGAAAATTACAACAAGGTAAGTTCAGGTTACAGGTTACAGTAAAATCAGAATACTTAATCATAGTCACTTAATATTAAAATAAAATCTTGAATTATTCAATCTCTCATTTAACTCCTAAACAAGTTACCACAGACATATATTATGCAGCCTTATATTGAATAGCGTGGAGTATAACAAGCAATAGCAAGTGACATTCTATTCAAGTACTAGCAGAACATATCATTTTAAGAGTTAATCACAGTCACAAGTATTACTAATAGGAAATTCACTAAGCAATATAATGAAAATCAATGAAAACTACTAATGAGATTGTTAGAAGTTATCCCTGCCACCTCAATTAATCCAAATAAGAGTCAACAAAAAAAATACCTAAGCACATAGTATGCAAAAATAAGTTAAAGAAACATACTATAGCTAAGAAATTTCAAACTAGTCAAGCTTTCTTTAGAATACGAAGATCACAGGTACTAATTGTCATTTTATCAACTAAAATCTATAACAAAAATTAGTATATCAGTTAAACTTTGAGTAGGGAAAGATTATCATAAATCTCCCCGGCAACGGCGTCAAAATTTGATACGTGTCGTTTGCGTATACAAATTAATAATTTATAGTACCTATCTTAACCTCAAAAATATAAACATAGTAACGGATAAGTAGGGTCGATCCCACGAGAAGATTATTAACTTCCTAAACTCAAATATTCAACTAAGTGACAAAAATATATATTATATACGAATTTATACTATTTACACTATTCACATATGTACGATTAAGGGGGGTTTCGGTTGTAACCAACTACTTAGACTAATTAAAATTAAAACTACTACTAAACTACTATTTACAAGTGACGACAAGCTACCCATTAAGCACATAACTCAAAAATACTTAACCTTTTACTAGTAAATTTGGGTCAAACACGATTAATTGCAAACATAATATGACAGATTAATGTTAGGAATTTTGGTAGCAAAATTTCCCCTTATCCCTCTTATCCAATCTAGCCAAGCGAAATTAACGCAACCCACTATGACTAAATTATGAGTGGTAATAGCTAACTTTAAACTAGGCCAAAGTTAACTCTTAATAATCCTACAATCGCTAGTAATTCGCAACTAGCAAAAATTCAGATTATTAGCATTAAGAACTATCAACCCAATCAATTAAAACACATAGATGTATTAATTTACTTGATCAAATTATACTCTACTTTAAACTCGGAATTGTGTCGCAAATTCTAATTTAAACTAGTTACTGCCCGGATTACGTAATCTGTACTAGGACAAATTATGTAACTAGCATAAGAATACACTATATACTCAAAAGATAGCAATTAAGCATAAAAATGTAATCTTTACTATCAAGAACAAATATAACTTGAATATCATATTAGATTTGAAACTAACAATGTAAATACTAGAATTCAAAGACCCAAAAACACAATTGAAAAATTAAATAATCCAAGTACAAGATCATAATTTGTGAATATAAATTTCTGGATAAAACTAAAGAGATTGAAGGAGAGAGAAGAACTTATAATTAATCCCCGGAAAATCGCTGCTCGACTTCGGTTTCGACACCTCCGACGACCCGACTCTCACTCTTCCTCGCTGCACAGTAGCTGGACGGCGATGGACTGTTCTTCCTCCACTTCAAACCCTCAATCTTTGCCCCGAAATTTCACTCTCAAACTCCCTTTCTTTTGTAATACCCCGAATTTTCAAAGATTATTTTTATTATTAAGGTTTAATATTATTTCCACTTAAAATTTATTTTATGATAATGCGATTTTATTTGATAACTATGTTTATTAAAATAATGATTTCATTTAGTTTTGATTTATTTAACAAGTTTAAAATGAATCATTTACTTGTTTTATTATTCATTTCATTATTAATTAAACTCTTTATTTTTTGTGGTGGGTATTTTTGTACAAGTTGTTCATCCATTTTAGTAATCCAAAGCCCAAATACAAGTCCATAGCCATATGTCTTTTAGTCAAAAAGAAAAAGGAAAATAAAAAAAAGAGGTGAAAACGTGATCTTCATCTTCCCTCCCCTTCGTTCCTGATTTTCAAAGACACAAGAGCAAGATTTTCAACACAAAATTCAGCCTTTGTCGGTGCAAATTGAAACTCAATCCACAATTTTCGGATATTAGGGGCAACAATTTCAAAAGCCTAAACACCATAGCCCTCACACCTCACATCCACCATTAATGGAGCTTGACCAAAGCTCAAAATTGCTGACCAAACTCCTCTATAAATACTGAACTTTACTCACCAAATTACCCAAGCAAACAATCTAAAAAGGTTTGCTTCAATTCCTTTCTATTCTTCCTAAATTTCTGATTTTTGTTTTGAAAATAAAAAAAAAATTAATTACAACCCACCATTAACATCTTCATTGTTACACACTAAACCGCCGAGCACCACCACTCAAACCACTAAGACCACCCAGAAAACCGCCACCCGAACCACCGCAAAGACCGCGCCCCTTCACCTTTCTCCCGCGCGACCTCCCTCGCAAAGACCTCTCGCCGCCTCCCCGTCGACAACCCACGCCGTCGCCCGGCCGACCTCGCCCGACCCCGAGCCCACCCCGACTTCACCGCCGCACGCCACCATCAAAACCACCAGCGCCACCCGCCAATCTCCCTCTCTTTCCCCCGATTCGCCCCTGTTCCTTCCTTCCTTCATTTTTTTTTTCTTGGTTTATGTCAACTGATTAATTGGTTTGGATTGGTATCCTATAATTATATTAAGTTACTTTATTAAATTGTTGTATTTAAGATTAATTAACTTAGTCTTTTATAACTTCAAAACATTTCTTAATTTTTCTAAAACAAAGTAAGAAGTATAATAAAGTTAGTTTTTATGTTTAAAATAATTGTTTAAGTTATTAAAAATAAAGTTGAAGTAATCTTTGATTAATTAAAAAGATTTCATTAATGATTTAAAAACCATAACTTTGATTTATAAACTCTCTTAAAGGTCATTAAGAATTTCTTTAAATTATTTGAATTATTTAAATTATTTATTTTATAAATAAAAAGGGGTTATTTAGGTAACTAACTTAGATATCGTTAATATCTATTGTAGACTCCGATTGCGTAGACGAGGAATATCAAGAGTGGTAATCAGTTCGTGAGCTTAACTTTTGGGCACGCGTCACGAGGTAATCTCCGATGTCCATCTAAACATAGATCCCGTTAGTGTAAAACGAATTGATTATGTGAACCCATAAATCCATTTATTCAATTCCAATAATGAACCACACCAATTAACAACAACTGGATGGAGTTGACTCCAAATCACCCCCCTTGTCGATTTGATACCCCCAAAACCCAAATCCCTCACTCTGTCATTCTTTCTCTCTCCTAGAAACTCCCTTTCCCTCTCAAACCTTGCCCCTTTCTCTTCGCAGCTTCGCGCACCCGTCGTCGGCGTTCCATGAGCTTCGAGCGCTGATGGAAGGAGATGATCGTCAATGATTCTGCATTGAGTAATGCAGAGCACAATGAGTTGTTGAGCTGCGCTTCTCTGAGTCGCGCACCCTCGTTCTCGAGCTGGTGTGATTTCGATCGACGAGTTGAAGAAGAACGAGGCCACGGCGATGATTTCGAGCTGTCATTTCAGTCACGGAATCAACAATTGATTGACATGGACAAACGCGGTGATTTTTGAGAGAGATGATGAGGGTTGGAATGGGAATGAGAGTTATGCGTCTTTCGATGTCGAACACGGGGTTAATGGAGGGAGGGATCAAAGTTTGGAGGATTCTAAGACTGATGCATCAGCTGCTAATGTGCTTAAAACTTTGTTTTTCATCTGTGTTTGGTATACTTTTAGCTTGTTTTTGACACTGTAAGTCAATTTCTTGCTCATTGTTTAGTTCTTGATGTTGCATTTTTAAGCTATGAATTGAATTAGATTATGACTTATGAGTTAGAAATTGATTTCTTACTTTGTTTTGTGGGTAAAGGAATCAGTATAAGGTGATGGTGGTGTGGGTTTTTGGTACAAACTCAATGTGTACATTGTCGGCAATCTAATTTGCCGACGGTTGAGCATGTGTGTTGTGCGTGTGCCAAACTCTCTAGAGTGCTCTTACTTTGACTATGTAACTATTAGGCATTACTAAGAGTTCATATCATTTTAGGGAGCTATGTCTATGCTTAATTGCTGCCCGAGTTGGTATTGCTATTTTGCATAATTCTATGCTACCATGTTGGTATTTTGCATAATTCTACCCCTCACCCTGCCATGGTGTGTGGTGGCGGTGGTGCTGTTGTTAGGCAACATCGTGGGAAGGGAGAGACAAACAGAGGGGGGGATTAGGGATTTAGGGAAGATAGGGGGAAGGGGAGATAGAATAAAGACTTAAAGAAACTAAAATGAATTAAAATATATTAGTTTACCTATTCAACAAGTCATAAGTCATCTGGGTCTAATAAATGACAATGCCCCCTAAAGTTAGGACCTTCACTGGATTATTGGTAGTCGGTACCTATTAAAGAGAACCGCTGATAGTTGAGCCCCATAGCATCAATTTTTCCTTATTATTATTATTATTATTATTATTATTATTATTATTATTATTATTATTATTATTATTATTATTATTATTATTATTATTATGATTATTATTGTTATTATTATTACTATATATCATTATGATTATCATGAATATTATTATTGTTATTAATAGTGAGACTTTATGAAAGTTGAAATTGGTAAGAACTTGTGATAATGAAATGATTATGAATCTGAAGCGATAAATGAACTCAAGTGACGGTTGTGTTTATGAAATGAGTTATTGAAACCACTATGAATGGATTGAGATTATGATGGATTGAATATGTTCACACTGGATTGAACAAGATGACGTAAATGTGTACGTGATTTGTGTGATGACTTGAAATTTAAAAGATGTTAATCACGTAAAGTGAAATATCGGAGGGAAATGATGAACAAAGTTGCCCTGTATGAGAGGTTCAAGGGGCCCCTACAGTTCTCTCGGTTACTATGCTAATTTTCTCGTTATTTGTCTTCCTTCTATCTTGTTGTGATCCAAGTAGAAGGGGTGTGCACACTAGGGACTCGTTATTATGGCCATTATGTTATCCGTAGGTGGTTACAGGGGATCGACCCCCGCCTACAATGTCAAGTAAGTGGTTACGGGGATCGACCCCGGCTTACCGGCGTTCTCTTTCCTCTCCTTAAATAATGGGATTATTTATGTGATTATTCATTGTATATATACATGTGTGTATGTGTGCTATGCTTTATAACCCTATTAACCTACTATTTTACAAAGTATTTTCAACTTAAGTATTTTACGGGATGGAGTTGGAATTACTCAGTTTTTCTGATTTTTGGGAGCTTGTCTCTCTTGTTTCTTTTCAATGCATTTGTGCAGGTGGGTGAGCGACGGGGGAACGAAAGGGAGATCACTTAGAGTTGTCATCCACTTAGCTTATGATTTAGCTTCCACTGGAACTCAAACACTTAAGTAATTAGTAATATTTAATGAATGATTTACTTGGTTGTAAGGATTAATTTATTTGAATTTAGTATGCTTTAATTTAGCCTTGCATTTATTTCCAAGGAGATAAGTGCGGCGGTAGCACGCCCGTTGAGTCGAACCCTCGTGGATTTTCCCCCATCTCGAGTTTTATTAAATGAAAAAGGGTTCGGTTTGGCGGGGGTGTTACAAAGTGGTATCAGAGCCGAGTTTAGATTAACTAGGGAAAGATTAAAATTATTAAAATATATTAATTAGGGAAATGAATCAAATAGGGTTAAACTTAAAATTGGTTTAGGAAGTCAAGATAATAAAAATATTTAGGAAAAATGAATTACGATTAAAATGTGAACTAAGGGTTTAGTATGGGTACGAATGGGTTATGTGTACATCTATGAAAGTACTCGTTAAAGGTACTTATTAATTGTTTATTGTATTAGATGGCCAAGACACGTTTGACCGCCAGAAATGCACCGTAACCCTCGTCAAGGACCTTACCTTCTAAAGATGAGGGTAGGAGAGTCTCGATTCAAATTTATATTTACAGAGTTATGTTTAACAATGAAGTGTTACCACCTCAATGAAGGCCACCGGCATTCGGATTAACTCACGCCACCTAAACAAAGCCGATGTTTTGATTCACACTCTCCCCGACGATGGTCCTTATGCCTAATCAAGAGCGAATACTCTGATGTTCTGAAAAATGGAAGGCCAAACTATGAACGATACACGTTGAAAGGGAAGTGGTATCTCACGTTGAGTTACCTCGAGAAAAGAATGCTCGATGCTAGGGCCAAGTGGCTTAATGACTATTTACCCACTGATGACGAGGAACCCAACCATAGTGGTGATGAAGAAGTAGGAAGCAACCCCGCCTCACCCGTTGTAAATCTCGATGGAGATGGAGACGGAGATGAAGGTGAAGACGAGGATCCGTCCGAGTACGCTGACTAGAAAACCCATATCTCTAGCCCTGAACCTTAGATTTCTAATTAAGGTCGTAAAAGATCGATTAATGTGTTAACTTAGTTAAGGATGGTGCAACTAATGCTTATTTGACTATTTGAAAACTCTTATGCTACTATGAACGAATTGTTATGGCACTTTTGGAGTAATGTATGATGAACTTTTGACATGTGAATTGAGTATGAAATGAATGATGAACTTTTGATATGTGAATTGAGTATGAATGAATGAATGGTGAGAACCATGATTATGTGAATTAGCTTTTATATAAGAATCAATGTAAATGGTAGAAAAACCAATGTGAATAACGCAGGTAGCTTATGCAATACGTTTATACGCGATCTAGAGCAAGGCGACAAGGAAACCAAATGGCCGAAACTCCTGAACAAGTTGCAGCACGACTTAGGACTCTCGAGCAACTAGCTCAGAGTTTTGGATTAGTCCTTCAAAATCAGATCAACAACAACCACCATGGAGACGATCCGCAAGCTGCAATGGCGAAAAAGATTTTCGCTTTGAAACCACCAACCTTTGTTGGGAGAGAAGACCCACAACTTCTCGAGAATTGGATAAGAGACTTCGAAAAGATTTTCACGGCCACGGGTACGCCTGAGGCCCATAAAGTAGACCAAGTGATACGCTCAAGTTATACGATGTTTTTGTGATATTTGAGGTGCACTTTGCTAAGGGATTTGTTCGTAATTGTTAACGTTCGCATATAAATCAATCTTAGCGGAAGTTCGGGGTTTTGTGAGTTAATGAGTGTTAATGTTCTAGATTCCGAGCTTTTAAGGAGAAACGGAATTAAACGATGTTTAATTGAAGTTATCCTTTGAGTGTTCAAGGAAGTTCAACACCATGGCTTGGTGGCACGGAAGCAAGTTATGAGTTGACGACAATGTGCTACCTAGCATCATCGCATAACCAAGCTCCACCAACTACCGTATGCTTGCCTCGCGAACCATGCCAGCCAAAGAGGCCCAAAGAAGCATCGCCCACGCAAGCTCGGACGCCACCCATCGCACGCAAGCAAGACGCCGCCCATCGCACAAAGACGAGAGCCCCGCCCAAAGACGCACGCCCGCCCAAAGAAGCAGAGCTCGCGACTCGCGAGGACTGCCGCACCTCGCGACCCCCCGCTACTCGCGACTCGCGATGCCCTGTCGCGGCTCGCGACTCGCGTGCCGCCCATTTTGTGCGCGGGGAGACAGAGTCCTCGTCGCGACTCGCGATCGTTGCGCGACTCGCGACGCTTAAGTCGGCTTTGGGCTACGATTTTGTGCGGGGTTTAAAAGCCTCCTAAAACCTAACTTTTGGGGGAGATGAAGAGAAGTACGAAGAGGAGAGCTGAAATGTAGACCTTGGAGTGGCAAGCTTGAGGGGAGAGCTCCTCTCCTCATCCTTCCTTCTTCATGATTCTCTTTTCATCTTTCCTTCTTCGTTCCTCTTTGTTCTTCATTTCCATTTCTTTGTTTTTCCTTTCCTAGTTTTAGTTCTCATTTCTTAGTTTAGTTTTTAGGAATTTCAATTATGGATTTGGTTTTTGCTATCGGATTGTAGCTTGAACTGTTCTTGGATCAATTAACATGAAGCTTCAACCGTTATTGTGAGATCTTTCCTCTCTATTTAGTTTCTTTGATTATGGTTTAATTTCTATGCTTGCTTTCCATGATTATTGCATAATTATGCTAGGAACGTTACTAGTTTGATTGTGTAATTAATCTAATGCTAGATTTAAGAATAGAATCGGATTGTTTTATTCTTTTATCAATTGGTAGCAAACTAGGGAGTAATTTAGATGCTGATCATCTTGGTTATTTCTTAGGGAAATTGAATCAACTGTTGAATGTTTATCGCGTGTATGACATTAGCAGGTCTATTGGTTCTCTGTGTTTATTGCTGCTATTGGATTGAACTTAGACGCAGATCGGACTAGGTTATCCTTTAGTTAGGGTTTTATAGTCACGCTGATCGTGCTATTCAACTAAGAATAAGGAGAACACGAGATTAATTCTCGACAATAGATAATTATGGAAATAATTAGAGTGGATGTTCAAGGATCGATAATGAATTGAAGTGGATGTTAATCGGATTCAAAATCTTTCCATAATTGATTTCTCGTTTTGTTTATATGTTAGTTAGTTGTAGTTTGTTTATAATCTACTTGAAACCCCCCTTTGTAATTAGGTTTCTCGGCCCTTAGCTTAATCGAGATTTCGAATCACGCTGAATATAAACTCGTCCCTGTTTCCCTGTGGATACGACCCCTACTTCCACTATACTACCTTAGTGTAGAAGAGAGTAGGAGAAATTTTATCTTTGGACGGGCGCGGTGCAACGACGACAACATCCGCGCCCGCCCACCAAGTAACCTTTTATCTGCACGAAGATGCTGATACTTGGTGGGAAAGTGTAGGACCTACTGTTAAAGCTCAAGAGAACTTTAACTGGGAAGCGTTTAAGGTAGCGATTAAGGCTCGATTCTTCCCCGAGCACATTCGTAGGCAGAAGTACAATGAGTTTAGTAGGTTTAACCAGAGTTATAACATGAGTGTGCAAGAGTACGCTCAGAAATTCAATGAGTATGCCCGATTTTGCCCGACTGTAGTGCCAGATGAAGGAACTAAGGCCCAGAAGTTTGAAGACGGACTTAAGTTTGATCTTCAGACTCGAATGGGAGGTAGCACCTCTACTACTTTCGCGGAAGCGTATGCTAAGGCCTCAAACCTGGAGAGAATCTTACAAGCGTGAGAGAGATGTGCTAGGCGTACACAAAAGGAATGAACCTACCCCAACAAAGAACAACCAAGGGTACGACAAAAGGCCCAACAATGGTGGAAACAACAATAACAATGGTGGACGCTACAACAACCGCAACAATCAGAATTCTGGACAACAGGCCCAGCAAGGAAAATAGGAACCAAAAGAACTTTGTTTGCAGGAAGTGTGCCAAGAGTCATCCAGGGTTCACTTGTCAGGGTGAAAGGATCAAATGTTTCGAGTGTGGAGAAGTAGGTCACAAATCGTTCAACTGTCCTAAGAAGCAAGCTCAAAATGGACCAAATGGGAACAATGGTAACAATGGAGGTGGAAACAGAATCCAAAACTTCAATAACAACCGCCCCAGTGGAGGAAATGCTGCACAGAATGGGAACCGTAACAACCGCTCTTTTGGAGGTGGAAATGGAAACTATGGAAAGAATGGCAATGGAGGCTACACCAATGGAAGAATCAATGTCATGAGCCGAATTGAATCCGACACCGATGCCAATGTTAGTGACTTGGTACATTTCTCGTAAACTCAAACCCTGCTTATGTACTCTTTGATTCTTGAGCGTCTCATTCTTTTATTTCTAGCACTTTTGTTAATAAGTATCCCCTCAAGTCTACCCAGTCTTGTCGAGCCAATATAGCCATGCCCACCGGTGAAACTATTTCTTGTAAATCTCTTTTCCAAAGTATCCCTGTAGTCATAGCTAGTACTGAATTACCAGCCGATCTTATCCTTTTTGACCTAAAAGACTTTAACGTTATCTTGGGAATGGATTGGTTAGCTAAGTATAAAGCCAAAATCGAGTGTCATAACCAGAAAATATCTCTTAGAGGACCAAAGGGAAATAGGATATCTTATAAAGGCATAACCTTACAGCCTGATGTCAAGATAATCTCAGCCCTAAACCTTCAAACCTATCTTAGAAAAGGCTACCTACCTACCTGTGCCAAGACAGGGACGTAAGCGTGGAAAACGAGGAGTTGACTCAAATTCCGGTAGTAAAGGAGTTTCCGGATGTATTTCCCGAAGAGCTTCCAGGAATGCCACCAGAGAGAGAAGTGAGCTTTAAGATCGATTTAGTCCCTGGAACAGGACCTATTTCTAAGGCCCCGTATCGAATGGCACCTGCAGAAATGCAAGAATTGAAATTGCAATTGGAGGAGTTGTTGGAAAAAGGGTACATTCGACCTAGTGTTTCGCCTTGGGGAGCCCCGGTATTGTTTGTTTGGAAGAAAGATGGATCTTTGAGGTTGTGTATCGATTATAGGGAATTGAATAATGCCACGGTAAAGAATAAATATCCGCTCCCGAGGATCGACGATTTGTTCGATCAACTTCGTGGTGCAACAAGAGTTTTCCAGGATCGATTTACGATCGTTATCACCAACTACGAATCGCCGAAGAAGACATCCCTAAGACTCGCCTTTCGTACGAGATATGGCCATTATGAGTTCACGCTATGCCTTTTGGACTCACTAATGCGCCAAATGCTTTCATGGACCTCATGAACAGGACTTTCCAACCGTACTTGGATAAGTTCGTGATAGTGTTCATCGATGATATATTGGTATACTCGAAGGATAGAAAAGAACATGAGGATCAGTTGAGGAAAGTTTTGGAGATTCTTCGAGAAAAGCAATTGTACGCGAAGTTCTCGAAGTGTGAATTTTGGTTGGAAAAAGTTTCATTTTTGGGTCATGTGATATCAAAAGAAGGCGTTTCCATAGATCCATCGAAAATTCAAGCAGTGACCGATTGGCCTCAACCTAAGAACGTCACCGAAGTAAGGAGTTTCTTGGGTTTTGCTGGATATTACCGGAGATTTGTGAAAGATTTTTCGAGAACGGCCCAACCTCTCACTAACCTGATGAAGAAAACAACAAAATTTCATTGGGATGATAAGTGTGAGGAAGCATTTCAAGAGCTGAAGAAGAGACTTACAAAAATGCCTCGAGATTGACTTTACCCTCCGGAGTAGAAGGATTTGAAGTTTACAAGTGATGCCTCAAAGAAAGGTTTTGGGTGTGTCTTGATGCAACATGGTAAAGTAGTGGCCTATGCGTCGAGACAACTCAAACCGCATGAGCAAAATCACCCTACTCATGACTTGGAGTTAGGAGCGATCGTGTTTGCGCTGAAAATCTAGAGACATTATTTGTATGGAGTGCAATGCAAGGTCTATACAGATCACAGGAGTTTGAAGTATCTGTATACGCAAAAGGAGTTGAATATGAGACAGAGACGTTGGATCGAGCTTATAAACGACTATGATTTGAAGATAGTGTATCAAGAGGGAAAAGCGAACAAAGTAGCTGACGCGTTGAGTAGGAAGAGTGCTCATTCGCTAAACGTGTTGATTTTGCGAGATGAACCGTGTGAAGAGATCAAGAGATCGAGTTTGGAAATAGTTGAGCCCTAAGTTATGTGAAAGCTAAATTGAATGCTCTTACTTGTTGGACCTGACATATTTGAGGAGATTCGGGTGAAACAAGCTACGATAAGTGGTTAAGCAAGTTAAGAGAGATGAAAGAAAGTGGTCAAGCACCGGAGTTCGAGATCGACGGCAATGGCGTTGCAAAGTATAAACGGAGATTGTGTGTGCCACAGGATGAGGGACTCAAGACGAGAATTCTAAGGGAAGCCCATAGTTCGCCGTATTCCATACATCCAGGAGGAGATAAGCTTTATAAGGATTTGAAAAAGCATTTTTGGTGGCCTAGGATGAAGCAAGAAGTAGCCGACTTTGTGGCAAAATGTTTAACATGCCAGAAGGTGAAAATACAAAGATATGAAGCCTGGAGGAAAATTACAACCTTTTGAAGTGCCAGATGGTAATGGGAATCTATCTCCATGGATTTCATCATGGGGTTACCGAATACGAGGTCGGGAAAGAATGCAATATGGGTAATAGTGGACCGTTTGACTAAGACGGCAAGATTCGTGGCAATGAAGGATACTTGGTCGTTGAAACAATTGGCAGATGCTTACTTTAATGAGGTGGTTAGGCTACATGGTGTTCCGAAGGACATCGTTTCTGGATAGGGACTCGAGATTCTTATCTAAGTTCGGGAAACAAATTTCCGCATGTACTGGGTACACTATTGAAATTCAAGACAAACCTTCCACCCAAAGAATGATGGTCAAACGAAGAGAACCATTCGAGACCTTGGAGGATATATGTTGAGAGCATGCGTGATGGATTTCTGAGGATATTGGGATGATCATTTGATGTACATTGAGTTCTCGTACAACAACGAGTTATCACTCGAGCATAGGAATGGCACCTTACGAGGCGTTGTATGGACGGAAATGTAGGAGTCCTATATGTTGGAGCGATGTGAACGAGTCGTTGAAATTGGGACCGAAATGATTGAAGAGACTACCAACAAGGTGAAGTTGATTCAAGAGCGAATGAAAGCAAATCAGGATCGACAAAAATCGTATGCCGATCAAAGGAGACGAGATTTAGAATTTGAAGTTGGAGAAAAAGTGTTACCGAAAGTTTCACCAACCAAGGGAGTAATGAGGTTCGGTAGAAAAGGAAAGTTGAGTCCTCGTTATATCTGACCTTACGAAATACTCGAAAGAATTGGGGAAGTGGCCTATATATTAGCCTTACCCACGAGTTAGCCAATGTTCATAATGTCTTTCATGTGTCTCAACTTCGTAAATATATCCCCGACCCCCTCCCATGTTATACAACCTGAAACCATTGAACTAGATGAGACCCTCACCTTTGAAGAACGTCCTATTAGAATCCTTGATTCCAAAACGAGAAATACCCTAACAAGGCAAGAAAGTTAGTCAAAGTTTTGTGGTCTAATCATCAAACCGAGGAAGCAACTTGGGAAGCGAAGATGACATCGAAAAAGCGTTATTCCGAACTCTTTATGAGGTACGATTATCGAGTTTCGGGGACGAAACTCCTTAAGGGGACCGAATGTCATACTAACAAAGCGCAATGCTATTGTTTCGTAAATATTAAACATCTAACTTTAAAGTTCGGGACGAACTTTGTTTTTAGAGCGAGAGTAGATGTAATACCCCGAATTTTCAAAGATTATTTTTATTATTAAGGTTTAATATTATTTCCACTTAAAATTTATTTTATGATAATGCGATTTTATTTGATAACTATGTTTATTAAAATAATGATTTCATTTAGTTTTGATTTATTTACAAGTTTAAAATAAATCATTTACTTGTTTTATTATCCATTTCATTATTAATTAAACTCTTTATTTTTGGTGGTGGGTATTTTTGTACAAGTTGTTCATCCATTTTAGTAATTCAAAGTCCCAA
Source organism: Beta corolliflora (assembly GCA_947648045.1). Lineage (NCBI taxonomy): Eukaryota > Viridiplantae > Streptophyta > Magnoliopsida > Caryophyllales > Amaranthaceae > Beta > Beta corolliflora. The sequence continues at coordinate 65,859 of CANSZD010002530.1, read as the reverse complement.
ATACAAAGCCCATACCTATACGTCTTTTAATAAAAAGAAAAAGGAAAATAAAACAAAAAAAAAAAGAGGTGAAAACGTGATCTTCATCTTCCCTCCCCTTCCTTCCTTCGTTCCTGATTTTCAGCACACAAGAGCAAGATTTTCAACACAAAATTCAGCCTTTGTCAGTGCAAATTGAAACTCAATCCATAATTTTCAGATATTAGGGGCAACAATTTCAAAAGCCTAAACACCATAGCCCTCACACCTCACATCCACCATTAATGGAGCTTGACCAAAGCTCAAAATTGCTGACCAAACTCCTCTATAAATACTGAACTTTACTCACCAAATTACCCAAGCAAACAATCTAAAAAGGTTTGCTTCAATTCCTTTCTATTCTTCCTAAATTTCTGATTTTTGTTTTGAAAATTAAAAAAAAAATTAATTACAACCCACCATTAACATCTTCATTGTTACACACTGAACCGCCGAGCACCACCACTCAAACCACCAAGATCACCCAGAAAACCGCCACCTGAACCACCGCAGCACCGCCAGCCCTTCACCTTTCTCCTGCGCGACCTCCCTTCGCAGCACCTCTGCTGCCTCCCTGTCGACAACCCACGCCAGCCGCCCAGTCGACCTCGCCTGACCCCGAGCCCACCTGACTTCACCGCCGCACGCCACCATCAAAACCACCAGCGCCAGCCGTCAATCTCCCTCTCTTTCCCCCTGATTCGCCCCCTGTTCCTTCCTTCCTTCATTTTTTTTTCTCTTGGTTTATGTCAACTGATTCAAAGAATCAGTATTACCCCCCTTTCTCTTTTTAATATGACTTTGACTTTTTTCTTTTAATAACAAAGTTTTGATTAATTGGTTTGGATTGGTATCCTATAATTATATTAAGTTACTTTATTAAATTGTTGTATTTAAGATTAATTAACTTAGTCTTTTATAACTTGAAAACATTTCTTAATTTTTCTAAAATAAAGTAAGAAGTATAATAAAGTTAGTTTTTATGTTTAAAATAATTGTTTAAGTTATTAAAAATAAAGTTGAAGTAATCTTTGATTACTTAAAATGATTTCATTAATGATTTAAAAACCATAACTTTGATTTATAAACTCTCTTAAAGGTCATTAAAAATTTCTTTAAATTATTTGAATTATTTGAATTATTTATTTTATAAATAAAAAGGGGTTATTTAGGTAACTAACTTAGATATCGTTAATATCTATTGTAGACTCCGATTGCGTAGACGAGGAATATCATGAGTGTTAATCAGTTCGTGAGCTTAACTTTTGGGCACGCGTCACGAGGTAATCTCCGATGTCCATCTAAACATAGATCCCGTTAGTGTAAAACGAATTGATTATGTGATTATTATGTGCTTATAAAATATATATAAGTAGGGACTATAATTATGGGTTATCGACTTAATGCGGATTATGAAAACGAATGACAAAATGGACGACGACTATGGATTTCGATTATGAATCATGACTATGGACGATATACGATATGACAAAGATGGTTATTATAACGTTATTAAAATCGGTTAATGTCATTTAATAATGTTATGATTATTATTATAATTATTATTATTATTATTATTATTATTATTATTATTATTATTATTATTATTATTATGATTATTATTGTTATTATTATTACTATATATCATTATGATTATCATGAATATTATTATTGTTATTAATAGTGAGACTTTATGAAAGTTGAAATTGGTAAGAACTTGTGATAATGAAATGATTATGAATCTGAAGCGATAAATGAACTCAAGTGACGATTGTGTTTATGAAATGAGTTATTGAAACCACTATGAATGGATTGAGATTATGAATGGATTGAGATTATGATGGATTGAATATGTTCACACTGGATTGAACAAGATGACGTAAATGTGTACGTGATTTGTGTGATGACTTGAAATTTAAAAGATGTTAATCACGTAAAGTGAAATATCGGAGGGAAATGATGAACAGGTTGCCCTGTATGAGAGGTTCAGTGGCCCCTACAGGTTCTCTGGTTACTATGCTGATTTTCTGTTACTTGTCTTCCTTCTATCTTGTTGTGATCCAAGTAGAAGGGGTGTGCACACTAGGGACTCTGTTATTATGGCCATTATGTTATCCGTAGGTGGTTACAGGGGATTGACCCCGGCCTACAATGTTGAAGTAAGTGGTTACAGGGGATTGACCCTGGCTTACTGGCGTTCTCTTTCCTCTCCTTAAATAATTGGATTAATTATGTGATTATTCATTGTATATATACATGTGTGTATGTGTGCTATGCTTTATAATCCTATTAACCTACTATTTTACAAAGTATTTTCAACTTAAGTATTTTACGGGATGGAGTTGGAATTACTCAGTTTTTCTGATTTTTGGGAGCTTGTCTCTCTTGTTTCTTTTCAATGCATTTGTGCAGGTGGGTGATCGACGGGGGAACAAAAGGGAGATCACTTCGAGTTGTCATCCACTTAGCTTATGATTTAGCTTCCGCTGGAACTCTGAAACACTTAAGTAATTAGTAATATTTAATGAATGATTTACTTAGTTGTAAGGATTAATTTATTTGAATTTAGTATGCTTTAATTTAGCCTTGCATTTATTTCCAAGGAGATAAGTGCGGCGGTAGCACGCCCGTTGAGTCGAACCCTCGTGGATTTTCCCCCTTCTCGAGTTTTATTAAATGAAAAAGGGTTCGGTTTGGCGGGGGTGTTACATCTTTAATCTAAAAAAATCTCGTCTCTAGCTTGCTTGCCCCAAATAATATAGATGCTTGGGAATATATACCCAATTCACGTAGAGCTCCGTGGTAGGATAGGTAGCGAAAATTACTAAAGGATAAAATTACCTTCAAGATAAACTTCATCTTCTGTGACTCCATATATCACACAAACTCTTCTTCAATTTGCTGGCTTTAGTTATTAGAGATGATGAAGATAGAATTTTGGAATTGAGGAGATTATTTTTCCTTTTCTTATTGGGTTGTATGTGAAAGCAAGAATAGGAAATCTTCTTATTCTTGGTCTACTGCTGTTGGACGGAGGAGAAACTAAAGTGGTTGACTTCTCCTTTGTTGTTGCATGATTCATATGTGTATTGGATTTTGTAATGTTGCTCTTTTGTTTTCTCATAAGTTCATTTTAGTCCAACTCCAATGCTAGCTGGGCCGAAGACTTAGGCGTGGAACTTGGATTTCTTCTTCTCTTTTATTTTTTCCTTTTTTGTTTTTGTTGTCTTTCTTTACCAGTATGAACTTGTAAAGTACCTGTAATAAGAACCACACACTATTTAAGCTAATTATTCAATAAAATATAATAAAAAGCATAAATAACCTACAACTAATAAAAGTCAATAAAAATTATAAAATAACACATAAATACAGCTATAAGACTAATTTTAGGGATTAGAAATATAGAAATATATGCACTTATTAGTATGCGATCCTATGGTAGGTGTTTGGAAATTATTTCCTGCAATTCTGCTATATATGCATCTATATATTCCTATAGGATGGCCGGAAAAAATGAAGGTTGTTGGTGGAGTGAGTGGGCTAGGTAGAGAGAGAAAGAAGAAGGAAAATATTTATGGAGAAAGAAAGGATGGCCGGAAAAAATGAAGGTTGTTAGTGGAGTGATGGAGCTAGGTAGAGAGAGAAAGAAGAAGGAAAATGTTTATGGAGAAAGAAAGACAAAAGGGGCTACTTAGGAATTAATTAGTTTTATTGACGAAATTAGGGGTTAATGACTAGTGGTGGACCCAGCAATTTGTGTATGGGGATACGGATGTACAACAAACACAAAAGTAGTGGAAAAAATTCACAAAAAATGTTCAACACATAAGTCTTACAACCAAAATATCCATAGTCATACAACCAATTTTTTTTAAAAAAAAAACATAAGGCAGGAAAATTAATATTGGATTGTCCTTTCCTAATTGAATTTCCTAATTGAATTGATAAAAATTTATTTATTGTCAATTTCAATATTTGATTTCAATTTCGAATTTCAATAAGTAAGCCCTAACTAATTAATAAACAATATCAACATTCAACAATTTACATATAAATATTCAATTAATCTAAGAATCTAATATATATAAACATATAAAGTAGGAAAATATGAAAAATGAATAACAAAAATAAAAACCCTAACACAAAACTTACTTTGTATTGTGAGTTTAATTTGTGACTGAAGTGAAGTGAACGGGCCATTGGGCGGCGCCTCTTCACCGCGTGAGCGGCCGTGGTCGGACTGCTGGACTGCGGGACCGTGGTCGGCGACAGAGTGTCGTCAGTCGTGACTTCGTGTGTTTGACAGTTTCAGAATTGTGAGCGAGAGAGAGGAGCGTAGGAGAGAGAGAGTGAGAGAGGTAATTACTGTGTCTTGCTTTTGGCTCCCCGCTCCTCTGTTTTCCAAATTTCAGCGCGACCTATTTTTTTATTTTTTTTAAAAAACTGAATTTTGAATTGGGGGTACAGTTTTACCTCCATGTACCCAGCTGGGTCCGCCACTGTTAATGACTAATAGAGTTAACCGATGTTAGTCATATCATTAAGGGCTAACTATAGACTTTTTTTTTTTGAATTGAGGGGTATATGTGAATTATGAAACTTGTAGGGATATAAAGTGAATAAAAAAAAATATTATCTGGGTTATAAGGTGAAGAAATCGAACATTTAATGATAAACATAGAAAAACGGCAGGTTATCTGCTTTGCTTTCTGGTTGTTCGGCTTCGGCCTTTTTCAGGTTCCGAATCCAATTTTCGTGGTTGGTTTTCAGGTTGTAATAAAACTCAGTGGGTTTTAACATTGTAGTCCCCTTGGTAGCTTTGAACTTTGAAGATTGACTATCTTTCAAGATCAATAAACTGACGAGCTGTTGCAGTCATGAAGGATTATACACTTAAATATGAGAGAAAATGTAAAACGGACTCTACTTTCCACTATTCTGAAAATGTTCTAGCTTTATTTTGAAAAGGACTTTTGACATGAATGACATCCAACAAAGAAGCATTCTTATATCGGAGGAAAACTATGGAAACTAGAAGCCGATTAAAGAATTTTTTTTTTTCAAATCTTCTATTTTTTATATAACATTTGTATCTCACTCATTTTCATTGGTTGGTAACTTGGTATTAATGTTACCTGAAATATTAACCAACATTATTCCACCATAATGATATTACTAACCAATAAAATAAAGGAATTTAATTATGTATCTTATACTTTTTTACCATTTTGATTGATAGAAGAAAGATATATATTACCTTTTTTTAGATGCATCATTTGACCTTTGGGCATTATTCATTAACCAACTTTGACAAGCTTTCTTCCACCATTATATAAGAAAAAATACAATGACGTTGGATCTTGTTAAATTCGTCTCAATGGTAGGATTTCAAATATTAACTTTTTATAATTTTTACTTATAGGCAACTAGAGATATTAAAGTCCAAAGAAGTGTGCCAATTACATTATGTGAAAAAGCAAATGGTGCAATTTATAAAACCACATGCATTATATAATTGTCGTGCAAAAAGAGGACATTGACAAGGCATTTGCCTCAATTAAGAACACACTAGTAATACATCATCCATTACTAATTTCTATGTGCTAGAGATCCGAAGCCATGTCCTAGTGTATGAACTGTGGGATTAAACGCTAGTCAACCTAGAATCCATTGTTTGTATGGAAGGAACGATTTCTTCTTCATATCTTGTGAAATTGCCTTGTTGATTGTATAGTGTAGCTCGTGAGCTGAAATCCGTTCTCTTCGAACTGGAATTATACTCGAGCCTTGTGTTGATTGTGAGCCTGATGAGCTTTTGGCAACTTCATGTTTCCGGTGAAGATATGAATATTTCTTCAAAGGATCATTATCGAACGCTCGTCCTTCTGATGCACTTCGAAACAATAACAAATCTTTCAACCTCCATTTCTTACTTCCTTTAGAAGAAGCGGACAATGATAATGCAGGGGAAGGAGGATTTGCAGTTGAGCTGATTTCTTTTTTTTATTTGATGCCGACTTTTTGTTCGTCATTTTCGTCCCAAGGATACTCCGATTCTCGGGATGGAGAAAGTGACCTTGTCGCCCTCCGTGAAGCATCGAGTTAGATAAACTCAAAGCTCTCTCTTGTTCTCTTACTTGCTTTCTTTTACTCCCTTTCTTGTCTGCTACAGTTGCATACTTATCATAATCTTTCTTTCGTTTCAGTGAAAAAACACTCCAAAAAAATTTCTTATGCTCTGATTTAGGTGATTGTGGAGATAAAAGAAGACTTTTTACGTGGAAGATTGTACCATCATCGCAAAGTTCTTTACCAAATGAGGAATTATATGGTATATCAGAGGTAGATGACTCATCTCTAACAAGGGAAAATTGCTCGATTTGATATATTTGTGTGGCGCGAACTGGAGTTGTTGGAGCGCTGAAGTAGTATTTACCAAAGCCCTTAGGAGTCGATGGAGAGCTTCCACAAGGAGATGCCTGACCACTATTGAATTCAAACTCTACTGAAGAAGGTGATTGCATTTGTAACAACTTCATTGCTTTTCTCTCGTGTATTGTGTAAGGTAAGGGGGTGTTAGATTATCGAGATCTTTATATAAGCCTAGGTAAGGGGTGTGGAGATTAATATTTGAGATTATTGTGGTTGCCGTCTGCTGAAATTCGTAGCTAAAATGCATATTTTATTTACTTGGTTTCTAGATTAAAGTCTGACTTTGGCTCTAATTGCCAACTAAATTAAAATGCGTTTACATCATATGAGAAATGAAGAGGCTAAAAGGTGGGTAAATGTTGAATTGCAATTTGCAAGCGTAATTGGTGTCATCATCCTTTAGCTTTAATCCCACGTTTTCGTTGAATTCAAGCCATAGATATTTGAGAAAATTGAGTTACCATTCTAGATGCATGGCGTCAGATTATTTCTTGCCCCATTTTTCCTCAACAAAATTTACTTGGTATGTGGTCCAATATCACTGTCTCAATAAAATGTAGCTCATGTATATAAAATTGAAACTTTTTAAGAGTATGGAGAATGCCCACTTAGACTTGTCATACTTCAACCATTTCTTTTTAAATGTAACACTTTCACTTTCCACGTATGTCAATGCAAAACTTAGAGGACATATATCTCTAATTTTGTATTTGTAAAAATTATAAAAAGTACATATTAAAAAAATATGTATTAAGACGAATCTAAAAAGATCCCACATGACTATATTTTTATTCACGTATAAATCACAAACGATGGTCAAAGTGAAATTTATGAATAGTGTAAAATGTTAAAGTGTCACATTTAAAAAGAAACGGAGGAAGTAGCACAATTGATATTGACTAGACTTGAAGCCCGTGTGATGCATGATTTATAAGTAGGTCCAGGAACGGAGCCATAAGGGTTCTGAGTGGCACGTGCCCCTCTAAAAAAATCAGTTTCTTTCTTCTTCTGATCAAACCGTGCTTTTAAGATAACTTAAAATTATTCCGTGCGCTATATTACTGATGAGCAATGTTGGCTCCAGCTGTATTGAGTTAAGCGGACGATGCATTGGGTCTGGGTTCGAATCCCCTCAAGCCTAAATTTGCCTTTTCATCTTTTTGGAGGTATTATTTGGATTAAATTGTGATGGACTCGGAGAGTTTTAAAAAAATGTTATTATGTACAATGTTCTTGGATTTGCCTTAATATGTAATCCCTGTGTATTATTTTATCTTTCTCAATTGTAATCTTGACACTATTTATAATAGAGAGTATTTCCGAAATTTCACGATATATAAGAAAGAATATAGTCATGTGAGATCTTATTTAATTCGTCTCAATGAGTACTTTATTAATATTCAATCATTATAATTTTTACTAATATGTAATGAAAGATATTTAAGATCCAATAAGTACATTGGCAAACACGCACAATTGTAGGCGTGATTTTATTCGTCTATGCAGTGTGAGTGCGTATTTGACTACCTCATTGTAAAAGTTTTGAATGAAAAATATTTTTAAATAGAGAGAAGTCGGCAAGTAGCTAACAAGTCTTTAAAACAAAAATCATAAACCTAATTGGATATTGGAAAACATTGGGACAATTTTGAGACTTATCCAATGTAGATTTCCCCGTCATGACTCCATTAATAGTCAATGAACCATAGATTGAGTTCGGGGGTGAGGGTACGAATAAGATCAGGAATCAAATTCGTCCATTGCTGGCCTATACTTAATATCGTAAACAACCACATAATATGTTAATGCAATATAATGACATGTTATTTAGCAACATATTACTGGGTTCCTAGCAGGTTGTCCATATTATCATATTTAATGTTAGAATATTTATTTAAGTCATGAATAACAATACTATACAAGGTGATAAATAATGAAATCAGGCATAAAAAATAATATTCATGAAAAAGAAATAAAAAATAAGATTAGAAAATATTTGTAATACATAACTATTTACAGTTGCAGCAATACGTTAACAATCTACATCATGAAATATCATGAATAGAATGTTAGTGATTTCAAAAAAAAAAAAAAAAACTAAAGAAAAGAAAGATTGTTAACTTGATTGACCCTCATAAATTATGCCTCCGTCGAGGTTGTTTATTTGCACGGATCTTGGATCGAATATGAACAAGCCTCGAACAAAGATTTGTATTTGCGTTTAGGTTTGTGGCGAATTGAACAAAAAGAGTTTTTGTAGTTTTGTGAGTGACGAGTTCTGTAACGACTTTTGGTTTCTTTGATCAAGTGAATGAATGGAAAATAAAAATAGGATGATAAGATAATGATTAAGAGATGATTGGGTGCTGCAACATGGTTAGGAAAGATGAAGGCTAAATGCTATAGATGATAATGCGTGTAGATGCTGTAGTTGTGATGATGAGTTGGCGTCGAATTAGGCGGTCAGGGAGTTATTGTGTGATTAGGGATTTTGTAGATGAATAGCCGTGGGTTTGTTGGGCGTGGATTGCAGGTAGCAGTGGCGTGATTAGGAGCAGATTGGGGAGGTGTGGATGGCCTTATGATGTTGGTATGAGGAGTGAGATCATATTAGGAGGTTAGGGATAGGAATGTCAACGAGTAGGATCTGGACCGGATCCTCAAGTATTCAGATCCAGATCCGTTTTTCAGGGTAGGATCCGAATCTTAACTGAATCCATTGGGTAATAAAATTGAGGTTCTAGGTCCAGATCCAATGGATCCTACGAATCCGGGTCCAAAACGGGTCCTAACTTATTTTCTTCAAACTACTCTAATTTTCACAATAATTAAAGATTTTAAAGAACAAAACAACGCCATTTGTCAGGTATTCACTAACATTGAGAATTTAACAAATCCAAACATAAATAACATTAAGAGTTTAATAAGCTTCAATAATGTTACAATTCTTACAAACAATTAAAATATAGTTTACAATGTTACATCTTTCATTCTTCACTTGGTCCATCTACCAAGACTCCAAAAGGGTTATTCTTCAATGTTCATCACTACTAACATCATCAACATCCTAGAGCAAACTAAAAAAACAACACAATAACCAACCAAATAGGAATATTAGTAAAATATTACATACAAATATAAAACAAACAATAAAATGATGACACACTACACACCATGTCAATGATATCTTGAGCTTCATTATTGTAATCACAATCTTAAACACCATGCTACAAGTAGCAACAACAAACGAATTCATCAAAGCAACACAAATCAAAGAGTAATTTCAGCAAACTCAATCAATCCACCAAAAAATAAAAATGTAAATCAACCGAGCAAACATTTAAACAATGATGCTGCAAACACATTAGCTCGAGCAAAAGGAAATACAAATGGAAATCAACCTAAAAAAGACGAAATCAATTCAGGCTTCCGGCGAAAACGCAAACGAAAAGGATATTTTAGGGTTCCGACGAAAACGAAAATGAAACAGAGAGAAAATCGAGGACTGACCTAACTTTCGTCGACGACGGCGGCTGCTCTGGCTCGGTGGTCCGACCGCTCGGTGGTCGCCACGACTTCTCGCTCGGTGGTCCGACTGCTGGGTGGTCACAACGACTGCTCGGTGCCGGAAGAAGTGAAGAGAGGCAAACGAGGGAGTGTTGTGTAACAGTGTAATAAGTGAAACGGCGCTTGAGTGATTGGGTTTTAGGGTATTAACTTATACCTCTTAATTTTATATTTTAATTTATCTTTTAAAAAAACAAGTAAACGGATCCGGATCCGGGTAATAATTTAGGACCCGGTCCAGATACGTTTACAAAAACGAGGATCCTGATCCTACCCGGATCCGTCGGGTCCAAAATTTGAGGATCGAGATCCGTTGAAAACGGATCTGGATCCACGGATCCGGGTAGGGTCCATTACCCACTAACATCCCTAGTATATATATATTGTTGGGTGTTTTAAGGAGTACCCGAAAACAAATAGGTTTCTAAAAAGATATTTTAGTCAAAAGATTTTAGAATGGATTGTAGTAAAATATATTAGAAAACACTTTTCATTACGATGAATTTTTATAAAAAAAATATTTTGAAAAAAATTTAGATAATTAATAAAACCAAAATTAATAAAATTAATTAACTCTATTAATTAAATTGGGCTACAAAAAAGCGGTTTAGAAATAGGGATTTCATAAAATTATCTTTAAAATATTTTCGAATATGGGATTTTGCAAAACCATTTATAAAAAAGTTTTCGAAGGCGGGCTTAGAAAATGGGTTAAAATAATTTATTTTATCCTCGTTCCTTATTCTTTCTTCGATTCGGACCAATTAGAGCGGGGTATTAGTCATCATTGGATACTCAATGGTGAGACACGATTATGTGTCTATAGAAGCCCCCACTTTGAATGAGGTTCAAGAAACCGAAAGTCAAAGTATATGGTGTTGGGACGGAAAACGAATCTAAAACGCTCTGCAGTTTAGAATTGATCTAGATATCGCTGGTAAAACAAAGTTCGTATGCAAGACGATAACTACAAGTAATCTGATTACCTCCAGGAGAAGATGTTAGCAGATAGGTGCCAACAACTCAGATAATAATTCACATAATGATGCAAACTTAGACTCTCTAAGGACGCATAAGACGCTATGCAAGGATCAGAGTTATGCAAAGCTAAGGAAGATGGAACATCATGCAAGGTCAGGGTTATGCAAGGTTAGGAAAGATGAAATGTAATGCAAAGTCAGGGTTATGCAAGATTAGGAGGTCTGGATAGGTAGAGAGATAGAATAATTTTTTAAAATTGTTTTGGCAGTGAATCGTGGTCCATGCAAGTGAGATCCGCAGATTACAACTCTATGGGAGTTTAATTTCGAGGAACCACCACGTATATAGGAAGCTCCCACTTTGGAAAAGCTTGTCTTGATTTAGGCACTATGAGCCTTGATTAGAAGATGCTTGATTTGTATTGAGCATTCAGAGTTCACTGGGGATTCTTCTTCGGGGAGTTGATATAGGCAAAGTCAGATATCGCCAAAGATCATGGAATTATCGGAGAATCCTTCAGGGACAAGGAGAGTTTGAATTAAAAATAAAAAATTTAAATTTTGTGACTCATTTATATGTAGGTGGGAAAAGGCTTTGACGTGGTTTGGTTCAGACTCGAGTCTATGTCGGGATCTAGAAAGTCAAATCATTAGACCTTGATGTTCTATTGAAATGGTCGTACCTCGAGATGAGCACTAGAGGAAAAAAGCCCAAGGGCTGCGGTCAAAAGGGGCCCAAGGGCTGCGTTTTTTGACCGCTGCCATTGGCCTAGCAGCCCTTGGCATTTGGGAAGGGTTGCGGTTTTTAACCGCAGCCCTTAGCGCGTTAAGGGATGCGGTCAAGGAAAAACCGCAGCCCTTGGTGAGTTAAGGGCTGCGGTTAAGGGCCAAAACCGCAGCCCTTGTGACCCAAAAAAAAAATTTAAATTAAATTTTTTTTTTGCATTTTTTTGCCCTCAAGTTTCCCAAACAGTTATATATAAAAATATCATTTTTCATTACAAATTATGTTTTTTACACAACTATAGAGAAAATATAGTGAAAGTTACATACTTGAAGAACCGTACTATGAGGCAACAAGAATACGCCTACTTAGCTACTTACGTAATGCAATATCTTCTTCAATAAAGAATTAGGAACTTAAACAAATAGCACTTATACTCTATTCCTATGGTAAGCCCAAGATCCAAACTGATTCTTCTTAAAAGAGCCAAAAAAGATGTTATAATTGCTCTCAAAAGTAACTAGAAAACAAAGGTTACACCAACCTGCTGGACATTATAATTTAGCAGCTTCTTGTGAAAATAACCAGCAACAAACCAGTTTCAAGTAATGAGCCTAATGGCACTAGAGACATATACAATGTCTTCAAATTATACTAATGAACATGAGTAAAAGAACAGTGCAGTAATAGTTATATATGTGAAGAGAACAACATACAACTGAATTTCCACACACAAGGTTGTAAAGTACTTCCATTAAGTGGAGTTAGCTGCTGATTTGCAATCAGTCATCGACCGACCACCACCAATATCACATGAAGATAAAGCTAAGATTGCCCGCAAGTAAAATGTCACAGAATAAATTACAAGGATAGATAGGATAAGTTGTCAATATGTACATAAATATAATATTTAGTGCAGACACAACGTTCCTTCTTTAAAATGCTAACTCTAGTTATGATAATGAAATAGTCTCTCTTATCTTGTAATCAAAAGGCAGAATAATTGTTTAGTTAACATAAACCTATATTGATTAATATCATAGTAACATATCAATGTACCACATGAGTCTTCAATTAAATTGTTCACATAGATCTAAGTAAGAGAGAAACAACAAACTGTAAATTGCCACATTTTAACAAAGTAAATTGCCACATTTTAACATGTCAAACAAACTGTAGTCAATGAAGTGTGCACAACAGCTACAACTAATCAGCTACATAAATCATGCAAAGGACACATGTCCAACAAAAACATTAACAGGACCAAACACCTGTTAATCTTTTACCAATACTACTAGTGCAGGAGATAAAGTATAATAAAAACAGAAGATGGATGAATATCCACAACTCTAAGCTACTCCCTCCGTTTTTTTAGATGTAACATATTGACTTTGGGCACTATTCATCCAATACACTTTGACCATTAATTGTTATTTATACATAAGAAAAAATATAGTCATGTGCGATCTTGTTTGATTCGTCACGGTATACACTTTCCAAATATATATTTTTTATAATTTTTACTTTTATACAATTAGAGATATTATCGGTCAAAGTTGTGCCTCGACAAATGTGAAAAGTTCAATGTTACATCTAAAAAAAATGGAGGGAGTACTTTATTTTGTGTTTATTTATTGAAAGGTGTTAATGTTGAATTGTTGTAGCATTTAGTAAGAGATTAAGGAAGGAGATTAGAATGAAGATAGAAAGATGCGAGGGTGCAGACCAGTCATAATCATGCTTTCCGCCATCAGTGGATGCCAAAAGATCATCCAATCCATTCCTAGCAACAGGAGGCGGTTTTACAGATCCAACTGAAATCTTCCCCAATTTGAGTGACACTGCATCACAACAAAATCCAGTGTCTCATGAATACTTACGAAATACTCAAGAAATTAGTAGAATTAGGAGTAATAGCTTACAAAAATACTAGGACGTCACTGTTGAGAATTAATATAGATAGATATAGGAAGATAGGCATAGTATTAGTTAATGAAAGAGAAAGCAGAAGCAGGGACCATCGCAAGTTTAGTGGAGATGTTGGATCCCATAGAAACCGACAAGACGAAATCAAAAAAAAAAAAGAGAGAGAGAACCATGGTAACAAGTAATAATCTAATAAAGAATTCTTCCCCCACCCCTCCACATTGTTAATTTATTTCAAAATGTTTTACTCATCTCGAAATACAAATATGCAATGCTCATTGTGAAACAAAATACTCCTACTCAAATAGAAATAACATTTCTAGCTCAGTGAGAAGTTATGTGATGATATCGCATTTAATGTATTAGTTTCACATATTACAACTCAAATAACATCCAAAGTTTTACCATGAGCTACAACTTTCCCCCTGCAAACCAAACAAGAACAATACAACAACGACAATAAAAAAGGTTGCACTTAACAAGGTTGCACTGAACTCTGTCCATAAAAAAGTTAAAGAGTTTCTCAGCCACAATAACTCTTTAGCATCTTCAACCTCCAAAGTTCAAACAACAAACTATGGGTTACTCCCAAGCATAGGAACCTGCTAAGCCTCTACAGACATGTATATACAAGACTAAGACAAGACATACCAAGGAAACAAGAATAGAAAAATCTAAATGCCTAACACATTCCATAAGTTGAATTTCATAAATGATATTTGGACTAAACTGCAACCAAGGTAAGTTTTATTATGACCTGAACACAGCAGAAGTTATTACCCAAGTCCTAAAACTGAAGAACCTTTTTTCATTATCGAAAACTACATGTATAATCATTTTTCAATCACAACCTAGTCTTGGGACTTTAGGCTACACATCAATGGCTCAATCAGAAGCCATCAATAGAAATTACAGTTAATTTTAAAAGAAAAAAAAGATTTTTAAAATATATAAAGGATTTACCATAGTACACTTGTTGTGCTGTTATTTGTTGTATACTATGCTATGTGATCAACGGCCTTCAATTCCATCCTATCTGAGAACCAAAATTACAAAATCATACCCTAGCTCATGAAGCTCACGGTTCATACATAATAGTAATACATAATTGTTGCGCATAGATTTTTCAAGTAACACAAACAATTTAGTTCTTCAACCAGCCAAATTTGTATCACTATTGCATCAAAACAATACGAGAACACAATTTCACTATCTCATAGTACCATCAACTACTACCAACAGAAATCACCAACAAAACAACAAAAAAAATCACCTGAGAAGCTGTAGTACCAACTAAAGATGGAGTTAATCCCTCCATACAGCCTTCCCCATCCTTCATGTTTCACAACCTAAACCATAACCAAATCTCATCACAACAATTTTTTTTAAAATAAAAACTAAGATATAATTAGTTATTTTTCATCTCACACAAAAAAGGGCTTGCTTGAAAAATTAGGAGTGAGAATAGACAGACCTTTGGGCGGGATCATCATCACTGGAGCAAAAAAACTGCACGAGAACGACCCATCGAAAAACGTGAAATTGAATATATAACTTCAGTAGCAATTTGGGGTTAAAAATTGCATAGAGGATTGGAATTTGGAGGAGAAGCTCCAAAATTGTTCAAGAGTTCCAATTTTGCTCTTCGCCTTGTTAGGATTTCGATACGTTTGTTGCCGAGTGTTAACCTAATTTCAAACCAACAATGATATTTGAAATTAAGCTGGATAAAAAAGTGTTAAAATTAGAGAAGAGAGGCCACAGATGAGTTGAGCGATGATATCGGCGCCGGCGAGGTCATTGATGAGAGCATCAACCGGTGGTCGCGCGACGAAGACGAAAGGAGGAGAAGAGTGAGGTAAGGAGGCACGGTTGAGGAGATAAAGAGTGAGGGAAATCTTCGCAGGTGTCGTCGGAGTTGGAGAGAGTGAGCGTCGTCGGGGGAATTCGAGTGGAAATTTGGCGTTGAATAGGAGAGAGGCGGCGGTGAGAGAGAGGTTAGGGGAGGAGAGGTGAGAGAGGGAGACGATTGAGAAATTTAGGTTAGTGGGTTTTGTGCGTGTGGTAAGGGAGTTTATTTTATATTTGGGCCCATCAAGGGCTGCGGTCAGCCCAAAAACCGCAGCCCTTAGTCTAAAGGGCAGCGGTTTTTAGGGTAACCGCAGCCCTTCACTATTAAGGGCTGCATTTTTTGAAAAACGCAGCCCTTGCACCGCAGTCCTTGCGTTTGTTTCCACTAGTGGAGGATTCTTACGTATCCTTGCATAATCAGACCAATCCTAGTTCTGGATATGATTGATTTTTTTGTGCCTTAACTTTTTCCTAGGCCGCCCTATCGATTTTTAACCTAGCGAGCTTGAACATACCTTGAGAAAGGAGTTAGGAATGGATATGAAAGCTTGACAGATTAAAGGTTTGAAGTTTTAATAAAGGTTTAATTGGATGTGCCAAGGTAAGGATTATGATTTTGGATTATATGGTTCAGTTTTGATGGATCGAAGGGATTAGAAACGAGGGGTAGAACTTGTGTGCAAGCCCCCTAGCTTCACTTTTCTTTTTGCCTTTGGCTTTTTCTTTTTTGCTTTTCCATTTGCTTTGTGCGTTTTTTTTCTTTTGCTTTTTTTTCGAACTTTGATTTTTTTTTTTTTACTTTTTTATTGTTGTCTGGCAATGACTTTTTTATGTACTGAGGCTTGCACACAAGTTTTTTCTGGTTAAGGGTATTGGAAGGTTTGAAGGATCGTTTGTGCAGCTTTGATTTGAAAGGCTATTTGGGATCATGGAGATGATGGTTTATGGGATCTTTATTTTGGATTATATGGAGATGGCTTATTTTTGAGTGATGGAGGAAGAGGGAAATAACTCTTAATCCAAAGTATGTCCATTTTTTTTTTTTTTTATTATTTATTTTTATTAACCAAGGTCATTAGACACAGTCTTATTAGAGTTTCATCATCGAATTTGAAGCATAAATGATGATGGTGAAAGACCAATGAGAATAAAAAGGAAAATAAAATGAAATGAAAATGGAAAGGCTATAATAGATGAAGTCCTATAGTGACATGGACTCGATAGGAAATGTCAGAAATGGCTTAGGGTAAGGACTCTCTGACTCAAATTAGGAAACCAGAAATAAAATACTATGCGCTTTGAATTGTTAATGCACTCTTAAGGGGTTGTTGGTGATGCAAATTCTCGTTGTAGGAAGTATTAACAGTCTATCGTCATCAACCATGTTTTGCAGTGCATTTATAGGATCCAACACTAGATGTCAGATGTTCATTATTCTGTTGGAATTGGTAGTTCAAATATAGGTTGCACCTTTTGAATTTGGGATATTATCTCAAATGACCCTGACATATAGGCCATTTCCCCAAATAACCCTGACATTTTCACCTCTACCCCGGATAACCCAAAACTTGTAAAACGTCATTAAACTTGACGGAATCATTGACGACGTTAAATTTTTTTACATTTTCCAAACTGAAATTTATATTCTTTAACATTTTAAAGAGGAAATTAAACCCATTTTATCTCATGTTATTTATCTTCTCTTTCTTGTTTTTCATCCTCCCTCTATATTATCCTTCAATTCTTCACTCAACAATTTGAAATTCAATCACAAACAAAAGCAACCCAGAAAATGAATCTCATGAACAAACAAAAGCAATCCAGAAAATGAAAGAACAAAGGCAGAAGTTTTGCTCGAGAAATTTTCACAAATAATCTCACAGATGAAAGCAAATGCCGCAAGCTACAATATATGAGTAATTCAAAGTTTCAAACTTTTTTTTTTTGAAACTATTTTACTCGGATTCAACATAGAATGTCGCCTTCTACAAATTCGGGAAATGAATGAGCAAACCCTAAATTTTTACCCAGAAACGGAAAAATCGTCTACTGGAACAAAAAGAGAATAATTCAACAAAAACCATTAACTTCAAACAACAATTTGGACCCCTTTGTTAAACAGTTGTCTTCCTTTTTTCATGATTTAAAGCTTCCATTTGAATGAATCTTCACAACTTCTGGAGAGAGAATTTTCACTTTTAGAGGAGAGAGCAACCCCGCACCAGAGGAGAGAAAAACTAAGAGAGAGTTTAAAGCCCTGTCGGTAGATAGAGAAAGACTTGTTGGTTATTATTTCCGATTCTGAAAGCTTTCCTTTCTCACATTTTGCAATGAAATGCACAGGTTTTAATCTCCTCCTGTGCCTTCCACTATATATTCTTCTCTCCAATCTGTCAGAAAGATTGGATATATTTGTAGCTTATGATTTATTTGAACCAATTATAGTTTAGTTGGTGGAAACTTATTATCGTGCTTCATTGATCGATTAGGTTCTTTCTAGTTACTCATGTTCAACTTTCTAATCCTGGCAACTCAAGGCATCAGATTGGTCGAATGCTTGCTGTTGATTCCCTGTAAGTGTGTGTTTTGGAGCTATTGCAATGTGATTTGCTCACTTCTTCAGCGCCATTTTTTGTTACTTGGTTTGACCGATGCTCTACCGTGATGCTAGAGTATGCTCAACTTTTTGTTTCTCCATTAGGCATTCCTAAGTTGTAATCTCTCGACCAGTTTTGAACATAATCGAGTGGATCTCGCTTGTAAGATTATAGAAATGAATTTCGAAATAGGAAATGGAAATGGAGATGGACGATTTGAAAATGGGAAATGAGAATGGAACTGGAAAATGAGAAATAATTATGAAATGGAGGATTAGAAATGGATATGGTTTTGGAGTAGTATGGGTTTGACCATGATGGAGACATGGGCCTAACTATATGCAAATGCAGACATGTACCAGACTGGACTATGTAACCAGACCGGACTCAGTGATTGGGCTTTAGAGAATACTAGACTTTGAACTTATAGGTAGAATAATTAAGTAGACTAGACTCATTGAAGATTGCCTGTGTGGACTTAAGGAATACTAGACTTTGAACTTACGGGAGAGTAAGCAGGCTAGGTGATGGGGAAGGCTAGACTTTGAGCTTATATTTAGAGTAAGTAGGTTAGACCTACCTAAGGGTGACTAGACTTTAAACTTATGGGAGACTAAGCAGGCTAGGCAATAAGGAAGGCTAGACTTTAAACTTATATTTAGAATAAGCAGGCTAGACCTAAGGGTGGCTAGACTTTGAACTTACGGGTGAGTAAGCAGACTAGACACTAGGGGAGACTACACTTTGAACTTACATTCAGAATAAGCAGGCTAGACTCGAAGATTGGGCTATTATGGACTTAAGGAGGACTAGACTTTGAACTAACATTTAGAGTAAGCAGGCTATACCAAAAGATTGATGGATCTAGAGTTTGGACTTCGGAATTGGACTTGACTAGGGTTTACATAGAGATACAGACTAGATCTAGGATTGGGCTTTTATAGTCTGAAGACTTGACTAGGGCTTACATGGGGATGCAAACTAGACCTAGGGTATGAATTGGGCTTTTATAGTATTAAGACTTAACTAGGGCTTATATATAGATGCAAACTAGCTATATCTAGGGTATGAAGTGGGATTTTATAGTCCTAAGACTTGACTAGGGCTTACATGGAGATGCAAACTAGACTTAGGGTATGAATTCGGCCTAAATGGACCTAAGTTTTGGATTAGACTACAATTATATTCGACGTAGAATGGAATGGTTGAGATAAGACTTAGATTGGAATAGGCTGAGATGAGACTTAGATTGGGCCTAAGATGGCTAATAATGCAAGTGAGTCTAATATGAATGCATGGACTCAAATGGACCTAATATGAATGTATGGACTGAAGCTTATGGGCCTAGGATGAATGCAAATGGACTTTAATGCACATGGGCCTGAAATGAATTCAAGTGTATAAGGATTGGATTAAGAAGTTTTGTTAATTGATTGAATGGTGTTTTGCTTCATCTCTTCCGATTCACCAAAAAAAAAAACGTCATTAATGACTCTTTGGTCTCTTCGTATTCACCAAAAAATTTCAATCCTTATAATTTAATTTAGCATAGGGCCCCTAAATTTTACAAGACGAACCTGGCCGTGGGTTTGCTAGGCGTGGATTATAGGTAGCAGTGGCGTGATTAGGAGGAGATTGGGGAAGTATGGATGGTCGTATGATGTTGGTATGAGGAGTGAGATCATATTAGGAGGTTAGGGGTGGTATATATATATATATATATACTGTTGGGTGTTTAGGGAGTAATAGGTAACCGAAAACAAATAGGTTTCTAAAAAGATAGTTTAGCCAAAAGATTTTAGAAAGGATTTTAGTAAAAGATATTAGAAAACACTTTTGATTAAGATGATGAATTTTTATAAAAATATTATTTTGAAAATATTTTAGATAATTAACAAAACTAATTAATAAAATTAATTAACTCTATTAATTAAATTGGGCTAGAAAAAAAGGTTTTAGAGATCATTGGGCTTTTATAAAATTATCTTTAAAAGATTGTCGAATATGGGCTTTTTTATAAAACTATTTTAAAACGTTTTAGAAAGTGGGCTTTTGCAAAACTATTTAATAAAAAGGTTTTTGAAGGTGGGCTTAGAAAATAGGTTAAAATATTTTATTTTAGGCTCGTTATTTATTCTTTCTTCGATCCTGACCAATTAGAGCGGGGTATTAGTCATCATTGGGTACTCAATGGGTAGACACGATTACGTGTCTACAACAGTTAAAGTAGGAAAGATAAAAAATACAGAGAGAATATTTTCTAATTAAAAATCAATTTAAAGTTGATTAAAATCAATTTAAAGTGATTCAAAGTTAAAGTTGTACACCAAACATGCTTGGTGGAGGTCGTGGGGAACTCACCTTGTGCCTTTTAGGTCACAAGTTCGAACCCCACTACCTACTTGTACTTTGGAGTAGAGATTCCCTTGTATGAGTATGAGGCCTATTGGAAAGGAGCCCAAAAACAAAATCCGTGCAGGCAAGGCCCAAGGCGGACAATATCATACTAATGGTCGAGCTTTAGGTGGACTCGTGGGCCCAACATAATAATATGGATTTATCATTATATTATAGTTCAATATGTGCATTTGTCTTATCATGTGTATAGTTGGTTTATTTGTTGGTGTATTATATTAGTTGTGCCTCACCAAATGTAAAATCCTAGATCCGCCCCTGAGTGGGTCTTGGGTATAACATGTTATACCGTAACTTATTGTGTAATGATATGTCATATTTGTGCATAGTATTTAGGTACATATAGGTTGCATTTCTAGTTCATATTAGAGCACTTAGGTGCGTATTTGCATGATTTACTCAAGTTCTGCTCTACTGCACTCCATTTGCTTTTTTTGATGAATTTCAGGTGATTTCAATGCAAATAGATTGTGGTTGGCTAATTTTGAGTAATATAGACATGAATAAAAAAGTTAGATTACATGAGAATCTCAAAGCATCTCTGTGGGACGAATTTGGGCTAGAAGGTAGCAAAACGTTACTAAAAGAGGTGCCAAAACATACTCTTCTCTATCTTTTACTCATAACTTTTGATATACAAATAATAATTGAGTGATTCCAATTGGATTAGAAAGTAGACTTGAAGAGATTTCCAACAACTAGTCACACATTAATTTTTGATGAGAGATAAGAAAGTTAAGACGTTTCGAACATGAGCAGTTTTGATGCTCTGTTGCGGGCCCGGTCGGGCGGGATCTTGACTGGCCTGGTGGGTCACTGTTTCACTTAATTCAACGGAAAATACCTGACAACCGCCTGACCCAGCGGGATACGCCCCTGCATCCCGGGTGGGTCGAAATTCTGCAGTTTTGAGGCGCGTGTTGCTTAGTTTATTACTTTAGTATAAATACTTCTCCTTTGGGTAGAGGAAAATCACGTTTTTACACTATGATTCAGTTTATTAGTTTTCTAAGTACTTCTATTCTCTCAAGAACCCTAGTTTCAGTTTTCAATCTTAATTTGATTCTCAAATACATTGAAGTTTTAATAGAAGTAATTGGTTTCAAGATTTGTTCTTCAATGGGTATTTTTCTCTTCTCTTATCTATTCTTCATTATTAGTTTATGATATTTGCTTCTTTTATTATGATTATGCTTTCCCCAATTATGAGTGAGTAGTTTACTTTTTAGGAATTTGGGGTTCTATGTATGCATGAGGGATTGATTGAATAATTATTTTTCTTGTGAATTTTATTTTATTCTTATTATTGATTTAGTTTTGTTAATCTACAAGTTCGGCCAAATTTTTCTGATTATTATTGCAATACAAAGTTCTAGACCGAGAGGCAGGATTTTGTATAGGCTCTCAATAGTATGCTTGGCGATCTATGACCGTGCGAGAGCAGCTTAGTGAGCTTCGATGGAGGTAATGTTCGAGAGTCATATAATGAGTCATATATGCATTTCAATAACCTTATCCCTCAGTTTAGTTTGTGTAAGCTCCATCTGAATATGATAATATCAAAGAATTTCTTAATGATTTCATGAATGAATTAAATAATTTTCAGGAGGATTATAAGTTGGTTTAGGAGGATTACATGTTGCAACTAGCAAAAATCACAGAAAGTCAAAGATCAAATAGCATCAGTCTAAAATCTATTAGCCAACCTATTGAATAACATTTGTATTATGATGATGTGTTGGTTGAAAATGCTAGTTCATCACAAGAAAGTTATCATTCGATTCTTGATGGTAGTTTAAATAAGAAAATGATGGATATAATGGATGTTTTTTTAGGGGGAACGATCATTATTTGTAGAATCAGTGATTAAAAAACCATCGGTTAATGAACTTTTGCGTGAAAACTCCTTTGTCGACAAGCTTATTAATGAGGGTGATGTTTTAGGTAAAGGTATTGATGGTCCCATGCTAGAGGAGGCTTGTCATAGAAGTGATGTTATTGATGTGTCGGTTAGTGATGATTTGTGTTAACATTTTATACAGGGTATCTTGGAGGCTTTGCTTTGTCTGGAATCGTCTGTAGGTAATTCTAGTAGATGGAAGGATGAGGTGGATGCCTTAGAGGCTGCACTGGAAGGTAAAGAGTTTTACTATGCTGAAAGCGTATAAAAATTTGATGCTGAGCCTAACCCGCATAACCCTCATATCCCATTTTCATGGAAGATTGATCTTGTACCTTCATCCCCTGTGTTATATTCTCTTTGCTTTCTTAAAAGCTATTGTTGCATGCTAATTTTGACCAAGTAAATATTCATGTTCATCCTGTGAGACATAAGGAAATGCAAGATAGTTGTACATTTTTTTCGTTTTCGTTTTCTTCTTCTACTTTTTCTTTTTCTTATGATTCTTTTCTCTTTGGATACTTCTAACCCCTTATTAGCGTACATAAATATGTTTGTAGTCAAGCCATATCGAGTGATCAATAACATGTTTGCAGGGAAATTGGATAAGTTGTTGAAGGCATTGGATTCTTCATAATGTAAAAAGTATTTCGTCGTAGGGACCCTATAAACCAGCGCTTATTGGAAGGCAACCCGACTTTCTAACCTTTAGTTGTTATCTTTATTTTCTTTTATGATTAACTTTTCTAACGTGTGCTTCAGTGACGTGCTCTTGGTTGTGGTGGAAGTGTCAATACTGTTTGACACACTCTATATTCATTACCCACTTTTTCTGTGAGTGCTACCCTTCCCTTATCTTTTACTTCTTTGCTCTTCTCAATGTTCACATTGAGGACAATGTGATGTTTGGCTTGGAAGGATGTCACTTCATGCATGTTAGTTGTATACTAGTTTAGATTTATTGATTCAGTAGGATTGGATTGTTATATGGTTTGTACCGCTCACTAGGGGCGGGAGTTTACATGTAACGAAAAAAAATGTACTCCTTTCTTAGTTGCATTAGCATTTTTCCTCTCATATTAGATTTCATCTCATGTTCGTTTGCATCTATGGGACTGTTGCTAGCACTTTTTGAGAATCTTTTTGATATTTTACTATGCATCCTAAGCGTCATTCATCTTGTTCATGATTATTCATAGCACGATTGTTTTGCAATTGATTGTTTGTGGTAAGATTGTTTGATCTCTCTCCGGCTCGATTTAGCTTTATTGTGCATACACTTTAACCTAAGTGCACTTCCATGCCTGAAAGCTGATGTATCCATGTCCAATCTGTTCTTTCATATGTGATTAGTTCCTCAGTTGTCGGATTGATCTTGATTTTCACTTGGTACTCTTTGATATTTGATTATGTAGACATTTTGATATGTTTGAGGCATTTTATTTCATGATCTTAGCTCCAGAGTTATTCTTATTTTCATATTTTCCTTTCTCTAGCCCCATTGAGCCTTTCTAACTATGTTTGATTAATACCTACATTACAAGTCTTGGCCTCATTTGATTCTTGTCCCAAACCTAGCTTCGAGGGAGCGAGTATTGGTTTTGGTTTGGTTAATATTGAATGAAAGTGCTCGAAATATGGTTTAGTTGGAGGAAAAGTATGTTACGAGCTTGAAAATTAAATCGAAAAACAAAAGGTTGAAAATAAAAATGAAAAAAAAAGACGAAAAAAGAGTTATCAAATAAAGCGAAAATAAAAAGGGTTATTTTTGAATTGCTTGAGGAAAAGTATTGTTGATTATATTTTTGGAGATTGTTGGTTGTTGCGTGGAGTTGTGACCTTTCTTAGTCATGATTTCAGTTATATGATGCTCCCCTTCTTGTTTTTTCCACCATAGATCCCAAAATATTTTACATACCTTAACCTCAACCTCATTACAACCCTTAAAGTCCTCTTGATCTTTGCGTGGTATATTATTAAATAGAAAGTGAGGCAAAGGGTCAAAGTTAAAGAGCATATACTTCAACTGAGTTGACTTGATTTAGGTTGAGTGCTAATTATTATCCCTTAAACACATGAGAGATTTGAGTGCACATGACTATAGTGAGGTCTGTCATGTTTGGTTAACTCCAGCTTGGGGAGATGGTTTGTGGTATGATTGCAAAGTTGATTGTGTTACATGACGTGTTATGTGATTTTGTCTTCGATTATGTGTTTGGGCCTATTGTAGTCTCATATTATTGGTTGTCTTACTTTTTCCATGTCTATTGTTTTATTGCTTAGGGACAAGTAATGCTTTAGCTTGGGGGAGTTTGATATGTCCTATTTGTACATAGTTTTTAAGTACATATAGGTTGCATTTCTAGTTCATATTAGAGCATTTAGGTGCATATTTGCATGATTTACTCAAGTTTTGCTCTACTGCTCTCCGTTTGCTTGTTTTTATGAATTTCAGGTGATCGCAATGCATATTGTAATAGCTAGACTCGAAGCAATTAGAATTTTAATTGTTTTTGCTTCTTTTATGGGTTTCAAGTTGTACCAAATGGATGTCACATGGGCCTTCCTATATGGATATTTGAAAGAGGATATAAATGTGGAACAACCCCTGGTTTTGAAAATCCTGAATTTTCAAACCATATCTATAAGCTTGATAAAGCTCTTTATAGGATAAACTAAGCTCCTAGACAATGGTATGAAAGGTTGTCCAAATTCCTATAGCAAAATGATTTTAAACGTCGATAAAAGTTTATTTTTAAAATCAAAAAGCACTGATTTATTAGTTGTGCAAAAATATGTTGATGATATTCGACTTCTGCGCAACTAACGAAATTTTATGCAAGGAATTTGTGGATCTTATGAGTAGTGAATTTGAGATGAGCATAATGAGGGAACTTGACTTTCTTCCTTGGTTTGGAAACTAAGAAAATTAAAGATGGAATAATGATCCGCCAACAAAACTATGTTTAAGGAACTACTCAAGAAGTACGAGCTGGAATCCACAAAGGTTAATCACACCCCTATCGGAGCTGCCACAAAACTTGATTAAGATGGGAAAGGAACCAATGTAGATCAGACGAAATATAGACTAATGATTAGATCATTACTCTATCTTACAACAAGTAGACCAGATTTTAGAATTTAGTGTGGGTCTATCCGCCAGGTTCCAATCAAATCAAAATGAATCCCATTTGACGGTTGTGAAAAGGATACTTAAGTATCTCAAAGGAACAAATGATCTATCTTTATTCTATGATACGTTTGAACTTAAAGGATATATTGATGCTGGGTATGCTTGAAATTTGGTGAATAGAAAAAGCACCTCATGTATGGTTCAATTTCTCGGTTCCTATTTAGTTTCTTGGTGTTCCAAGAAGCAAAAATTGTTGCCTTGTCCACTGCTGAAGCAGAATATGTAGTTGTTGCATGTTGCTCTAAAATATTATGGATCAAACAACTTTAAGATTTAGTATTATCTATGATTATGTTCCTATATTTTGTGATAATACTAGTGCCATATGCATTTCAAAAGATCTAGTGCATCATTCTAGAGTTCAAAGATATCCGTTGAGATGGGAAAAAATGAGAAGATGAGACTCGGAACTTGGAATGAGCAAGCTAATCTGAATGCACAAAGGACTCCCCTACAAGGTAATTTATATGTGCATAGCAAAACATTTTCCATCACAATTACAAATGTGAAAACATATTTGTATTCTGGAAGGTAAGATGAACTGATCTTATGATTTAATGTTTGGGTATATTCTAACTCAGTTCCAGTAAATTGATTATAAGTGTTCAAACAATTTTTATTTCCAAGAGTTCTTATTTGTTTAAGTAGGAAGCGTTATTTCTATATCCGTTAGATTTTTTGTTGTTGAATTTATCCAATTCGAATTTTCACTTTTATCTTTATCCTCTTTTATTTTTCTGATTTTGTTGTTAAGAGATCTATTCGTAAATAAACTCTTAATATTCTTTTCTATCATTTCGTCAATTATCACCCAAGATTTATGCTTTTACTTTCTATCATTTATTATTGCTCTAAAATTATGATAAACACCCCCCTTCTTTCATAAATTCTTTTGTCATCCTCACTCCCTCTCTTAAAATCAAATCCAGATTCTTCTTCCCTAACCAAACGACGTCATTTTCATCATTCCTGATCTTCACCAAATTTAGGTTCCTATAAATTTGCAATGGTGAAGACAAGCGAAAACAGGTCTCTTCCTTGCCTAAAATGAAAAAGAACCTCAGATTCACCAACTCCCATGGATACCTCACCCATCAAATCACCAACTCCATTCTTGGTGTAAATTAACCTCTTCCATCCCAAAATCCACAAGAAAATCCTAACCCAAACCCCGAAATTCCTGCCCTCTAAGAAACAGAAAAGGCTCATTCACCTCTGGAAATTAGGTGTTCCAAGAGAGCTAAAGTGGAACCACCTACGGAAACGGAGAAAAGCTCCATCTAAGGGGGGAATAAAAAACGCTAAAGGTACTGGAACAAAGAGCTCATAATCTAGTTCCTGGATTTGCAATTAACATGGTTTGGTGCAAGTCAAGTAAGTTTCTGGAACTTCTAGATTTAATAGAGCACCAAAGGGGAAAAGCCTCTTAGGAGATCATTCTAGAAATGTTCTATATTCGGATGCTATGCAAGAGTTTATTCAAGCTTTCAAGTTTGAAAATGGAGTTTGTTCGAGTAGTGTTAATGTAACTGCATTGTCTTTTGATGTCGATTATTTGGCAAATTTATTTGGAGTTCCATATGAGGATTTTTATCATATAGGCATATTTTTATTGCCTGCGTGGGATGAGCAAGGATTTGATAACTTCAGTGTAAAGCTTTAGTTTCAAAATTCGTTTTGGAAAAGAAGTCGCCAACAAGTCTTTGAAGGAAGACTCATAAACCTAATTAGATGTTGGAAACCATATGGATGACTTAGTAACTTATCCAATGTAGATTTCCTCGCCATGACTTCATACTTAGTCCGATGAACCAAAGATTCGCTCGGGGTGAGGGTAGGAACATGATCAGGAATCAAATTCACCCATAGTTTGCCTCTATTTAATACGATTCTTAGATCTACTTTTATGCAAATAAACAACCAAGCAATGTAGCATTCTCAAAAGATTAATCTACGTCGGTTCATTAAACACATAAAATACTATTTATTTTAGTGATGTGTTTATTAAGCAATCAATAATACTGGGATCCTAAATCCATCATCTATATTATCTGATTGGGCATGAGAACTTTTCTTTAGGTCATGCTTAGCAAATATAAACATGTGCGGTGATGAAAGGGATAAATAAATAAGCATGCATATGAATAATAACGTATAGAAATATAAAAGAAAACATAATATTAGAGATGTAGCATATACAAGAGCATGAATTCTTTAAGGATATACATCCTGAAAAGTAATTTGCTAGTATAATAAGAAATACATTGGAATTACCCCCTCGTAAATTATACATTTATCGCCTGCGTATTGTATAACGATCAGCAGGAGGAGTAATCTTGAATCTTCAATAGAGGTTGAATGGAATTTGAAAGTGTTTGACTCTATGTTTGAAGTATTTGGAATAATTTGAGAGTATTATGTAGGCGTAGGAAAGTGTGTGTGAGAGTATTAAAGCGTATCAAAGTGTGAAGAAAAGGTGTGAAAAACAAAGTAGAACACTATGCTATTTATAGGAAAACAATTTCCAAAATCGCGTAGAGGATAAAAGAACAGAGGTGTGTTTTGGTGCACTGAGTGTGCGCTCCACGCACTGTCGTGCGCCCTGCGCACACCGCCGTGTGCCTGGCGCAGGCAACTTGCGTCAGCGGTAGGTACTTTATGCTTTTCTGTGTTTGGCTGACTGTTTCGATGTTGCGCGCGTGCATCCAGCTGTGTTCGCGTAACCGCATATCCGACCGGAATTTATTTGTTATCCTAAATTAAAAGATTCTTTGTTATCTTTGATTGCGTAATATCTTTTTGATTCCGAAATTGATTAGTTACAAGATAAAATCTAATTTTTTAAAATATCTTTAATTTAGAAAATATTTGTTAAAAATACAATTAATTATCAAGAATAACTAATATTTATTCAAAATACAATTAATTATCATGAATAATTAATCGGGCTTTTAAAATCAAATAGGTAGTCCTTATATTCTTAAAACGAATTTAGGCTTAGCTTTTTAGATAGTTCTTCCTTTGGACCAGACCAATTAGGACGATGCTACGTGATCCATATGGGACATGGTCATTTTCTGTAAATCCTAGTTCTGTTAGGATTCTTATGTAGTTTCCTAGTTCTGTTAGGAAACTATGTATTTTATTTGCTTAATAACTCTTTAATTTAGGTGTTTGCATGATAAAGGGATCCTATTATGTTTAGGAGTCTAATTCCCTAAGTCATAGAGTCTTATTAGGAGTCTTCGTAGTTTCCTAATTCTAGTATGGATAGGAATCTTGAAATCCTAGTACTAGTAGGATTAGGAAATCCTAGTCCTAGTAGGAGTCTAATCACACAGCCGTGTGATTAGATAGGCGTGTTATTGTTTATTGTTATCGTTTTTGTTTATCTTTTATGCTTTACTAGTTCTAATAGGTTTAGGATAATTTGTTCATTATAAATAGGCTATTCGGCCATCATTAATAGAGAGATTGGTTTTTGAGTAAAAAAAGTGCGTAATTGCATGTGTTGAGCGTAAGCTAACAATTGGTTTCCGAGTAGTGAACCAAAACAAACAACCGAGACTTGTTTGTCTATACTCTTAACCGCGACTTAAGAGTAATATCCCCTTAGTTTCATGATTAGTTCGTTCATAAATCACACAAACACAAAAAGAGTTCGAAACAGCCACGAAAATCACATCAAGTGGTATCAGAGCAGGGTTCATTGTGACGGCGCGTGAGGGTGCGTCCGGTGACTGAATTGTGATTTTTTTGGTTTGGTAGAAAGCTAACACATAGGGCTACATCATGTCAAAATTTCAGCCTTATCCGATCAGTGACGAAGTCGCAGGAAGTCGAGACTTTTGACGCAGATATCCTGTCTTTTGCGCGAATATGGTGAGTGAATCTTCCAAGACTTTGGAGGACGATGTTGATCTCCTAGGGAGTAAGATGTTGAAGTTGGATTCTAGTCTAAATTCAGTGGTTGAGGCTATAAAGGAGATGCAAACGGAGCTCTTGGAGTTGAGAAACAAGGCTGATGAACGTTCCAACAACTCCTATGATCGGTAACCACGCAAGGAGGAGGAGATGAAACTAAGTGAACTTCCGGAATTTGATGGTACTTTGGAGCCGGATGTTTATTTGGATTGGGAGAGGCATATGCAACGAATCTTTGATCATAAAAAGGTTAGTGATGCGAAGAGCTTCTCTTATGCTACTCTTAAATTCACAAAGTACGCTTCTTTATGGTTTGAAAATATGCAAGTAAGACGCGAAAGAGAAGGGAAGGAATCCATCTCTATGTAGTCAGATTTGAAGCTTAAACTAAAGAAACGTTTTGTACCACGTAATTATAAGCAAGATTTGTTTGTAAAGTTTAATTCTTTGCAACAAAATCAGTTAACCGTGGCACAATATGTACAAGAATTTGAGAGACTTTCAATGGCTTGCGACTGTAAGGATGAAGATGAGCAAAAGAGTGCCAAGTTTCTTATTGGACTCAATACCCCTATTGCAAATCTCGTGGAGCTCCAAGTCTATCATTCTTTTGACGAGTTATGCTCATTAGCCAGCAAAGTCGAGCGCCAACACAAGGAGGCTAAGGGTAAGAGTAATCGATTGCCTTTTGCTCCAAAATCTGATGCAACGTTTTCTTCACCAAAGTTGGAGGCTTTCGATAAAGGTAAGGCTATAGATTCATCGGTGGTGGGGGAGTTGAAGCTAAAGCAAGGACCTTTGACTCCGGGGCAGGTGGTCATGAAGGGCAAACAGTGTTTTAAGTGCCAAGGACATGGGCACATAGCTCGACAATGTCCGAACATGGTTCTTATTTCGTTGGAGGAGCATCATGCACTTTTAATGGAGCAGCAAGTGGAGGAAACGAGATTGCTGGCTGCTAATAAGTCTTCGAGTGACTTTGAGGAGATGGAGGCTGCCTTGTTTAGCACTAATTTGGTGCATCCGGAAGAGGAAAGGAGAAGTATGATCCTTAGGCATGCTTTGGTGGTACAATCTGGTCAAGAGGATGAGCATGAGCAACGTGAGAATCTATTTCAATCCAGGTGCTTGATCAATGGTAAGACGTATAATTTTATTATTGATTCGGGTTCTTGCACTAATGCCGTGGCTCAATCTGTTGTGAGTTCGTTGCATATACCTACGCACATACATCCTAGGCCTTACAAGTTGAGTTGGTTGAATGATGATGGTGGTGTGTGGGTTAATAAGCGTGCGTTAATAGGCTTTAGGGTGGGGACGTACATGGATCAGTTGTGGTTTGATGTTGTACCTATGAGTGCTTGTGATTTATTGCTTGGGCGTCCATGGCAATCAGATCGCCAAGTGATACACCATGGCCGAGATAATATCTATTCGGTGGTGAAAGATGGGGAACGTTTTGGTCTCAAGCCCTTACCTCCGAAGCGTAAGTTGGTGCCTAGGGCTGCTGAAGTGGCGTCAACCATAGATAGGGGTGCTGAAGTTGCGTCAAAACAAGATGAGAGTGTTGGTCATGTGTGCATAAGTTCGTGTAGGGGAGAGGAGCTAGATGCAACAAGTAATAAGAAGGAACGACGAGCTAAATTACTGCACCTTCGTCAAGATCCGCATCTAGGTGAAGGGGATTACGTTTGGCTGTCGCTTAGTGCTCAAAAGCTGCATTTAGATCACAAGAACGATGAACCTATGGATGAGGGGCCATTCAAAATCGTGAAGAAAATTGGCTATGCAACGTACAATGTTTTGTTGGGCAAGGGGTGCGCGCAACACTTGGGAGGCCGATCTTGTGCCGTGTTTAGAAGACCCTTGAGGACAAGGATTGTTTTCAAGAGGGAGAGGATGATCCATATGGGACATGGTCATTTTCTGTAAATCCTAGTTCTGTTAGGATTCTTATGTAGTTTCCTAGTTCTGTTAGGAAACTATGTATTTTATTTGCTTAATAACTCTTTAATTTAGGTGTTTGCATGATAAAGGGATCCTATTATGTTTAGGAGTCTAATTTCCTAAGTCATAGAGTCTTGTTAGGAGTCTTCGTAGTTTCCTAATTCTAGTATGGATAGGAATCTTGAAATCCTAGTACTAGTAGGATTAGGAAATCCTAGTCCTAGTAGGAGTCTAATCACATAGCCGTGTGATTAGATAGGCGTGTTATTGTTTATTGTTATCGTTTTTGTTTATCTTTTATGCTTTACTAGTTCTAATAGGTTTAGGATAATTTGTTCATTATAAATAGGCTATTCGGCCATCATTAATAGAGAGATTGGTTTTTGAGTAAAAAAAGTGCGTAATTGCATGTGTTGAGCGTAAGCTAACAATTGGTTTCCGAGTAGTAAACCAAAACAAACAACCGAGACTTGTTTGTCTATACTCTTAACCGTGACTTAAGAGTAATATCCCTTTAGTTTCATGATTAGTTCGTTCATAAATCACACAAACACAAAAAGAGTTCGAAACAGCCACGAAAATCACATCACTACGTTTCAACATTGAGTATTAAAATGGAGAGACACGATTATGTGTCTACATATCTTTATTTCAAAGGAAGGTATAATGTGAAAATTAAAGATGCTCACAATAAGGAGATTGTGGAATTTAATGGAGGAATGAAAACTCATCCATCACAAAACAATATCTCTTTTCTCCCCTTCGTTCATAAATTGTTGTTTAACATTGTTAGGAGAAGTGTCTTACCTCGAACCCAAAAGAAAAATATATGAAGCCAATTCGCTTGATTCCTCTCTCACTTACTGTTTAGCCAACAAAGTTCCCATCAATTTACCCTCTCTTATACACTAGGGGAAAAAAAAGGAAGGGCTGCGTTTTTTAAAAAACGCAACCCTTAATAGTGAAGGGATGCGGTTAGCCCAAAATCCGCAGCCCTTCGTTTTACGAAGGGCTGCGGTTTTTTTAAAAACGCAGCCCTTTTAGTGAAGGGCTGCGGTTAGCCCAAAAACCGCAGTCCTTCATTTACGAAGGGCTGCGGTTTTTGGGCTAACCGCAACCCTTTACCCACCCGCGAAAATATTATTTTAATGGGCTTTTAAATATTTTGGAAGGAATTCAGTAGGCGGGCTTTTAAAATATTCAGCGCTCCTTATTAAACCCTCATTCTCTCTCCTCTCTCTCCTCCTCTCTCACAAATCTCACAAATCTCCCTCGTCGATCTGTCTCTCACGCACAAATCTTCAAACCACCACCACCACAATTCTTCACACCACCACCACAATTCTTCACACCACCACCACAAATCCTCCTTCGTCTCTCGTCTCTGGGCTCTCCTCGCGTCTCCTCTTACCGTCGCTCACACCACCACACCCCCTCTTCTCGCGCGCACCACTCAAGTCTCCTCTGCCGTCGCTCACACCACCTCGCCGGCATTCGCACAAATCGCTCCTCGCGTCTCCTCTTGCCGTCGCTCACACCACCACACCCCCTCCTCTCGCGCGCACCACTCACGTCTCCTCTACCGTCGCTCACACCACCTCGCCGGTATTCGCGCAAACCACTCGCGTCTCCTCTGCCGTCGCTCACACCAGATCTAGGGTTGGTTCGTTTTTTATTTTAGTTTGTCATTTTTAATTTTTTTTTTTTATTTGTTGGTTTTTGATGGTATTTTTCGTATTTTTTTGTTAATTTTAGGTTTTTTTAGTTTTATGGAATTGATTTGAGATGGTTCGAGATTAATTTGAGATCTAGGGTTCGAGATTTACTCGGTTTTTTATCAATTTATTTTTTCGAATTTTAGGTTTTTTTATTTTATTTTGTGGGATTAATTTGATTTCTGTTCAAATTTTGTCTTGATATTGTTATGAGAATCAGTATTTAGGTTTAATCTGGATGATCTTTGTAAATTTGGTTGCTGGAGTTTTGCTTTGCTGTTGCGAGACATTTGCATCAAGTTGTCTTGAATTCTTATGCAAGAAGAAGTTAGTTGTGTTTTCTGATTAATTTGCGTTTTTTGGACTATGATGTTCTCGCCTTTTCAATCTTACCAGTTTACGTCCTAAATTTCTTGATATTTAGGAGTAAAACAATGCAAAAATTTAGGTCAAAAGGGATGCGGTTATGGTCAAAACCGCAGCCCTTTGTACAAAGAAGGGCTGCGGTTTAGGCCCAAAACCGCAGCCCTTCGTTGTGAAGGGCTGCGGTTTAAAACCGCAGCCCTTCACTTTTATTGAAGGGCTGCTACGGAAAGGGCTGCTGGCCAAAAACGCAGCCCTTAGGGCTGTTTTGACCGCAGCCCTTCCGTTTTTTTCCACTAGTGATAACATTCACCAATTGCATTCCTGGTCTTAAAGTTGGTTATGGAAGTTCGCTCACCTCGGTTTTCAATAGCTTTGGTGTATACCTGCAAGACTATGAGTCTATTCCTCTCAAACTCAAACAAATAATTTAAGAATGAACCCTCCTTAATATCAGTTTGTGTGTGGTAAATGAAAAAGTTGTTTATAACGGAGGTAAAGAAGAAGAGGAAGAGGGTGATGATGAAGAGGGAGGAGTTCCAACTTCTATGGAGAAGGAACTTCCCCAAAAAATTATATAGAAGGAGGAAGGGAGTGGGAAAGAGTATGAGAATCACTAGTCGTGCTGTGAAAGCTGGACCCCTTTTTTGGATATTAGTGGGAGCAAGTCGAAGAAGATGATGTAAAATAATAGAAGAATAAGATAAGAAAGAAGAGAAAGCCTCTGGTTCCTCAAGGAAACCAAGGCAGCTTCCAAGGAAGAGGGCTGCAGTTAAGGCTTAGGGTAGTAGAACT
This sequence comes from Beta corolliflora, assembly GCA_947648045.1. Classification (NCBI taxonomy): domain Eukaryota; kingdom Viridiplantae; phylum Streptophyta; class Magnoliopsida; order Caryophyllales; family Amaranthaceae; genus Beta; species Beta corolliflora. The sequence goes on along the minus strand of CANSZD010002530.1, from coordinate 31,509 downwards.
TCCCCTGTTGCATTAGGAGATCCATCTACCTTTGGTGTATTTTACTAGTGAATTCTCACAGTTTGGTTCTAGCAGTTCCTCTTGTTCTGCTATGGCTACCTTGGTGGAACTCAAGGCATATGTTGATTCACTTCTGGGCGCTTAAAATTGGTAGAGACCAAGGTTGGTTTCGTGATGGACATTGTGGCTGATATGAAGAAGGAACTACTCACTCATGGCCAACAAGTTTATGAATCTCAAGAGAAGATCCTCAAACGCGTTGAGGAAGTTGCTTTTGAAGAGGTTTTTGAAGCTGAGGAAACCCAAACCTCTCTACCAAATGCCTAAACAGCCTACTCTCCTCTCTTTCAACCTTTTGTTTGTCATTTTGGATAGTACAATGTTTTTATTTTCTTTTAAGTTTATAATTTTTCTTTGGGAGAATTGTTGCTTTTTCTTTTTAATTTCTACTATGCTACTTAGGAACTTGTCATTAACTCTGTTTGACCTTATATTATTAATGAATGGAGCTTATATTTTGCGTATATCTTTTTGTTGGTCTATTGATAGGAACTTCTCCTTTTTTATGCAAATAACCACTTTCAGTAACTGTGGTGCTGTGTTGGGATGATTAGTACTGCTTGCCGTATTCTTTTTGTTAATGCCAACATGGGGAAGAATAAATTCAAACTTTGAATGCCTAATTTAGTACAAAGTTTTCTGGTTTCAAATCGAAGTGTGGATCCATTGCTCAACAAGGAAGAAGTTTTTTAAATTTGTGGCCTTAATAAGTTTCTATAAAAATTACCTAACTTTTATTTCTTTTTATTTGTTAAGTTGTAACTTTATTACTATTTGATTCAATCATTATCTAAAAGTTTGCAAATGTGAATGTTTTTTGGAAATGAAGATGAAGCATCGTAGTTGAAGCTTCGGAGTATGAAGACATGAAGACTAAAAATATGAATTAATTTTTAGGATTAATGCAAGTGTTTAAATTGCTAAGGAAATTGTTAAGCAACATCAGGAACTAATGAAGTATGACTAATTTATTAAAATATTTTTCGAAAGATATTTGTGAATAATATGTTTCGATATTAATCTTTTGATTATTCTCCAAGAAAATCTTTTTATCACGTTTCCTAGATTTACTATAATATACTAATGATGTTTTGTAAAATGTGGGATTTGTTAAGAGTGCTCCCCAAGTTTCTCTAACAAACTCAATGCTACCGCCTTGATTTTAGGCACATTTGCGTTAGGAGGAGAAAAACTTGGTGAAAGCTCTCAATGTAACTTTATCTACAAATAGACGAAGAATTCTACAAAACAAATAGCAACGAACATCCGAAAAAACAAAATTGAGTCAAAAATTTTTGTAAGTCATATGATCTTAGTTAGTTCCTAAAGTTCGTAATATTGTCCTTAGCGTCTAAATGCTAGAGTCTTTAGTCTAAATGCTAAAAGTTGTGAGTTGGGAAATAGTTGTGGAAACTCTTGAGAGGCTTAGAGTTATGCAAAGAAAAGCATCATTGTGATTATGGGAATCATAGTGGGGAGGAGTTGGAGTGTCAAGTGAAACTTGCAAGAGAGTTGGAGTTGGAAGTAGGATTTGTGAGAGTTGGAGTTCCTAGTGAAACTTGCGTATGTAATAGGCTATAACATGCGTATTTACTACGGTTTTTTCATCATATACCCTGAGCTTTTAAATATGTGCACCAACTACGCTTTTTCCTAACGGACGTTAAGTCATTGTTTGTATTATTTACAACTTTGCCATTATTAATATGATTAACCCGCCCTCCACCCTAATCCCCTAACACTAATGCCCTAATTAACCTAACCCCTAACCCTAATGCCCTTAACCCTAACTAGTTAACCTTAATAAATGAAACTCTATGTCCCAACACCAAACGACTTTTTTTTTGAAAAAACGGACGCCACCTACCAACCTTAAGCGGCATGAACTTCGAGAAGCCCACTAAAACGAGTACCAATACGACAGTACTCTGAGAATCCTTCCTAAGGCGGTCTTAAACGGCATGATCTCACCGCCAAAACGACTTTTTTGAAAAAAACGAACGCCACCGATAATCCTTAATGGGAACGAATTTGGAGAAGCCCATCAAAACAAGTACTAATACGACGATATTCTGGGCACGTTTCACGAGGTGATCTTAAACAACCGATCTCGCCGCCAAAACGACTTTTTTGGAAAAACGGACGCCACCAACGACTCTTAAAGGACACGAGTTTCGAGAAGCTCATCAAAATGAGTACCAATATGATGATATTTTGGACACGCTTCCCGAGGCAATCTTAAACGGTCGATCTTATCGCCAAAATGACTTTTTTTGGAAAAAAAATTAGACGCCACCGATGACCCTTAAGGGGTATGAATTTCGAGAAGCCCATCAAAATGAGTACCAATACGATGGTATTCCGAGCACACTTCCCGAGACAATCTTAAACGACCAATTTCACCGCCAAAACGACTTTTTCTTGAAAAAACGAACGCCACCGACAACCCTTAAAGGCCTCGAATCTCGAAAACCCCATCAAAACGAGTACCAATACGACGGTAATTAGTTAGTGTTGATAGTGGAGGAGAGAGATGTAGATTTTTTTTTATTTTTTTTAAGATTAAGGGTAATTAGGTTAATAGTGACAAAGTCGTAAATAATGGCAAACGACAAGTTAACATCCGTTAGAAAAAAGGCATATGGTGAACATTTTTTCGGAAACTCAGGGGTATATGGTGAATATTTGAAACATTGAGTGTATATGGTGAATTTTTTAATTTGTCAGGGGTATATGGTAAAAAAAATTATTTCCTATTGTAATGAAGAGTTTAAATCCGGAGGAGGTCGTGGTTTTTCTTCTTGTATTGAGACAATAAGCTTGCACGTAAAATTTTTCTCTTGCATTGTCGTTTCTTATGTTCTTTCTAGCTTAATTCCGCAAAAACTATCTATTAGATTCCATATAAGCTACAACTACGATTCATCCCCCCCACTTATAGTGTTGCATTAAGTCTAACAAATAGTATGCATGCCAACCTGACACATTAACACCCTTTTATTGCTAAAGTTTAAGGTAAGTCAGAGTGCATCAAAGCTGCAATTTCCTTGGAAATTAAGAACATCTGTATTAAAGGATAATGTTACGGTCATCAACTCTCTCCAGAATACTTGAAATATTCCATGGAGAATTGATGATTTTAATTGCAGTGTCGGGGAAGTTTTTCGTCATTTCTCCAACATCTCTTTTAACCACGCTTTAGGGAGGCTAATCAAGCAACAAATTTTCTGGCACATAAAGTTCACTCGTGCCGCTCTCTCCACTGGTTTGAGCTTCCCGATCATGTGCTCCTCTCCATTGTCTAAAAGGATGTGTTAGGCTAGTCTTGTATTAGGGCCTAGCATAGTCTTGACATGCTATATTAGCTCAAAAGGAACACGAAAGCACTGTTGTAAATGATGGAATGCTTGCTAAATAATACATGTATATCAAGCACGGAAAGCTAAGTCTGGGATTTCCTCACGACGGACAAATGCCGAGTTAAATCATGTGGGAAGAATATTCCACTATAAGTGTTCATTTCTATCTTGATTTTAGCTTCATATACTAACAATTTGGAGAAAGTTTGTCCCAGAAATAATTTTAAGCACATAATTAAGCCAAGAATACTTCAATATGCTGCAAATACAATATCAATGCATTAAAGCAATACTCACCTCACCTGTCAAAAAGAATGCTTTTCTTCTCACTTCTCAATTCTCACTTGTCATCCAAATGCTGGACAATTTGCAGAAAGCTAAAATTTCCAAGATACATAGGTGTAAAGTTGATGGAACAATTTCCATACTCCAGCCAGCATGTGTTTCAGTGTGAGAATACATTGTCTAAATTCTTATACTGCGATCTTGAGGTCTAACATCAGCTTGACAACCAGCAACGATCGTCAGAAGCAGAACAAAACTCAGGATATTATCATCGAATTATATTCAAGTAGAAATGCAAAACTAACTACAAGGGAACCTTATCCACAAAAAACGTACCCTCTCGTAAGAAATTAAGGAAAGGGCAAAAGATGCTGCTTGAAGATTAAATGGCTGAGTTTAAGCCAAGCTTTTGTTGGGTATTATATGTGTGCCAATTATCTAAGCTGCTAATCATATAGTTATAGTTAATGAGAGAAATAAGGATCAACAATAACAAAACTATGTAATAATTAATTTTATAATAATTAATATCAGGAGTTCATCAATCACTCAATAACAAAACTATGTAATAATTAATTTTAATATTTTATTAGATCATATCACTATAGAAGCCACGAATGAGTCATATACGCCAAAAAAAGTGCAATCACACAGCCGCACAATGATTAGTCAAAGTTATCAATCTCGATTGCGTAATTTTATCAAGAACTTTGAAGTTCCCTATCGTCCGTGCAAAGAAGACAACTTGTTGCTCAACAAAGTGAACCCGATGTTTTCACTCGTGCATAATTCAACAAAAAGAATTACAAAACTCGATAAATAATTCCCAAAAAAATAAAAGCATAAAAGAACCATTTGGTTTGATCGGTTTAAATGTTAAAAAAAACGAGACTACCTTTCGAAATCCATGTTGTTCACCTTCGTACTCCACTAGAGCAACAGGCAAACCCTTCTCCTTCAACGCTTTGTAGATTGCTCGAGCTTGGACAGGGGGTACAACCTGGAAAGTGAACATGATATTGAAGGGGTATGTCCTTAGACATTCCGGCAATTACTAAATATAAATAGGATTTATATTATGAAGATAATAAAGTTAATTATTTTAGTAATCGTATTTTATTGCTAGAGAATAAATATGATTAATAGGACAATATTGATTGGGCCTATAACTAAAATAGATTAATCCTATGAGGTCACACATTGTGGCACAAGTTGGACAAAGCAATCCAAATCCATTTAGGATTACGGTTGGGCCGGTCCAATGGGGAATAGGAGGAGAATTAATTCTCCTAACTAGCCTATGACTCTTCTATTATATATAGGATATAATATTAGGGTTTATGTGATCATTTCATTAATAAGTTTCTTTTCACAAGAGAGAGAAGTGAAACCCAAATCTATTCCCTCTAACCAGCGCCTATACCACCAAAAAGTAAGGGATCTTTTCTCTTCCGTTCTAGCAAACGTTGGTGTTCAACTACTGCTCGTGGACTGATTAGAGGAGCAACACTTGGGGCTCTCGGATCTTCAAAGCTTGCATACAACAGGGAAATCACAGTACAAAGGTTTGATATTTGATCCCTATTGAATGATTCATATGTTTGATTATGTTTGCGATCCTATGATAGATGTTAGGAAATTGTTTCCGAAATTCCGCTATATGCATCTATATATTCCTACAAAGGTGGTATCGTTTTGCCTAATTCATAATATTCATATGATCATGTTATTATATGCATATTTATTATTTTTATTCAATTAAGGGAGGATTTATTTATGGCTTGAATTTGCATAATTGATATTTGATATTAATTGATTGGAAATTGTAAATAATTGATTTATTTGTGATTTATGCTCAAATAATTTTATAAAGTTCCGAATATTTTATATTATGGACGAAATAAATTGGTTAATTCACTCTAAAATTTTCGGATTTTTATAAATATATTTGTTAGATTTAAAATTATTTATGTTTAATTTGATTAATCATTGAAATAATTTGTTAACAATTAAAGATTTGACTTTTAATTTGTTAAATAAATCTAATGTTCATTACCCACATAGATCTAGAATAATATGATGGCTGAAAATAATATTATTTTTCCCACTAATTTTTGAATTTTATCATATTATTTATGATTTTTAGTTAAATTTTATGTTTAATTTGATTATTCATAGAATTTAAGGATAACAATTAAAATATTTGATTTTATTTGTTAAGATAATTCAGTAGATCACCCTAAAAATTATTTTCGAATTTTTCAGATTTTAATTGTTAATATTCTGAATTTTTCGGATATTATTTGATTTTTGCCCTAATTTTGAATTCTTGATAAGATTTATTATTTAATATAGATTATACATTCAAATCTTTAATTAATTTGTTAAATAAAGATAACTTTAATTTAAATGTAAATTGTTACATAAATTAAAGAATAAGCCAACCATGGTCGGGTGGACCACCGGTGACGGTGATGCCACGTGGTCGGGCGGGGAGTACCGGAAAGGAATGGATAGGCGGCGCCGGCCAAGAGACGGTGGGCGGTACGCGTGCGACGTGCGCAGCTCGACCCTTCCCCGCATGGCTGCTGGTGTTCTGGTGGCTGTTTTCCAGCCGGCGAGCGCTAGCGGGGCGGTTTGGCCGGAGATTTCCGGCGTCTGTGCCGGAGCCACAACGGCGGGTGGTGCTGACTGCCATTGTCGTGTGTGGGCTGGCCGGTATGCGTTTTCGTGGGTTTGATGATGCACACAAGCAGTTGTATCGTGTGTTTTGGGTTGGTCATTGATCGTGTGTTCTTTGGTCAACAAGTCAATTTTTTTAAATAAAAAAAAAAATTTTTTAAGGAAAAAATCTGATTTTCCAAAGTTGAGCATATATCCAAAAGTTTCCTATTTTGTAAATTCGTGAATAATAATGATTATTGCCATGTTTAAATAAGTAATTGAATTAAAATAATAAAGTTTCCTAAATAATTTCTAGCTTAAATTTGTTAAGTTTTATAATTATTATGGAAAGTTTTATTTGCTTATTAATTGTTAATAAGTAAATAATTTGTGTTTATTTTATTTTGATATTATAAATGCATGGATGTTTAATGTAATATGTATGATATTATATTTTACATGTTATGACTAGTATGGCCCGAATTAGGATAGTAAATACGATCTGCGAATCGTTATATTTGAATGTAAATTAAATACGATCTGCGAATCGTTTGTATTTTTGTAACTTTCAATTTTCGTTATTTATTTAATTCGAATTATGTAATCAAGCATGAGTATCCAAGGAGTTTCAAGGATGGTGATCCATGGAGATTCAAGGGAGGATTCATGAAGATTAGTTATTTTCCTAAGTATAGGGGCCATACTAGATCATTTAGTTATTGCTTATATAATTTTCTTGCATTTATTTTGTTTAAATGCTTGCTTCTAAGTTTGTTTGTGGTTAATTGATTCATGTGTTCACTTTTGATTGACCATATTAGCAAACTTAGGTCCCCAAAAGTAATATTGATTTCAATTGCTTTTCCAAACAACACCTATAAAGCCTTAGATCATGAGTAATTGGTTCTGCCAAAACAGGGTGTTGCTCATAGTTCCAGGGATAGTAGGGTAGGTTTTTGAAACTTACATGTTAATGTTTGGTTTAACTCAACAAAATCATCAAAAGACAAAGTTTTGGGTTTTGAAGCTAAGATATAGGAGCAAACAAAGAGTTGTTAACCTGTCTACCAAGAATTATAATTAGTTAAAATTAGTAAAGTGTTTACTTACCTCAACTACTATAAATTAAAGGCAGGGCCAAAGTCCGTTTGATTGTAGTGGGATGGGATCTTGGTTATTTCTTTATTCAATGGGGGACTTTCATTTTGGAAATGAAGATGAAGCATCAGAGTTGAAGCTTCGGAGTATGAAGACATGAAGACTAAAAATATGAATTAATTTTTAGGATTAATGCAAGTGTTTAAATTGCTAAGGAAATTGTTAAGCAACATCAGGAACTAATGAAGTATGACTAATTTATTAAAGTATTTTTCGAAAGATATTTGTGAATAATATGTTTCGATATTAATCTTTTGATTATTCTCCAAGAAAATCTTTTTATCACGTTTCCTAGATTTACTATAATATACTAATGATGTTTTGTAAAATGTGGGATTTGTTAAGAGTGCTCCCCAAGTTTCTCTAACAAACTCAATGCTACTGCCTTGATTTTAGGCACATTTGCAGTTAGAGGAGAAAAACTTGGTGAAAGCTCTCAATGTAACTTTATCTACAAATAGACGAAGAATTCTACAAAACAAATAGCAACGAACATCTGAAAAAACAAAATTGAGTCAAAAAATTTTGTAAGTCATATGATCTTAGTTAGTTCCTAAAGTTCGTAATATTGTCCTTAGCGTCTAAATGCTAGAGTCTTTAGTCTAAATGCTAAAAGTTGTGAGTTGGGAAATAGTTGTGGAAACTCTTGAGAGGCTTAGAGTTATACAAAGAAAAGCATCATTGTGATTATGGGAATCATAGTGGGGAGGAGTTGGAGTGTCAAGTGAAACTTGCAAGAGAGTTGGAGTTGGAAGTAGGATTTGTGAGAGTTGGAGTTCCTAGTGAAACTTGCGTATGTAATAGGCTATAACATGCGTATTTACTACGGTTTTTTCATCATATACCCTGAGCTTTTAAATATGTGCACCAACTACGCTTTTTCCTAACGGACGTTAAGTCATTGTTTGTATTATTTACAACTTTGCCATTATTAATATGATTAACCCTCCCTCCACCCTAATCCCCTAACACTAATGCCCTAATTAACCTAACCCCTAACCCTAATGCCCTTAACCCTAACTAGTTAACCTTAATAAATGAAACTCTATGTCCCAACACCAAACGACTTTTTTTTTGAAAAAACGGACACCACCTACCAACCTTAAGCGGCATGAACTTCGAGAAGCCCACTAAAACGAGTACCAATACGACAGTACTCTGAGAATCCTTCCTGAGGCGGTCTTAAACGGCATGATCTCACCGCCAAAACGACTTTTTTTTGAAAAAACGAACGCCACCGATAATCCTTAATGGGAACGAATTTGGAGAAGCCCATCAAAACAAGTACTAATACGACGATATTCTGGGCACGTTTCACGAGGTGATCTTAAACAACCGATCTCGCCGCCAAAACGACTTTTTTGGAAAAACGGACGCCACCAACGACTCTTAAAGGACACGAGTTTCGAGAAGCTCATCAAAATGAGTACCAATATGATGATATTTTGGACACGCTTCCCGAGGCAATCTTAAACGGTCGATCTTATCGCCAAAATGACTTTTTTTGGAAAAAAAATTAGACGCCACCGATGACCCTTAAGGGGTATGAATTTCGAGAAGCCCATCAAAACGAGTACCAATACGATGGTATTCCGAGCACACTTCCCGAGACAATCTTAAACGACCAATTTCACCGCCAAAACGACTTTTTCTTGAAAAAACGAACGCCACCGACAACCCTTAAAGGCCTCGAATCTCGAAAACCCCATCAAAACGAGTACCAATACGACGGTAATTAGTTAGTGTTGATAGTGGAGGAGAGAGATGTAGATTTTTTTTATTTTTTTTAAGATTAAGGGTAATTAGGTTAATAGTGACAAAGTCGTAAATAATGGCAAACGACAAGTTAACATCCGTTAGAAAAAAGGCATATGGTGAACATTTTTTCGGAAACTCAGGGGTATATGGTGAATATTTGAAACATTGAGTGTATATGGTGAATTTTTTAATTTGTCAGGGGTATATGGTAAAAAAAATTATTTCCTATTGTAATGAAGAGTTTAAATCCGGAGGAGGTCGTGGTTTTTCTTCTTGTATTGAGACAATAAGCTTGCACGTAAAATTTTTCTCTTGCATTGTCGTTTCTTATGTTCTTTCTAGCTTAATTCCGCAAAAACTATCTATTAGATTCCATATAAGCTACAACTACGATTCATCCCCCCCACTTATAGTGTTGCATTAAGTCTAACAAATAGTATGCATGCCAACCTGACACATTAACACCCTTTTATTGCTAAAGTTTAAGGTAAGTCGAGTGCATCAAAGCCGCAATTTCCTTGGAAATTAAGAACATCTGTATTAAAGGATAATGTTACGGTCATCAACTCTCTCCAGAATACTTGAAATATTCCATGGAGAATTGATGATTTTAATTGCAGTGTCGGGGAAGTTTTTCGTCATTTCTCCAACATCTCTTTTAACCACGCTTTAGGGAGGCTAATCAAGCAACAAATTTTCTGGCACATAAAGTTCACTCGTGCCGCTCTCTCCACTGGTTTGAGCTTCCTGATCATGTGCTCCTCTCCATTGTCTAAAAGGATGTGTTAGGCTAGTCTTGTATTAGGGCCTAGCATAGTCTTGACATGCTATATTAGCTCAAAAGGAACACGAAAGCACTGTTGTAAATGATGGAATGCTTGCTAAATAATACATGTATATCAAGCACGGAAAGCTAAGTCTGGGATTTCCTCACGACGGACAAATGCCGAGTTAAATCATGTGGGAAGAATATTCCACTATAAGTGTTCATTTCTATCTTGATTTTAGCTTCATATACTAACAATTTGGAGAAAGTTTGTCCCAGAAATAATTTTAAGCACATAATTAAGCCAAGAATACTTCAATATGCTGCAAATACAATATCAATGCATTAAAGCAATACTCACCTCACCTGTCAAAAAGAATGCTTTTCTTCTCACTTCTCAATTCTCACTTGTCATCCAAATGCTGGACAATTTGCAGAAAGCTAAAATTTCCAAGATACATAGGTGTAAAGTTGATGGAACAATTTCCATACTCCAGCCAGCATGTGTTTCAGTGTGAGAATACATTGTCTAAATTCTTATACTGCGATCTTGAGGTCTAACATCAGCTTGACAACCAGCAACGATCGTCAGAAGCAGAACAAAACTCAGGATATTATCATCGAATTATATTCAAGTAGAAATGCAAAACTAACTACAAGGGAACCTTATCCACAAAAACGTACCCTCTCGTAAGAAATTAAGGAAAGGGCAAAAGATGCTGCTTGAAGATTAAATGGCTGAGTTTAAGCCAAGCTTTTGTTGGGTATTATATGTGTGCCAATTATCTAAGCTGCTAATCATATAGTTATAGTTAATGAGAGAAATAAGGATCAACAATAACAAAACTATGTAATAATTAATTTTATAATAATTAATATCAGGAGTTCATCAATCACTCAATAACAAAACTATGTAATAATTAATTTTAATATTTTATTAGATCATATCACTATAGAAGCCACGAATGAGTCATATACGCCAGCAAAAGTGCAATCACACAGGCTGCAGCTGATTAGTCAAAGTTATCAATCTCGATTGCAGTAATTTTATCAGCAACTTTGAAGTTCCCTATCGTCCGTGCAAAGAAGACAACTTGTTGCTCAACAGTGAACCTGATGTTTTCAGCCTGTGCATAATTCAACAAAAAGAATTACAAAACTCGATAAATAATTCCCAAAAAAATAAAAGCATAAAAGAACCATTTGGTTTGATCAGTTTAAATGTTAAAAAAAAAACGAGACTACCTTTCGAAATCCATGTTGTTCACCTTCGTACTCCACTAGAGCAACAGGCAAACCCTTCTCCTTCAACGCTTTGTAGATTGCTCGAGCTTGGACAGGGGGTACAACCTGGAAAGTGAACATGATATTGAAGGGGTATGTCCTTAGACATTCCGGCAATTACTAAATATAAATAGGATTTATATTATGAAGATAATAAAGTTAATTATTTTAGTAATCGTATTTTATTGCTAGAGAATAAATATGATTAATAGGACAATATTGATTGGGCCTATAACTAAAATAGATTAATCCTATGAGGTCACACATTGTGGCACAAGTTGGACAAAGCAATCCAAATCCATTTAGGATTACGGTTGGGCCGGTCCAATGGGGAATAGGAGGAGAATTAATTCTCCTAACTAGCCTATGACTCTTCTATTATATATAGGATATAATATTAGGGTTTATGTGATCATTTCATTAATAAGTTTCTTTTCACAAGAGAGAGAAGTGAAACCCAAATCTATTCCCTCTAACCGCGCCTATACCACCAAAAAGTAAGGGATCTTTTCTCTTCCGTTCTAGCAAACGTTGGTGTTCAACTACTGCTCGTGGACTGATTAGAGGAGCAACACTTGGGGCTCTCGGATCTTCAAAGCTTGCATACAACAGGAAATCACAGTACAAAGGTTTGATATTTGATCCCTATTGAATGATTCATATGTTTGATTATGTTTGCGATCCTATGATAGATGTTAGGAAATTGTTTCCCGAAATTCCGCTATATGCATCTATATATTCCTACGAAGTGGTATCGGTTTTGCCTAATTCATAATATTCATATGATCATGTTATTATATGCATATTTATTATTTTCATTCAATTAAGGGAGGATTTATTTATGGCTTGAATTTGCATAATTGATATTTGATATTAATTGATTGGAAATTGTAAATAATTGATTTATTTGTGATTTATGCTCAAATAATTTTATAAAGTTCCGAATATTTTATATTATGGACGAAATAAATTGGTTAATTCACTCTAAAATTTTCGGATTTTTATAAATATATTTGTTAGATTTAAAATTATTTATGTTTAATTTGATTAATCATTGAAATAATTTGTTAACAATTAAAGATTTGACTTTTAATTTGTTAAATAAATCTAATGTTCATTACCCACATAGATCTAGAATAATATGATGGCTGAAAATAATATTATTTTTCCCACTAATTTTTGAATTTTATCATATTATTTATGATTTTTAGTTAAATTTTATGTTTAATTTGATTATTCATAGAATTTAAGGATAACAATTAAAATATTTGATTTTATTTGTTAAGATAATTCAGTAGATCACCCTAAAAATTATTTTCGAATTTTTCAGATTTTAATTGTTAATATTCTGAATTTTTCGGATATTATTTGATTTTTGCCCTAATTTTGAATTCTTGATAAGATTTATTATTTAATATAGATTATACATTCAAATCTTTAATTAATTTGTTAAATAAAGATAACTTTAATTTAAATGTAAATTGTTACATAAATTAAAGAATAAGCCAACCATGGCTGGGTGGACCACTGGTGACGGTGATGCCACGGTGGCTGGCAGGGGAGTACCGGAAAGGAATGGATAGAGGCGGCGCCAGCGCAGCACGGTGGGCGGTACGCGTGCGACGTGCGCAGCTCGACCCTTCCCCGCATGGCTGCTGGTGTTCTGGTGGCTGTTTTCCAGCCGGCGAGCGCTAGCGGGGCGGTTTGGCCGGAGATTTCCGGCGTCTGTGCCGGAGCCACAACGGCGGGTGGTGCTGACTGCCATTGTCGTGTGTGGGCTGGCTGGTATGCGTTTTCGTGGGTTTGATGATGCACACAGCAGGTTGTATCGTGTGTTTTGGGTTGGCTGTTGACTGTGTGTTGCTGGTCAACAAGTCAATTTTTTTAAATAAAAAAAAAAATTTTTTTAAGGAAAAAATCTGATTTTCCAAAGTTGAGCATATATCCAAAAGTTTCCTATTTTGTAAATTCGTGAATAATAATGATTATTGCCATGTTTAAATAAGTAATTGAATTAAAATAATAAAGTTTCCTAAATAATTTCTAGCTTAAATTTGTTAAGTTTTATAATTATTATGGAAAGTTTTATTTGCTTATTAATTGTTAATAAGTAAATAATTTGTGTTTATTTTATTTTGATATTATAAATGCATGGATGTTTAATGTAATATGTATGATATTATATTTTACATGTTATGACTAGTATGGCCCGAATTAGGATAGTAAATACGATCTGCGAATCGTTATATTTGAATGTAAATTAAATACGATCTGCGAATCGTTTGTATTTTTGTAACTTTCAATTTTCGTTATTTATTTAATTCAAATTATGTAATCAAGCATGAGTATCCAAGGAGTTTCAAGGATGGTGATCCATGGAGATTCAAGGGAGGATTCATGAAGATTAGTTATTTTCCTAAGTATAGGGGCCATACTAGATCATTTAGTTATTGCTTATATAATTTTCTTGCATTTATTTTGTTTAAATGCTTGCTTCTAAGTTTGTTTGTGGTTAATTGATTCATGTGTTCACTTTTGATTGACCATATTAGCAAACTTAGGTCCCCAAAAGTAATATTGATTTCAATTGCTTTTCCAAACAACACCTATAAAGCCTTAGATCATGAGTAATTGGTTCTGCCAAAACAGGGTGTTGCTCATAGTTCCAGGGATAGTAGGGTAGGTTTTTGAAACTTACATGTTAATGTTTGGTTTAACTCAACAAAATCATCAAAAGACAAAGTTTTGGGTTTTGAAGCTAAGATATAGGAGCAAACAAAGAGTTGTTAACCTGTCTACCAAGAATTATAATTAGTTAAAATTAGTAAAGTGTTTACTTACCTCAACTACTATAAATTGAAGGCAGGGCCAAAGTCCGTTTGATTGTAGTGGGATGGGATCTTGGTTATTTCTTTATTCAATGGGGGACTTTCATTTTGGAAATGAAGATGAAGCATCAGAGTTGAAGCTTCGGAGTATGAAGACATGAAGACTAAAAATATGAATTAATTTTTAGAATTAATGCAAGTGTTTAAATTGCTAAGGAAATTGTTAAGCAACATCAGGAACTAATGAAGTATGACTAATTTATTAAAGTATTTTTCGAAAGATATTTGTGAATAATATGTTTCGATATTAATCTTTTGATTATTCTCCAAGAAAATCTTTTTATCACGTTTCCTAGATTTACTATAATATACTAATGATGTTTTGTAAAATGTGGGATTTGTTAAGAGTGCTCCCAAGTTTCTCTAACCAACTCAATGCTACCGCCTTGATTTTAGGCACATTTGCGGTTAGAGGAGAAAAACTTGGTGAAAGCTCTCAATGTAACTTTATCTACAAATAGACGAAGAATTCTACAAAACAAATAGCAACGAACATCTGAAAAAACAAAATTGAGTCAAAAAATTTTGTAAGTCATATGATCTTAGTTAGTTCCTAAAGTTCGTAATATTGTCCTTAGCGTCTAAATGCTAGAGTCTTTAGTCTAAATGCTAAAAGTTGTGAGTTGGGAAATAGTTGTGGAAACTCTTGAGAGGCTTAGAGTTATACAAAGAAAAGCATCATTGTGATTATGGGAATCATAGTGGGGAGGAGTTGGAGTGTCAAGTGAAACTTGCAAGAGAGTTGGAGTTGGAAGTAGGATTTGTGAGAGTTGGAGTTCCTAGTGAAACTTGCGTATGTAATAGGCTATAACATGCGTATTTACTACGGTTTTTTCATCATATACCCTGAGCTTTTAAATATGTGCACCAACTACGCTTTTTCCTAACGGACGTTAAGTCATTGTTTGTATTATTTACAACTTTGCCATTATTAATATGATTAACCCTCCCTCCACCCTAATCCCCTAACACTAATGCCCTAATTAACCTAACCCCTAACCCTAATGCCCTTAACCCTAACTAGTTAACCTTAATAAATGAAACTCTATGTCCCAACACCAAACGACTTTTTTTTTTGAAAAAAACGGACACCACCTACCAACCTTAAGCGGCATGAACTTCGAGAAGCCCACTAAAACGAGTACCAATACGACGGTACTCGAGAATCCTTCCCGAGGCGGTCTTAAACGGCATGATCTCACCGCCAAAACGACTTTTTTTTGAAAAAACGAACGCCACCGATAATCCTTAATGGGAACGAATTTGGAGAAGCCCATCAAAACAAGTACTAATACGACGATATTCTGGGCACGTTTCACGAGGTGATCTTAAACAACCGATCTCGCCGCCAAAACGACTTTTTTGGAAAAACGGACGCCACCAACGACTCTTAAAGGACACGAGTTTCGAGAAGCTCATCAAAATGAGTACCAATATGATGATATTTTGGACACGCTTCCCGAGGCAATCTTAAACGGTCGATCTTATCGCCAAAATGACTTTTTTTGGAAAAAAAATTAGACGCCACCGATGACCCTTAAGGGGTATGAATTTCGAGAAGCCCATCAAAACGAGTACCAATACGATGGTATTCCGAGCACACTTCCCGAGACAATCTTAAACGACCAATTTCACCGCCAAAACGACTTTTTCTTGAAAAAACGAACGCCACCGACAACCCTTAAAGGCCTCGAATCTCGAAAACCCCATCAAAACGAGTACCAATACGACGGTAATTAGTTAGTGTTGATAGTGGAGGAGAGAGATGTAGATTTTTTTTTTTTTTTTAAGATTAAGGGTAATTAGGTTAATAGTGACAAAGTCGTAAATAATGGCAAACGACAAGTTAACATCCGTTAGAAAAAAGGCATATGGTGAACATTTTTTCGGAAACTCGAGGGTATATGGTGAATATTTGAAACATTGAGTGTATATGGTGAATTTTTTAATTTGTCGGGGTATATGGTAAAAAAAATTATTTCCTATTGTAATGAAGAGTTTAAATCCGGAGGAGGTCGTGGTTTTTCTTCTTGTATTGAGACAATAAGCTTGCACGTAAAATTTTTCTCTTGCATTGTCGTTTCTTATGTTCTTTCTAGCTTAATTCCGAAAAAACTATCTATTAGATTCCATATAAGCTACAACTACGATTCATCCCCCCCACTTATAGTGTTGCATTAAGTCTAACAAATAGTATGCATGCCAACCTGACACATTAACACCCTTTTATTGCTAAAGTTTAAGGTAAGTCAGAGTGCATCAAAGCTGCAATTTCCTTGGAAATTAAGAACATCTGTATTAAAGGATAATGTTACGGTCATCAACTCTCTCCAGAATACTTGAAATATTCCATGGAGAATTGATGATTTTAATTGCAGTGTCGGGGAAGTTTTTCGTCATTTCTCCAACATCTCTTTTAACCACGCTTTAGGGAGGCTAATCAAGCAACAAATTTTCTGGCACATAAAGTTCACTCGTGCCGCTCTCTCCACTGGTTTGAGCTTCCCGATCATGTGCTCCTCTCCATTGTCTAAAAGGATGTGTTAGGCTAGTCTTGTATTAGGGCCTAGCATAGTCTTGACATGCTATATTAGCTCAAAAGGAACACGAAAGCACTGTTGTAAATGATGGAATGCTTGCTAAATAATACATGTATATCAAGCACGGAAAGCTAAGTCTGGGATTTCCTCACGACGGACAAATGCCGAGTTAAATCATGTGGGAAGAATATTCCACTATAAGTGTTCATTTCTATCTTGATTTTAGCTTCATATACTAACAATTTGGAGAAAGTTTGTCCCAGAAATAATTTTAAGCACATAATTAAGCCAAGAATACTTCAATATGCTGCAAATACAATATCAATGCATTAAAGCAATACTCACCTCACCTGTCAAAAAGAATGCTTTTCTTCTCACTTCTCAATTCTCACTTGTCATCCAAATGCTGGACAATTTGCAGAAAGCTAAAATTTCCAAGATACATAGGTGTAAAGTTGATGGAACAATTTCCATACTCCAGCCAGCATGTGTTTCAGTGTGAGAATACATTGTCTAAATTCTTATACTGCGATCTTGAGGTCTAACATCAGCTTGACAACCAGCAACGATCGTCAGAAGCAGAACAAAACTCAGGATATTATCATCGAATTATATTCAAGTAGAAATGCAAAACTAACTACAAGGGAACCTTATCCACAAAAACGTACCCTCTCGTAAGAAATTAAGGAAAGGGCAAAAGATGCTGCTTGAAGATTAAATGGCTGAGTTTAAGCCAAGCTTTTGTTGGGTATTATATGTGTGCCAATTATCTAAGCTGCTAATCATATAGTTATAGTTAATGAGAGAAATAAGGATCAACAATAACAAAACTATGTAATAATTAATTTTATAATAATTAATATCAGGAGTTCATCAATCACTCAATAACAAAACTATGTAATAATTAATTTTAATATTTTATTAGATCATATCACTATAGAAGCCACGAATGAGTCATATACGCCAGCAAAAGTGCAATCACACAGGCTGCAGCTGATTAGTCAAAGTTATCAATCTCGATTGCAGTAATTTTATCAGCAACTTTGAAGTTCCCTATCGTCCGTGCAAAGAAGACAACTTGTTGCTCAACAGTGAACCTGATGTTTTCAGCCTGTGCATAATTCAACAAAAAGAATTACAAAACTCGATAAATAATTCCCAAAAAAATAAAAGCATAAAAGAACCATTTGGTTTGATCAGTTTAAATGTTAAAAAAAAAACGAGACTACCTTTCGAAATCCATGTTGTTCACCTTCGTACTCCACTAGAGCAACAGGCAAACCCTTCTCCTTCAACGCTTTGTAGATTGCTCGAGCTTGGACGGGGGTACAACCTCGGAAAGTGAACATGATATAGAAGGGGTATGTCCTTAGACATTCCGGCAATTACTAAATATAAATAGGATTTATATTATGAAGATAATAAAGTTAATTATTTTAGTAATCGTATTTTATTGCTAGAGAATAAATATGATTAATAGGACAATATTGATTGGGCCTATAACTAAAATAGATTAATCCTATGAGGTCACACATTGTGGCACAAGTTGGACAAAGCAATCCAAATCCATTTAGGATTACGGTTGGGCCGGTCCAATGGGGAATAGGAGGAGAATTAATTCTCCTAACTAGCCTATGACTCTTCTATTATATATAGGATATAATATTAGGGTTTATGTGATCATTTCATTAATAAGTTTCTTTTCACAAGAGAGAGAAGTGAAACCCAAATCTATTCCCTCTAACCAGCGCCTATACCACCAAAAAGTAAGGGATCTTTTCTCTTCCGTTCTAGCAAACGTTGGTGTTCAACTACTGCTCGTGGACTGATTAGAGGAGCAACACTTGGGGCTCTCGGATCTTCAAAGCTTGCATACAACAGGGAAATCACAGTACAAAGGTTTGATATTTGATCCCTATTGAATGATTCATATGTTTGATTATGTTTGCGATCCTATGATAGATGTTAGGAAATTGTTTCCTGAAATTCCGCTATATGCATCTATATATTCCTACAGTGGTATCAGTTTTGCCTAATTCATAATATTCATATGATCATGTTATTATATGCATATTTATTATTTTCATTCAATTAAGGGAGGATTTATTTATGGCTTGAATTTGCATAATTGATATTTGATATTAATTGATTGGAAATTGTAAATAATTGATTTATTTGTGATTTATGCTCAAATAATTTTATAAAGTTCCGAATATTTTATATTATGGACGAAATAAATTGGTTAATTCACTCTAAAATTTTCGGATTTTTATAAATATATTTGTTAGATTTAAAATTATTTATGTTTAATTTGATTAATCATTGAAATAATTTGTTAACAATTAAAGATTTGACTTTTAATTTGTTAAATAAATCTAATGTTCATTACCCACATAGATCTAGAATAATATGATGGCTGAAAATAATATTATTTTTCCCACTAATTTTTGAATTTTATCATATTATTTATGATTTTTAGTTAAATTTTATGTTTAATTTGATTATTCATAGAATTTAAGGATAACAATTAAAATATTTGATTTTATTTGTTAAGATAATTCAGTAGATCACCCTAAAAATTATTTTCGAATTTTTCAGATTTTAATTGTTAATATTCTGAATTTTTCGGATATTATTTGATTTTTGCCCTAATTTTGAATTCTTGATAAGATTTATTATTTAATATAGATTATACATTCAAATCTTTAATTAATTTGTTAAATAAAGATAACTTTAATTTAAATGTAAATTGTTACATAAATTAAAGAATAAGCCAACCATGGTCGGGTGGACCACCGGTGACGGTGATGCCACGGTGGGCGGGCAGGGAGTACCGAAAGGAATGGATAGAGGCGGGCGCCGGCAAAAGACGGTGGGCGGTACGCGTGCGACGTGCGCAGCTCGACCCTTCCCCGCATGGTCGCCGGTGTTCGGTGGTCAGCTTTCCCGGCCGAGCGCTAGCGGGCGGTTTGGCGGAGATTTCCGGCGTCAGGCCGAGCCACAACGGCGGGTGGTGCCGACCGCCATTGTCGTGTGTGGGGCTGGTCGGGTATGCGTTTTCGTGGGTTTGATGATGCACACAAGCAGGTTGTATCGTGTGTTTTGGGTTGGTCATTGATCGTGTGTTCTTGGTCAACAAGTCAATTTTTTTAAATAAAAAAAAAATTTGTTTTTAAGGAAAAAATCTGATTTTCCAAAGTTGAGCATATATCCAAAAGTTTCCTATTTTGTAAATTCGTGAATAATAATGATTATTGCCATGTTTAAATAAGTAATTGAATTAAAATAATAAAGTTTCCTAAATAATTTCTAGCTTAAATTTGTTAAGTTTTATAATTATTATGGAAAGTTTTATTTGCTTATTAATTGTTAATAAGTAAATAATTTGTGTTTATTTTATTTTGATATTATAAATGCATGGATGTTTAATGTAATATGTATGATATTATATTTTACATGTTATGACTAGTATGGCCCGAATTAGGATAGTAAATACGATCTGCGAATCGTTATATTTGAATGTAAATTAAATACGATCTGCGAATCGTTTGTATTTTTGTAACTTTAAATTTTCGTTATTTATTTAATTCAAATTATGTAATCAAGCATGAGTATCCAAGGAGTTTCAAGGATGGTGATCCATGGAGATTCAAGGGAGGATTCATGAAGATTAGTTATTTTCCTAAGTATAGGGGCCATACTAGATCATTTAGTTATTGCTTATATAATTTTCTTGCATTTATTTTGTTTAAATGCTTGCTTCTAAGTTTGTTTGTGGTTAATTGATTCATGTGTTCACTTTTGATTGACCATATTAGCAAACTTAGGTCCCCAAAAGTAATATTGATTTCAATTGCTTTTCCAAACAACACCTATAAAGCCTTAGATCATGAGTAATTGGTTCCGCCAAAACAGGTGTTGCTCATAGTTCCAGGGATAGTAGGGTAGGTTTTTGAAACTTACATGTTAATGTTTGGTTTAACTCAACAAAATCATCAAAAGACAAAGTTTTGGGTTTTGAAGCTAAGATATAGGAGCAAACAAAGAGTTGTTAACCTGTCTACCAAGAATTATAATTAGTTAAAATTAGTAAAGTGTTTACTTACCTCAACTACTATAAATTGAAGGCAGGGCCAAAGTCCGTTTGATTGTAGTGGGATGGGATCTTGGTTATTTCTTTATTCAATGGGGGACTTTCATTTTGGAAATGAAGATGAAGCATCAGAGTTGAAGCTTCGGAGTATGAAGACATGAAGACTAAAAATATGAATTAATTTTTAGAATTAATGCAAGTGTTTAAATTGCTAAGGAAATTGTTAAGCAACATCAGGAACTAATGAAGTATGACTAATTTATTAAAGTATTTTTCGAAAGATATTTGTGAATAATATGTTTCGATATTAATCTTTGATTATTCTCCAAGAAAATCTTTTTATCACGTTTCCTAGATTTACTATAATATACTAATGATGTTTTGTAAAATGTGGGATTTGTTAAGAGTGCTCCCCAAGTTTCTCTAACCAACTCAATGCTACTTGCCTTGATTTTAGGCACATTTGCGAGTTAGAGGAGAAAAACTTGGTGAAAGCTCTCAATGTAACTTTATCTACAAATAGACGAAGAATTCTACAAAACAAATAGCAACGAACATCCGAAAAAAACAAAATTGAGTCAAAAAATTTTGTAAGTCATATGATCTTAGTTAGTTCCTAAAGTTCGTAATATTGTCCTTAGCGTCTAAATGCTAGAGTCTTTAGTCTAAATGCTAAAAGTTGTGAGTTGGGAAATAGTTGTGGAAACTCTTGAGAGGCTTAGAGTTTTACAAAGAAAAGCATCATTGTGATTATGGGAATCATAGTGGGGAGGAGTTGGAGTGTCAAGTGAAACTTGCAAGAGAGTTGGAGTTGGAAGTAGGATTTGTGAGAGTTGGAGTTCCTAGTGAAACTTGCGTATGTAATAGGCTATAACATGCGTATTTACTACGGTTTTTTCATCATATACCCTGAGCTTTTAAATATGTGCACCAACTACGCTTTTTCCTAACGGACGTTAAGTCATTGTTTGTATTATTTACAACTTTGCCATTATTAATATGATTAACCCTCCCTCCACCCTAATCCCCTAACACTAATGCCCTAATTAACCTAACCCCTAACCCTAATGCCCTTAACCCTAACTAGTTAACCTTAATAAATGAAACTCTATGTCCCAACACCAAACGACTTTTTTTTGAAAAAACGGACACCACCTACCAACCTTAAGCGGCATGAACTTCGAGAAGCCCACTAAAACGAGTACCAATACGACGGTACTCCGAGAATCCTTCCCGAGGCGGTCTTAAACGGCATGATCTCACCGCCAAAACGACTTTTTTTGAAAAAACGAACGCCACCGATAATCCTTAATGGGAACGAATTTGGAGAAGCCCATCAAAACAAGTACTAATACGACGATATTCAGGCACGTTTCACGAGGTGATCTTAAACAACCGATCTCGCCGCCAAAACGACTTTTTTGGAAAAACGGACGCCACCAACGACTCTTAAAGGACACGAGTTTCGAGAAGCTCATCAAAATGAGTACCAATATGATGATATTTTGGACACGCTTCCCGAGGCAATCTTAAACGGTCGATCTTATCGCCAAAATGACTTTTTTTGGAAAAAAAATTAGACGCCACCGATGACCCTTAAGGGGTATGAATTTCGAGAAGCCCATCAAAACGAGTACCAATACGATGGTATTCCGAGCACACTTCCCGAGACAATCTTAAACGACCAATTTCACCGCCAAAACGACTTTTCTTGAAAAAACGAACGCCACCGACAACCCTTAAAGGCCTCGAATCTCGAAAACCCCATCAAAACGAGTACCAATACGACGGTAATTAGTTAGTGTTGATAGTGGAGGAGAGAGATGTAGATTTTTTTTTATTTTTTTTTAAGATTAAGGGTAATTAGGTTAATAGTGACAAAGTCGTAAATAATGGCAAACGACAAGTTAACATCCGTTAGAAAAAAGGCATATGGTGAACATTTTTTCGGAAACTCAGGGGTATATGGTGAATATTTGAAACATTGAGTGTATATGGTGAATTTTTTAATTTGTCAGGGGTATATGGTAAAAAAAAATTATTTCCTATTGTAATGAAGAGTTTAAATCCGGAGGAGGTCGTGGTTTTTCTTCTTGTATTGAGACAATAAGCTTGCACGTAAAATTTTTCTCTTGCATTGTCGTTTCTTATGTTCTTTCTAGCTTAATTCCGCAAAAACTATCTATTAGATTCCATATAAGCTACAACTACGATTCATCCCCCCCACTTATAGTGTTGCATTAAGTCTAACAAATAGTATGCATGCCAACCTGACACATTAACACCCTTTTATTGCTAAAGTTTAAGGTAAGTCAGAGTGCATCAAAGCTGCAATTTCCTTGGAAATTAAGAACATCCGTATTAAAGGATAATGTTACGGTCATCAACTCTCTCCGTAATACTTGAAATATTCCATGGAGAATTGATGATTTTAATTGCGATGTCGGGGAAGTTTTTCGTCATTTCTCCAACATCTCTTTTAACCACGCTTTAGGGGAGGCTAATCAAGCAACAAATTTTCCGGCACATAAAGTTCACTCGTGCCGCTCTCTCCACCGGTTTGAGCTTCCCGATCATGTGCTCCTCTCCATTGTCTAAAAGGATGTGTTAGGCTAGTCTTGTATTAGGGCCTAGCATAGTCTTGACATGCTATATTAGCTCAAAAGGAACACGAAAGCACTGTTGTAAATGATGGAATGCTTGCTAAATAATACATGTATATCAAGCACGGAAAGCTAAGTCTGGGATTTCCTCACGACGGACAAATGCCGAGTTAAATCATGTGGGAAGAATATTCCACTATAAGTGTTCATTTCTATCTTGATTTTAGCTTCATATACTAACAATTTGGAGAAAGTTTGTCCCAGAAATAATTTTAAGCACATAATTAAGCCAAGAATACTTCAATATGCTGCAAATACAATATCAATGCATTAAAGCAATACTCACCTCACCTGTCAAAAAGAATGCTTTTCTTCTCACTTCTCAATTCTCACTTGTCATCCAAATGCTGGACAATTTGCAGAAAGCTAAAATTTCCAAGATACATAGGTGTAAAGTTGATGGAACAATTTCCATACTCCAGCCAGCATGTGTTTCAGTGTGAGAATACATTGTCTAAATTCTTATACTGCGATCTTGAGGTCTAACATCAGCTTGACAACCAGCAACGATCGTCAGAAGCAGAACAAAACTCAGGATATTATCATCGAATTATATTCAAGTAGAAATGCAAAACTAACTACAAGGGAACCTTATCCACAAAAACGTACCCTCTCGTAAGAAATTAAGGAAAGGGCAAAAGATGCTGCTTGAAGATTAAATGGCTGAGTTTAAGCCAAGCTTTTGTTGGGTATTATATGTGTGCCAATTATCTAAGCTGCTAATCATATAGTTATAGTTAATGAGAGAAATAAGGATCAACAATAACAAAACTATGTAATAATTAATTTTATAATAATTAATATCAGGAGTTCATCAATCACTCAATAACAAAACTATGTAATAATTAATTTTAATATTTTATTAGATCATATCACTATAGAAGCCACGAATGAGTCATATACGCCGGCAAAAGTGCAATCACACAGTCGGTAGATTAGTCAAAGTTATCAATCTCGATTGCGGTAATTTTATCAAAGAACTTTGAAGTTCCCTATCGTCCGTGCAAAGAAGACAACTTGTTGCTCAACAAAGGAACCCGATGTTTTCGGCACTGTGCATAATTCAACAAAAAGAATTACAAAACTCGATAAATAATTCCCAAAAAAAATAAAAGCATAAAAGAACCATTTGGTTTGATCAGTTTAAATGTTAAAAAAAAAAACGAGACTACCTTTCGAAATCCATGTTGTTCACCTTCGTACTCCACTAGAGCAACAGGCAAACCCTTCTCCTTCAACGCTTTGTAGATTGCTCGAGCTTGGACAGGGGGTACAACCTGGAAAGTGAACATGATATTGAAGGGGTATGTCCTTAGACATTCGGCAATTACTAAATATAAATAGGATTTATATTATGAAGATAATAAAGTTAATTATTTTAGTAATCGTATTTTATTGCTAGAGAATAAATATGATTAATAGGACAATATTGATTGGGCCTATAACTAAAATAGATTAATCCTATGAGGTCACACATTGTGGCACAAGTTGGACAAAGCAATCCAAATCCATTTAGGATTACGGTTGGGCCGGTCCAATGGGGAATAGGAGGAGAATTAATTCTCCTAACTAGCCTATGACTCTTCTATTATATATAGGATATAATAATAGGGTTTATGTGATCATTTCATTAATAAGTTTCTTTTCACAAGAGAGAGAAGTGAAACCCAAATCTATTCCCTCTAACCGCGCCTATACCACCAAAAAGTAAGGGATCTTTTTCTCTTCCGTTCTAGCAAACGTTGGTGTTCAACTACCGCTCGTGGATCGATTAGAGGAGCAACACTTGGGGCTCTCGGATCTTCAAAGCTTGCATACAACAGGAAATCACAAGACAAAGGTTTGATATTTGATCCCTATTGAATGATTCATATGTTTGATTATGTTTGCGATCCTATGATAGATGTTAGGAAATTGTTTCCCGAAATTCCGCTATATGCATCTATATATTCCTACAAAGGGTATCGGTTTGCCTAATTCATAATATTCATATGATCATGTTATTATATGCATATTTATTATTTTTATTCAATTAAGGGAGGATTTATTTATGGCTTGAATTTGCATAATTGATATTTGATATTAATTGATTGGAAATTGTAAATAATTGATTTATTTGTGATTTATGCTCAAATAATTTTATAAAGTTCGAATATTTTATATTATGGACGAAATAAATTGGTTAATTCACTCTAAAATTTTCGGATTTTTATAAATATATTTGTTAGATTTAAAATTATTTATGTTTAATTTGATTAATCATTTAAATAATTTGTTAACAATTAAAGATTTGACTTTTAATTTGTTAAATAAATCTAATGTTCATTACCCACATAGATCTAGAATAATATGATGGCTGAAAATAATATTATTTTTCCCACTAATTTTTGAATTTTATCATATTATTTATGATTTTTAGTTAAATTTTATGTTTAATTTGATTATTCATAGAATTTAAGGATAACAATTAAAATATTTGATTTTATTTGTTAAGATAATTCAGTAGATCACCCTAAAAATTATTTTCGAATTTTTCAGATTTTAATTGTTAATATTCCGAATTTTTCGGATATTATTTGATTTTTTGCCCTAATTTTGAATTCTTGATAAGATTTATTATTTAATATAGATTATACATTCAAATCTTTAATTAATTTGTTAAATAAAGATAACTTTAATTTAAATGTAAATTGTTACATAAATTAAAGAATAAGCCAACCATGGGTCGGGGTGGACCACCCGGTGACGGTGATGCCACCTGGGTGGGCGCGGGGAGTACCGAAAGGAATGGATAGAGCGGCGCCGGCAAGACGGTGGGCGGCACGCGTGCGACGTGCGCAGCTCGACCCTTCCCCGCATGGCTGGCCGGGTGTTCCCGTGGCCGTTTTCCCGACCGCCGAGCGCTAGCGGGGCGGTTTGGCGAGAGATTTCCGCGCTCTAGGCGGAGCCACAACGGCGGGTGGTGCCGATCGCCATTGTCGTGTGTGGGCTGGCTGGTATGCGTTTCGTGGGTTTGATGATGCACACACGGGTTGTATCGTGTGTTTTGGGTTGGGTGTTGACTGTGTTGTTGTGAGTCAACAAGTCAATTTTTTTAAATAAAAAAAAATTTGTTTTTAAGGAAAAAAATCTGATTTTCCAAAGTTGAGCATATATCCAAAAGTTTCCTATTTTGTAAATTCGTGAATAATAATGATTATTGCCATGTTTAAATAAGTAATTGAATTAAAATAATAAAGTTTCCTAAATAATTTCTAGCTTAAATTTGTTAAGTTTTATAATTATTATGGAAAGTTTTATTTGCTTATTAATTGTTAATAAGTAAATAATTTGTTTTTATTTTATTTTGATATTATAAATGCATGGATGTTTAATGTAATATGTATGATATTATATTTTACATGTTATGACTAGTATGGCCCGAATTAGATAGTAAATACGATCTCGCGAATCGTTATATTTGAATGTAAATTAAATACAATCCGCGAATCGTTTGTATTTTTGTAACTTTAAATTTTCGTTATTTATTTAATTCAAATTATGTAATCAAGCATGAGTATCCAAGGAGTTTCAAGGATGGTGATCCATGGAGATTCAAGGGAGGATTCATGAAGATTAGTTATTTTCCTAAGTATAGGGGCCATACTAGATCATTTAGTTATTGCTTATATAATTTTCTTGCATTTATTTTGATTAAATGCTTGCTTCTAAGTTTGTTTGTGGTTAATTGATTCATGTGTTCACTTTTGATTGACCATATTAGCAAACTTAGGTCCCCAAAAGTAATATTGATTTCAATTGTTTTTCCAAACAACACCTATAAAGCCTTAGATCATGAGTAATTGGTTCCGCCAAAACAAGGTGTTGCTCATAGTTCCGGGGATAGTAGGGGTAGGTTTTGAAACTTACATGTTAATGTTTGGTTTAACTCAACAAAAATCATCAAAAGACAAAGTTTTGGGTTTTGAAGCTAAGATATAGGAGCAAACAAAGAGTTGTTAACCTGTCTACCAAGAATTATAATTAGTTAAAATTAGTAAAGTGTTTACTTACCTCAACTACTATAAATTGAAGACAGGGCCAAAGTCCGTTTGATTATAGTGGGATGGGATCTTGGTTATTTCTTTATTCAATGGGGGACTTTCATTTTGAATAAAGAGTAGTAGTAATTAAAATTTGTTTAATTATTGCTTTCTTGATAAACATTGATTGAATCTTGCTTTATTATTTGTTGTAGTAATTATGTCTAGTAACAACAATATCAACACCAACAATTCTACTTGTAATTTGTGCTCCGTCCTTTCGAAGGACAAATTGAATGCTGAACGTTTCATTGCAAGTGAAAGGGATATGGGAATCGTTCTCAGAACTCAAAAGTTCAAAGACTTTCACATGCAAGGAGAGGAAGCAACGATGCAAGAGATGCATGAAAGGCTAACTCAGACTGAGCGAAACATCCCTAACCAGCCTAGAAAAGAATATGAGGATGTTCTTATGGTTAGTAAAGGGCAATCGCTCAATAGGATTGGGATTGCTATTAAGAAGGACGAAAGCAAACAAGTTGCCAAGTCTGAAACTTCTGAAAAGCAAAAGATTACACCAAAACCAAAAGTTGCTGATGAGCACTATTGTTACACCTGTAACAAGGTTGATCATTGGAAAAGTAGTTGCCCCAAGTATCTGAAGGATCAAAAGAAAGGAGTTTCTAGTTCACATATATGTATGTTATAGAAGTTAACTTAGCAACTTCGCCGCCTCGGGTATTTGATACCGCTTGTGGTTCGCACATTATTTGTAATATGCAAGGCCTCAAAAGAAGTAGAACATTAGGAAAGGGAGAAGTAGATCTTTGCGTTGGCAATGGAGCACGAGTTGCTACATTGGCAGTGGGAGTATATAGTCTACTTTTACCTTCGTGATTAGTTTTAAAACTTAATAATTGTTATTATGTTCCTGCTATCACAAAGAACATTAATTCGATTTCTGTTTTGGATTCTGAAGGTTATTCATTTACAATAAAGAACAATTGTTGTTTTGCGTATTTGAATGATATGTTCTATGTCTCCGCTAAGTTATCAAATGGTTTATATGTGCTAGACTTAGAAACACACATCTATAACATAGACAACAAGAAACATAAAGCAAATCATTCAAACCCTACATACCTATGGCATTGTCGATTAGGCCACATAAGCTCAAAGCGCATTGAGAAACTTCATAAAGATGGAATTCTCAAATCATTTGATTTCGAATCATTTGATACTTGTGAGTTTTGCTTGATGGGGAAAATGACAAAGTCTCCTTTCACAGGTACAAGTGAAAGGGCCAATGACCTTTTAGCCCTCATACATACGGATGTGTGTGGACCTATGAGTACGTTGGCTAGGGGAGGGTACACTTACTTCATTACTTTTACCGATGATGTGAGCAGATTTGGATATGTTTACCTCATGCGGCATAAGTCGGAATCCTTTGAAAAATTTAAGGAATTCCAGAATGAAGTACAAAACCAACTTGGGAAGAAAATTAAGACATTACGATCCGATCGTGGTGGTGAATATTTATCTCAAGAATTTGGTGATCATTTGAAGGATTGTGGAATACTTTCACAATGGACTCCACTAGGAACACCACAGTTAAATGGCGTAACTAAAAGAAGGAATCAAACTCTACTTGATATGGTTCGATCCATGATGAGTCTTCACGATCTTCCTATTACATTCGGGTATTTGCGCTTAAAAAGCAAGATTCACACTTATCGAGCACCATCCAAAGTAGTGGAAAAGGCACCGTATGAAATGTGGACTGAAAACGTTCCAAAATTGTCTTTTCTAATGATATGGGGTTGTGAAGCTTATGTAAAACGTTTACTTTCTGATAAGCTTTCACCCAAATCCGATAAATGTCTTTTTGTGGGTTACCCAAAAGAGACTAAGGATACTACTTACAACCAAAGCGAAAACAAAGTGTTTGTTGCTCGTAATGGTGTCTTTCTGGAAAAGGAGTTTATTTCCAGAAAAACAAGTGGGAGAAATGTATATCTCGAAGAAGTTCGAGATGAACAACAAATGGATGAGGTTAACACCTCATCAGAGGCGGCCCGGCATGAAAATGCTCAGGAGGTGGTGCATTCAATTCACGTACCTCCTACCGTCCCACTTGGAGATACTCCATGCGAAGTCACTCAACCTAGTGAGGTAGAAATTTCTTCTGTTGTTCCCCAACGTTAACGTAGGTCTAGTAGGACCATCATTCCAGTCAAAGAGATATATTGATTTCCTTTTGACCGAAAGTTCCGAATAACGATTTTTAGAATCGTAAGAGTCTACTAGCTACAAAGATGCTTTGGATAGTCAAGACTCCGAAAGATGGCTTCGAGGCCATGAAATCCGAAATGGATTCCATGTCCGAAAATCAAGTATGGGACTTGGTTGATTTGCTCGATGGGGTAAAACCCATTGGATGCAAATGGATTTTCAAGTTGAAAACAGACAAGGATGGAAACATTAGTGTTTTCAAAGCAAGGTTGGTGGCGAAAGGTTTCAAACAAATTCATGGTATTGACTATGATGAAACCTTCTCACCAGTAGCCATGCCGAAGTCCATTAGGATAATCCTTGCGATTCTTTGCCTTTCATGACTATGAAATATGGCAGATGGATGTCAAAAGCGCTTTCTTGAATGGGTTCTTGAAAGAGGATGTGTACATGACACAACCTCAAGGTTTTAAAGATCTAGAAAATCCAGGGAGGGTATGCAAGCTTAAGAAGTCCATTTATGGACTAAAGCAAGCATCAAGGAGTTGGAACCTCAGATTTGATGAGGCGGTCAAGAAATTTGGCTTTCTCGAAATGAAGAGGAATCTTGTGTATCAAGAAGTTAAGTGGGAGTAGTAGTACTTTTCCGGTCTTGTATGTGGATGACATACTTCTCATAGAAAATGATAAGACCATGCTTGAGTCGGTCAAGGAATGGCTTAAAAATTGTTTTCTCTATGAAAGACCTAGGAGAGGGCCGAGTACATATTGGGAATAAAGATCTATAGAGATAGGTCGAAAAGGCTGATTGGACTTAGTCAAGAGACTTATATTGATAAGGTTCTTGCATGGTTCAAGCTGGAAAACTCCAAGAGAGGTTTCATTCCCATGCAACATGGCATAACACTTGGCAAGACTCAGTGTCCTTCGAGTCCTGATGAGGTCAAGCGTATCAGTAATGTTCCATATGCTTACGGTAGGATCCATTATGTATGCCATGATATGCACTCGACCGGATGTTGCATATACTTTGAGTATATGTAGCGGATACCGAATCAAATCCAGGAGATGCGCAATGAATTTGCAATAAAAACATCCTTAAGTACTTGCGAAGGACTAAGGATAATTTTTTGGTTTATGGTGAAGATGGTGAGTTGGTTGTTCTTGGATACACCGATGCAAGCTTCCGAGTGACAAAGATGATTTCGATCTCAATTTTATTTCATATTTTGTCTCAATGGAGGAGCCGTGAGCTAGAAGAGCTCTAAAGCGAGTACCATCGCGGATTCTACAACAGAGGTTGAAGTATATTGGCAAGAAATCTTGCAGCAAAGGAAGGAACTGTTTGGATCAAAAAGTTCATTGGTGAGCTTGGTGTAGTTCCTAGCATTGAGAATGGCATTGAGTTGTATTGTGACAACAATGATGCCATTGCTCGATCTAAGGAACCCGGATCGCATCAAAGGTCTAAACATGTGCTCAGAAATTCCATCTCATTCGAGAAATCGTTGGTAGAGAGGATGTGAAAGTAAGCAAGGTTCATACCGAGGATAACGTGCTTGAGATCCTCCGACTAAACCGCTTGCTCAACCTAAGCATGATTGTCATACTAGGTCTATGGGGCTTAAGCATATGGGAGAATGGCTTTAGGTTGTTTACTTCATGTTTACAATTGTAAAGACATTTATTATGCTTTGAATGTTTATCAATAAAAATTCTTTTCTTATTTAATTG